>CM022679.1:30937653-31057870 GCA_012295275.1 Chrysomallon squamiferum
GACGTCTGTTAACAGATTTTTTTACATTTTAGTTATTACTGAGCATCCATATCTTATATAATAATAATAATAAAAATAATAATTGTAATTATAATAATATTCTTGTACTAATGATGTTACATATTTTCTTTTTCTTTCATTTTTCCTTTTTCTTTCTTTCTCTTTCTAGCTATCTCTTTATTTTTTTGCAAGGAGACATTTTCACTACGTCATTAATTGTCTGACTTCTTTTGTGTTATTGCCAGTTCCAACCTGAGCCTCACAAATTGTTTATCAAAGATCTGAGTATTTGTTTTTCTGTGTAAAGGGTGCATGCAGAATATCTCTTGTTGGTAATTAAAATGAAAGAAAAGCTAGTCAATGATGGCAAAGAATGTTGTCTCTTGTTTATGTGATCCTTAATTATAATCACACATTATCCCATGTTACCACAGATAAATAATGCCACTGAGAGAATTGTTAAACACAATATTTTTTACTTTACTGGTTGTATTATTAATTAATTAATTATTATTATTATTAATTAATTATTATTATTATTATTATTATTATTATTATTATTATTATTATTATTTTTATTATTTAGGTGTGTTTAGTCACATAGCCTTGACTGATTTTCCAAAATTCTTATCAGTGTAAATGTTACCTTTTTTTCCTCTGTATTTTCTTCTCTCTTTTCTCTATCTCAGTCTTTCTGCCTGTCTGTCTATCTGTCTCTCTGTCTTCCTGTCTGTCTCACTCACTCACTCACTCACTCACTTTCAATTTAGCCAAATCTTCCAGAGAATGAATCCATGTTATTAATGTGATGATTGCTACAGTTTGTTCAGCGAAGCAGACGTCAGAAATGGTCAATACATTTCTCATTTATTCTGTACCAGTAAACTGGACAATACACTTATTAGTTTCAGTTCACAAAAGTTTGTTCTATCTTAAGAGCAAATGCTGTAGTCTTTTGTGGCCAATTACAGAGCACTTCCTTGACTCGGAATTGGACCAATTAGCACACAGAAGCAGATTAGAATCTGTTTATTTCAGTACCCTAAACGATTTATTTTATTGTACTAAATGACTTATTTCATTATACTAAATGACTTATTTCAGTATATTAAATGACTTATTTCAGTATGCTAATTGACTTATTTCAGTATGCTAATTGACTTATTTCAGTAAAGTAAATGACTTATTTCAGTACCCTAAATGATTTATTTTATTGTACTAAATGACTTGTTTATTTCAGTATATTAAATGACTTATTTCAGTATGCTAAACAACTTATTTCAGTATATTAAATGACTTATTTCAGTATGCTAAATGACTTATTTCAGTATATTAAATGACATTTCATTATACTAAATGACTTATTTCAGTATGCTAAATGACTTATTTCAGTATATTAAATGACATATCTGTTCACTTTCAGTGCCGACACTAAGAATGTTCGACCAGGTGCACCCTCGGAGCCTAACGAGTACAACTTCAACTTCAAACGTCGTGGCCTCTTCCTCATCATCAACAACAAACACTTCGACAGCTCCACGGGTCAGATGATGCGAGAAGGCACTGACGTTGACGCTGAGCGACTGGAGGAACGCTTTCAGGACATGGGCTTTGAAGTGAAGCGATACGACGATGTGACGCGCTCCAAGATGACATCACTCATGTATGATGGTGAGTAAAGGTGGTGCGCAGTGTGGCAGTCACGTTATGTGTGTAAATGTTTATGTTGTGTGGAAAAAAGGGGATTTTGATGATGACGTAAAAACGAATATTGTGTGGACATTCTGGTTTCACAAAGTGTTTTTTTTTTGTAAATAATGTAAAATTTTATATTGTGTGGAAAATACATTAGTTTGGAAAACAAAAATTTATGTGTAATGATGGTAAATATATGTAAAATATAATTACTTTTGTTGTTTATATTTATGTGAGCATCTGCAAAAACATACAAACATCTATATCATTATCTGTGAGACATTTCAAATATTATTTAAGGCTGGAACTGTTAGATTACATTTTATACTATGACAGAACTGTGATAAATTATGTAATGTAGTTCTAAGCATTCAATCATTTATACATTATAAATATAAAACTTTTACCAGAGTCCTCACAGTATCACAAGATGATGTTACTGTGTGGATTGAGAATCGATTATTGGTATCATCTTCATCTGTGTATCTCTTTCTGTGTATGCAAAACATGAAATTAATGTACATCAGTCAGTGACATTTTTTCATTTTTATTTTTCAAAAGAAACGTCTATTAATGTTTTGGTGAAAATGAGTTGAAACTAGGGCAGACATTTTAATTATGGAAGTCTGTGAATTTCAATCTGACTGGAATACAGCTCTCTGGGGAGTTGTCTGGGTACACAAAGATAAATGTGTAAAATGTCAAAGGTGGATATAACATTCTACAGATACAGTTTCTGAAGATGAGAGAGAGACACACACACACACATGCACACACATAATGATATAGAAACACACACACACAGACAAAGATTAAATATAAACATTTTTTTTTTTGTAAAAACAAAATCAGCAAAAACAAGGTAGAAAGACTTTGGAAAAAAAATTAAGTCAAAAACAATTTATCTATTTTCTTTCTTTCTTGCTTTGTTTGTTTGTTTCTTTCTTTCTTACTTTCTTCTTTCTTTCATTCTTCTTTCTTTTATTTTTTCTATCTTTCATTCTTTCTTTCTTCTTTCTCACTTTCTTCTTTCTTTCTTTCTTTCTTTCTTTTCTCTTCCTTCCCTTTTTAACTGCAATTATGTTTTTCCAGCCCACTCTCCACCCTCCTCACCTCAAAATACTCTCTGGACAGTCTCTGCTTCCAAACTGACTTCCTTTTGTTTCTTTATTCCAAAATATTTCTAAAGAAAAATAAAATCTCATTGCACAGGTTTTCCCTACTGGCAGTCATAAATAAGCCATAGAAAGTAGACTTATCAAAATGTATACATTGCACAGAGGCAGACATTTAGCAGAGCAGTGATAGATGGTTTCTGAAGAAAGACTTTGATGGTATACGACTTGATTTTCTACAAAAATCCATACAGCCAAACATTGTGTCAGTTTATCATGAAAAATGACGATCGTTATGATATCATAGTGTGCAGCTTAATATCCTTTCATAACATATAAGTGTGTATATCCGTATAGCTAATTAATTAGCTTTGTAGTTCTTTATGGAGGTAACAAAAAAAAAGATAAATAAATAAAGATAAAGAAGAAAAAAAAAAGATTAAAGAGAAATTAAACATAAACTAAAAACAGTGCTTAAATTGATTTATGTAATCCAAGTCTATTATTGAAATCAAGAGAGAGTATAAAAAAAAAAAAAAAAAAAACATTTCAGTTTGCCATGATATAGCTCAATACATTCAACTCTTAGGTGGTTGCAGGAAAAACAAAAAAGGAAAAAAAAAAAAAAAAAAAAAAAAAGATTGGAATGTGGAACACATTAACATGGTTTAAATGGAAAAGAAAAAAGCCCAGGAACTAATGTAATAAAAGCTGTAAAAACAAAAACATCAAATACTGTGTTTCTGCGGTGAATACATCTACAACCTCTGTTATAGCTACTGTTGCTGTAATTGCAAATAGTATTACTGCTACTACTACTACTACATACTATTACTACATACTACTACTGCTACTACACACTAATACTAATACAACACACACACTATTACTATTGCAATTACTACACTACTGCTACTTCTACTACTGTTATAACTAGTAATACTACAACCATTACTGTCAGTCCACTTTTCTTTTTTTTTTTTCTAAATAATAACCTAGCACAAATTTTCAAAAGCCATGGAATGTGCTATCCTGTTTCTAAGAAATATATGTTACAGGGAATATGCATAACACCTGCAATTTTCATGTATTATGTGTAATGCCTAATTCATTCAGGAATTATGTTTAATAACAGAAAATAATTCACAATAACTTAAATTTACTTACTTCTTTTAATAAATATATTCCCTGAAATTGTTTGACCTTGTACTGTATTGTTGTAATTAAATTGCCCAGTCTTCATGAAAACAGTAAATACAGTTTGAATTAAGTAATGAGAAGGCAATTGTTTGAGAGTCAAGAAGCAAAAACTAAAGTATAGGAGAATAGTTTATCTTCTGCTAATCACTATTATTAGTAAGCATCTGATAATAGAAATACAAGTAATGTTAATTAAGTTTGTGTTGTGATCAGAATTTGAGTAACTTTTACTTGCATTATCCATTACAATTCAGTGTTCCCATCCTCTTTGTAACATACATAAAATATTTAAATTCTTTACTTTTTTTTGACAAATGTTACTTGTGAATGGTGAAGAAATATTAACATATTAAAGAAAATATTAAAAGTAAATTAGTTATACATTTATTTATTTATTTATTTATTTGTTTATTTATTTATTATTATATTTATTATTATTATTATTATTATTATTATTATTATTATTATTATTATACATTTTTTTTTGTTTTTTGTTATTGTTATTATTTTTTTAATTCTCACAACTATGAAAAATGAATATTAACTTATCCAGATAAAACATGATATTAAAAGAGAGAATAAACCAATGGTAATGTTTGACAACAGTTCTTATTTTGGCATTTAAAACTGGAATGACATGCTGTGTGCTTTACCAACTGATTTAACAATGCTTTTACACACAGTGAAACCTTGTCCACCACAAGTGGATTCAGTCTGAAAGTTTGGCTTTAAGGTTTCATCACTGCCTGGCTTCCATTCATTCTTGTTTCAAACAAGTTAGCTGAGGGTGTGAAATAATGAGGTATTCCGAATTTACATAACAAATATTTTCAACTGCTGAAATAATTGTCTACTCCTTATTATTACATCAGAGAACAAGTAGCATTTGTCAAAAAAATTGTCTGGTCTTTATTTATTCAATGAAGAATCTACATATTTTATCTGTGTTACTAAGAGGATGGGAGAAGTGAATTGTAGTGGTACAGATAAAACAGTTCAGGGAAGATGCATAAAATAACAGACTGAAAAATCAAGTATTATGTATATTATGAAATGTTTAGTGATTAATTCTGAGTGAATCAGACACTGCATATAGAACCTGAAAATATGGTAAGAAATGTTCTCTATAATATATGTGTGTCTATATCCTTATCTACAGATATATATATATGAATTAGAATTACAAATTGATTAATTCTAGTGAGCTAAAGACAGAAAGTTTATTGGTATATTGTGTTATAATATCCAAGTAAATTGCTTTGACATTCACTTACCAATGATGGAAAGTTAGTCAATGTGATCTCGTGGTGCCATTAAACCAAACAAACTTTATTTTAACAAAATACTAAAAAAGACAGAGGAACAAAACCGCTTAATGTTACAATTTCTCTAAATCATTAAAATATAAAATGTGTTATTCAGACCACACCAAGAAATGAAGTAAAAATGAAACTGATAAAATGGAAGATTAACCCAGAATAGTAAAGTTTCAGTTCCATTAAAATGTCAGGTTGATGAGTTGTGTCACCTGATTCCTGTTACTGTCTGATATGCCTCATAGATTGTGTTTCAGTATGAAGATTAGGTTGAAATTTGTATTTAGTATTATTGTTGTTTCTGGATTTGTTTTGTTTGTTTTTGTTGTTGTTGTTGTTGAAGTTTTAAAACAAATCTGGGGTGAATTCAGCAAACTGTTTGTTAGAGGTGTGTGTGTCATGAAATCAATACATATTGATTACTTATTGAAAATACTGGTGTCATTAATGCTTTTGAAATACAAACCAAATGAGATTTTTAACTTTTAATAGGTTTTTGTGTGTATCTGTTGCTGTTTTCTGTCAGTCTGTATTTTTTTCTATCTGTCTATCTGTCTTTCTGTAAGTGCATCAGTCTGTGTGTTTGTGTATGTGTGCATGTCTCTCTGTCAACATATCCACTGGTCTGTATGTCTCTGTGTGTATATTATTCTTATTACCATTATTGTGTTCTAAATGATAAAACAACAACACAGCATGAAATATGTTCATCTTTTATTTTTGATGTTTTTTGGTTTTTTTTTTAATTTTCTTCACCTAACAGGGTAAAACATGTAACATTCTGAAATATGTTTCTTAACAACTTAATGGGGATAACAGCCTGATAAAGATAATGGATTTTAAATGAAAACATAAAACTTCCCATTATTCTTCGGTTACCATGGAAGAAAACTATTCTTTGCAAAATGTCAACTAAATTTGTTCTCCACTTGACAAGCTGGTCAAATCCGATTCTCTGTCGACGGAAGCCAATGTCCGAATAATCGTGTCATTTTAATAAAACTCTACAGTCACTGTTCAAGCTCTGCTGCACACTTCCTCCATGTCAGACAGCCGGCTTAATCTGATTGGTTGAAAACTGGTTTGGTTGTGATACAGATATTTCTTGGAGGATTTTAGCCAATCAATACGTCAGTTGTTTGTTATTAAGCTGGTAATTTTAGATTTTTTTTTTTTTTTTATCACTTTTCTTGGAAAGCTCTAGATTGTTTTATTTTCTAATTTCTTTTTTCTGTTTTTTTTTCTTTTTTTTTTGTTATTTATTTCTTTTTTCTTTTTATATTATTATTTATTATTATTATTATTATTCTTTTTTTTTTTGTATTATTTATTTATTTATTTATTTATTTATTTATTTATTGAATTCTAAGCCTATGATATTTTTTGAAACCCCTTTTGGATATGTATAGTTAAAAAAAAAAAAAAAAATAAACAAACAAACAATTGAAATATATATTTAAAAAAAAAAATTCATTAGTTCTTATAGTTAATATTTCAGTTTTGCCACATTTCATCTGTAACTGAATATAATAATTTTTTATTTTTTTTTAGAAAATCAGATAAATTGGATTCAAAACATAACACCATTAATCATTCCTCTGTTCTCAAATTTCATCTTTGATTTAAAGAAAAAAAGAAGAAAAAGAACATCTTCAAAATAAATTGAATTTGAAATCTGTAATGTCAAAATTTAATAAATTCCTTTTGTTAATTTAATATAAATAAAATCAAAGAAAAAGAAAGGAAAGAAAAACAAATGTAATGGAAAGAAATAAAAAATAAAAAAAATTATTTAATTTATAGAAAAAGTTAAAAAAAAAATTTAACAATTAAAGAATATTAAAACAAAATAAAATAAATTAATAAAACGGTAACTAATAATAATAATAATAATAATAATAATAATAATAATAATAATAATAATAATAATAATAATAATAATAATAATAATAACAACAATAATAATAATAAAAAATAATAATAATAATAATAATAATAAAAAATCTTAATGCCAGCTGTTCCTGACATTTTCATCAAAACTGAAAAACATTAATTCTCTTCCAGGAATGACTGTTTGAATATTTGTGTGATAACATGCCAAAGTAGATTAATATTTGTAGCTATCATTAATCACATTCAGGATTATTATTCTTAATTAACAGACAGGGAACTTTATCTGCACATTTATATAGGCAAGAAAAGTCTTTAATGAACAGACATTAATTTTTGATACATCGTAGACCATGATATTTGATGAAACATAAATGATGTTTTTTTTTATAAAACTTAAATGGTAATTTTTGATAAACCAGAGAAAATGATCTTTGATAAAACATAGACAATGATCTTTGATAAAACATAGAAAATGATCTTTGATAAAACATAGACAATGATCTTTGCTAAAGTATGAATCTGACTTTTGATGAACCACTGGCCATCATGTTAGATCATCAGAAAACCCCCCATAAAAACAATGATCTTTGATAAACCAGTCAAATAACTCTGTTGTTATAGTTTTTATTACTGATGTTAATGTAATTGTTATTAATGTCCTTCTTACAATTGTTGTTATTATTTCTGTTGTTGTTGCTGCTGCTGCTGTTGCTATTGTTTGATGTCTCTCATTATATGTGGGTGTATATTTAACAAGATCAAGAGAAAATGAAAAACTGAAGCAGTAAGGAAAGTAATTGGAAGAGGGAATGAGAAGTAACAGATGATGTAAAGGTTGATGCAGTGAAACTGACTGTATGAGTGATGATGACATGCATGTGTGACTAAGTGAACTGCTTGTTAACCACAGAAATAATGTACACCCACAGACACTCTTCATCTCTGTCTACTGCAGGTGTAGCATCACCCACACAGATTAGATCTTATTTTTGTCCTGTTCAGAAGCATGTATACAGGCACTGGGACACCAGTACACAAATACACACACACACAAGTGCACATACACACAAAGACATGTGTATGTGTGTGTGTGTGTAAGTGTGCGTGTTTATATATTTTGATAAATAGATTGACAAATGAATGAATGGATAGATAAACTGACAGACAGACAGACAGATAAACAGATAGATAGATAGATATAAATGTAGATAAGATCTTATTCAAATGTCTTTCAGAGAAGCAGGACACACACATACAGACACCCAAACATACAGAGAGAGCGATAGAGGGAAATACACACACAAAGATAACATATAGATGCATACATACAATTACTTACACCTAATACACCTAAACAGTTTGCACACAATAACATATATAAATTCAAAACCAAGATATTACTCTGAAATAATCTCAAACACACAACACTCTGAATCTAAAAGTCTTTTATTTTATTTTTTTTTATTTTTCGTTATTTCTTAAGCCTGATTCTCATACTCTATATTTCAGTAATAACAGAATAGTTAGCTACAAAAAAAGAAACTCATGATGTAATTAAGTTTTCTTCTCTTGCAGCTGCTGCCTACGATCACTCGAATGCTGACTGTTTTGGCTGTGCTATTCTGAGTCACGGAGTTGAGGGACGAATCTACGCGACAGACGGCTACATGTCCCTTGAACTCCTTGTTGTACCTTTCAAAGGTGACCGCTGTCCATCCCTCATTGGCAAACCAAAGCTGTTTTTCTTACAGGTAATTTCACAGCTTAACATTTTGGGGACACTCTGTCTTAAAGGGGAGAAAGAAAAAGAGATGATTGTTCAAAGAATTGTAAAAAAAAAAAAAAATTATGTACCAATTTCTTCTGACTTTGCATAAATTCTCCCCACTGTTTTTACTAAGTTGGGAAATGCAGATGTATGTGTCCAAGTAATAACCCCTGAAGTAGATATTTCTGTGATAAGTAAGAACAGATAATGTGAATTTCTAAAATCATGGGATTTTTTGTATAAAAAATAAAATTTATTTTTATTAATTTATTTTTTATATAAAGTCCTAATGGATATAATATTAAAAGATGGGGTAAAAATACATTGTTAACAGCTGAATCAGTGTTTTTAATGATTTTATTTTCAAAACTGAAAAAAAACTTTATCTTTAGAAATTGTTTTTCGTGAAGCTGGTCACATGTTTCTTTTAGCAAATCAGACTGACATTTCAGCCATGCATACAGTAATCAAAAGTCACTTGCCACTAATCACTACACTGAATGTTCCTGTGTGTTGTAACTCAGTGGGATTAGTGCTAGTGGATTAGATTTAATCTAGGTTATGTTCAAATGCCATTTCAGACCGAAAAATTGACTCACATTCAGCCAAAACAAATTCTTGCTAATTACCGAGTAGTATTTCTGGCTTTATATAAAAATCTGGTTATGGTTAAAAGGTTTTTTTTATTAGTTTTTATTTTTAAATCAGATTGCATGTAAATCTTATTTTGATTAAAATGCCTTATCGTTGTAGCAAAAACATCAATGTTGATTGTTGTACAAAATGTTTGAGCTCTGTTTATTCAAGATTGGATTTTTTCTTCTGTTTTGTTAAAATTAGGTTAGAGGTATATGTCAGTTTTAACTAATAGCATCTGCTGGGGAAACACAAATGTGATTATAAATTTACTTGATGTATACTGTTTGACATGAAACCAGAAGGAATGCAGTGAAACAGCTTCTATTTATTTTTCTGAAATAAATGTCACCCACACACATACCCACAGATATATATATATAAGCACATATAGAGACACATACAGATATGCACAGATACATAATCAGATATACAGACATTGACATATATATAGAAATACACAGACACAAACTCAGACACATATTCAGACACACACAAAGCCACACTCTCACACACACAGAGAATTCTAAATAATCATTTATGTATTTATATAAGCACATTGTCAAAACTAGTCATTGGTCAATGGTTGGAACTGGAAATGGGAGAACTGTTGATGGTTATATCAAGAGTCATCATATCTAACTGCTATAATCACTAAACTATTGACTTTGAATCACAACATATACTTTATCATAGCAATCTCCACTTAGCATTGCTGGACACTGACCATTACTGGACATTGACCTTTAACCTCACAGTGATGATTACCAGACCTTTATTTAAACTGACGTTTACAGGTATCAGTGCCTCACTGAATGCTAACACATTACAGAATGCAGACCATTACTTGACACTGACCATTACTAAATGCTGACCACTGCTGAATAATGATCATTTGCTGGATGTTGACCATTAACTGAACACTGACCAATACAGAATGTTGATCATCACCAAACACTGACCATTAGTGGACATTCACCATCAGTACAGAGTATATGATTTACATACTACTCTGGAGAATTTACACCAATCTGATAAAACGCCATCACTGTATGTCTGAATGTGAAAACAAGATCTGTGTATGTACACACACACACACACACACACACACACACACACACACACACAGCTGAGTAATAACTAAATTTTAATTTAGAAAAGATGTAAACAAGATGTATGTTGATTTTAGTGGATAACCCAAAAAATAAATGCACACACACACTGACACACACACAGACACACAAACATAGAATGTGAAATTGTTATTATTAATACTGTTGTATTTACTTCTACTATTACTACTACTACTACTACTACTACTACTACTACTACTACTACTACTACTACTACTACTACTACTACTACACTACTACTGCTACTACTACTACAACACTACTACTACTACTACTACTAGTACCAGGGCCTTCTTAACACCATGCTAATATATCTATATTGTGACTTGCTCTCGATAAATGAATAAATATTATTTTATACAGTACTATAAATATTTGTTATTGGAAAATGAATATTTAGCATGTGTTTTACTAAAGACAGTGAACAGTGTTAATGTTTATGGTGACAAGTGGACATTGTGTAGGTAAGAGCCTTAGAGCACTCCTTTTTCTGAGAGCCTGTAATGTTGTTAAGTCAGCTCTGACCATTAATACTGCTGCTATTATCCCATAATCATCATCTCTGTGTCTGTCTCTCTGCCTCCTTCTCTGCCACTCTGTCAAAATTATTATCTGTCTGTCTCTGTGTTTGTCTCTATCTGTCTGCCTCTGATTCTGACTCTGTTTCCATATCTCCAAAACTACAACAAAAGATCTAAATGATAAATCACACCCATGACAGCATCCATAATAAACCATTGCTGCAAATAACATTGGACAGAGTTTTCCTTTTTATTGTTATTATTTATTTTTTTTTTTTTTTTTGTAAAAAGCCATTATAACCAGGACTTTCAATAAGACAATCGATAACCACAGCCACATTACAAGATAATTAAGAATGGGTTTATGCATTCGACTGTTAATCTGGAACGTTTTGTTATTTTGATTTGATCTCCGTAATGTAATGAAATAGCATAATGGCTGCTCTGTGTATTCGCTGTAGGCCAGTTGATTCAGTGATTATCTGATGATGAGACTTTTTTTTAACATCAGCAGGTAGATGATCACAGCAACAAATAACAATACAAAGCTTGGTGCTGACTTCTGTTAGATTGGTAATCAGCACCTGATTTATATAGGAAAAGTGATAATTGCTGAAATATTATTCTCGCTTTCTGTCTCTCCATTTTTCTCTCTCTCAGTCTTTCTTTATTTCTGTCCCTTTCTTTCTGTCTATATTTCTTTCTGTTTATCTTTGTTTCTGCATCTCTCGCTGTTCATTGCATATCTGTTTTTAAGATGCTACTACTGTTATTTATTTTACAAGTTAGAGACAGGTTCTGCTGCAGGAATTTAAACTACAGATGACTATTACTATAATTTCTATTACTACAATTCTATCTGCTGCTGCTACTACTGCTGCAACTACTACTACTGCTATTACTATTACTATAATTACTAATGCTACTTCTGCTACTACTGCTGCAACTACTACTGCAACTACTACTACTGCTATTACTATTACTATAATTACTAATGCTACTTCTGCTACTATTGCTACTACTGCCACTATTCTTCTTCTTCTTCTAAGAATTATAATGCACATACCATTATAACAACTCTAGCCACCAGGAAACCACTGCTACTAAAGCAATCAAAAGCAGCTTAAAATCAAAACATACAACAAATCTCAAAAATCTTTCCCCTTGATATTTTTAATTTTTAACTTATTTATTTATTTATTTGCTAACATTTTTTTTTTTTTTTGTTGTTGTTTGGTTTTAAAGGAGCATTACATTTATTTTTGTTTGAAGATATTTTTTATGATTTTATTTCTTCCATTTCATTTGTATTTTTCTTTCTTTCTTCTTTCTTCCTTCTTTCTTCCTTCCCACATTCTTGCTTTTCTTCTTTCTTCATTTATTTAATTTTTTTTTTTTTTTTTTGTTCTTAACCTTTGAAGTAACCAAAACAGGTTATTATCGCACTCATTTTCATCTAGAAAGATACAAAGTCGTAATTACATACATTTTTCTTTTTTCAATACGTCGTTAAGGACTATTTTATGTTTTACTCACTTCAGGCTTGTCGAGGATCAAAGATGGATTATGGAGTTGAAGTTTCAGACTCTACGAGTGCCTCATCTAAAGACGAAGATGAAACAGACGCATCTAGTACAGTGACCGTCAGGAAAATTCCTATAGAAGCCGATTTCTTATTTGCTTACTCCACAGTGCCAGGTTAGTGTGCAGAAGAATGGGAAAAATGGATAGTTGGATGAATGAATAAACAAATGAATGGTTTCAGTATTTTTCTAGGAATGGATATAGGTGTGTCAGATGTGTATGTGAGTGTAATGTGTGTAGGTGTATTTGCATGTGTATGTATGTGTTTACGTATGTGTGTAGTCTGGCCTGTATATATATATATATATATATTTATTTTTATTTTTATTATTTGTATCCTTATATGAAAGTATATTTTCTAACTTTATATAAAACAGAATTTTATCAAATTTCATATGAAATGATGTTAAATACAGGGTGATATTATATTATATTATTTTATCTTCTAATATTGTATATTGCTCCTATAATTCACTATACTGTACTATGTTATACTTACTGCATTGTTTACTGAACTGTACTATACTATGCTATACCATACTATACTATACTATACTATACCATACCATACCATACCATACCATACCATACCATACCATACCATACCATACTATACTATTCTATACTATACTTTATTAATGCATTTGTTATATATTGTATTATATTATATCACATATTATATTATACTGTATTATCAGTATTATATATTATTATCACTGTTATATTATTTAATTGTATTATATTATAACTCTATGTTACACCACTGTTGTAATGTTTCAGGCTACTACTCATGGAGAAACAACCAGGACGGGTCCTGGTTTATTCAGGCTCTGTGCATCGTCCTCGAGAATTACGCTACGAAGATGGAACTACTGCACATGCTCACTCACGTCAACAGAATTGTGGCCTACGAGTTTGCGTCGTGCACAGACAAAGAATTCACCGACAAGATGAAACAAATGCCTTGTGTTGTGTCCATGTTGACTCGTTACGTGTACTTCAGACACAAGAAACAGGACATTAGATGAGTGTCCAGCTCAAAACTGAATAATGTCAGAGATACTGGACAGCAGATGGATATTTGAGTCAAGATTTAAATTTCATTTATTTCTGGCTGTAACAGGATAACGTAAGAACTCTTTTGAAGACAAGTCCAGTTTCAAATTTGAGCAGAGTTACTGAAGATGGAACATGATTATTTTGAGTTAGAGACAGGTTCTGCTGCAGGAATTTAAAACCAGATGAATCATTGAATGTTCACTCAGATTTGAGTTCTGTTGCAGAAAATGAATGATTGCTGGTGTTGATTCAGATCTGAGTAGTGTTGTAAAATCTGAATAATGGACATATCTTTGAATCTTGGCTCAAATTTGAGTGCTTGTAGAAACTGAATAGCTGGAGAATCTTTGAGTCAAACTCAAATTTAAATCTTAATTTTTAATTTGTTCTGAATAAACTTAATGTGTCTGAAATTTGAATTTTTGAAAAGAAATATGTTTCTAAATGTCTCATTACTCTCAAATAGTGTCATTCTCTTCATACCACTTCCTATGCTTATATCATCAACAATAAATTACTTACATCATTAAAATTTATTTTTTACAATATTAACATTTTTGTAATCCTGCAAGAGTAATTGTGTAATAAATAATTAATCATCATTGTAATTTTGTATCAGAGTTTGTCAACACTGGAAGAAAAATTTGTTTATGAAGTGTTTTTTTGTGTCATTAAATTTTCTTCAGAACTGAAATAAGAAAATAAAAAACAAATATATAACCATAAATAAACCTTTTCTGGTTTTCAGGAATAGATATTTCTTTTAGCAAATGGATTATATGGAAGTAGAGCATGTGATGATGTGAAGAAATGGCCTAATTATCAGTAAAGTGTTTTAATTTACACAACACCAATGTTTGCTAATAATAAAGTATATTCAAATAATATGTGTGAGGAGTTTCATATCAGATGCCATTTTCTCTTTTGTTTATGACTTAATTCTGTTACAGAGGGTATTTATAAATATAATATTTAAAAAAATAGAAAATAATATACTCCACAATCTCTATGAAACTTATTTGGGTTTTTTATTTTATATTTCTAATATTTAAATTTCAGCTTCTATGGATCATCATAGTCTTGAATTAAATTTTTGTGATGCTTCTTACTATCCACAGTTAATGTCTTGTTCTATATAAAAAAATGTGTTGAAAGTATACATTTCAGCTGTTTGTGTATATAATCTCTATTATTTAACAAGAAATAATGAAATTACTTTATGTGCCAACTGTTTGTTCACTTAACAGCAGGCACATTTTGAAACAGTTTTCACCTGGATTGTATATTTGCTTTCTCTCTCTCTCTGTATGATTGTATCTATGTATGTGTGTCTGTGTGTCTGTGTGTTTGTATGCGTATACATATATACACACACATGCACAATACAAACGCACACACGTCTGTGTATTTGTAAGTGTGCATGTGTGTGTGTGTGTGTGTAAATATATATTTATTATTTTTTTATTTACATGTGACTAGGCTTTTTTATATACATTAATGAGATTCTTTAATATAATTACAATAAATTTATTTACATATATTTATTTTACTTACAAATATTGGTTCTAGAAATATATGCATTGCTTAGAGGCCTATCAAATTACATATAAATGTTTACGTTCAGCATTTTCATTATTACTAAGAACAGATGATTTATAACAATTTATTAATTATTTATTGATTTAAATGCTAAAATTCAACACCTGACAACCTTTGTCGAAAGACTGACAACATTTTAAAAAGTGTTATCAAAGTCTACAATAAATCTTTGCATGAAAAATATTGGTGCATAATTTTATTTTTTTTTTTTTTTTTAATAATTAATTTTGTACAAAGACCAATTTGGATATATATTTATTTGTATATAAGTGTATTTGATTTTGTTTTCTGACTAAGAACTTGTAGCAGATAGAATCACATCTATCCTAAGGAACATCCACACAAACTCCCAGCCATTTGAACAACTCACAAATTCAAAACAAGATATCAACTGTTGTATATTTTTGATATAAAATAAAACAAAAATCAATATCCTATGGTCAATCATTGTAATTCAGTAAGGATTTTAATATTGTTTTTCTGTTCGTTGATTTCGTTCTTTGTCTCACTCCATTAGAATCAGTTTCAGATTTCTTCAAGACCAATATTGATACAGATTCTCTATCACTTGTTTGACAAACATCTCCAGAACTCATTGATTAATTCTATATCATCAGATATTTTATTTTAAACATTTGGCATTTTCAGGTATTATTATTGCCAGAGATTTGGTATCATCGGATTTTTGTAAACACCAAACATGTTATTTCTGATATTTTATTTTAAACACTTGATACTGTATGCCAAACATTTGCTGTCATCAGGTATTGTGTGCCAGACAACTGGTATTTCTAATGTTATCATCTAAAACAAAAGTTGATAAAAAAAATTCTTTAGCAGCAACTTATTTTATATTTCTTTTACATTAATAAATTCTGATTTTATTTTTATCTTTAATTTTTTTTTTTTTTAACCAACTAAAATGTTAGAATGCACTGAAGTATTTGTGGTGAAAGATCTTGGCTGATCTTGTTCACTAAATTATTTTTATGATTACATCGCTCCTAGACATAATTACTTTAATTTTTTATTTAAATAATATTTTTAAAAATTATAAAAAAATTATGGTTTTAGCTAGCTAGATTTTATTATTTTCTAGTAAATATATTTAAATTTCATACAATACATTTATTTTACACATAATTGTCCTGTATTTATGCATTATTGGAAGTTTGTGAAACGTGCAGTGTATATTATAATGGCCTTAAACAATTTGTTTATTGGTATTTTTCATCTGAAAAACTATTTTATACTCATCTGTGACATAAATATGTATAACTGTATAGTGTGTAACAAAAGAAATGCAACATAAATGAATAAATTTGTGCATTTATTGTGAGAAGAAAATTTAGTTTTGTGTTGTTTTTTAAATTTCAGTGTTGGTAGGCCAAGAAATTGTTTGTTTAATAATACCCCAACCCATTTGCACTGCATTAAAATCTGTTGTGTGTTAAATCATTTTGAACGTAGATGATACAAAAAATTAATTTTAAAAATAACAAATTTCAAAAACAAAATTGCTGCAGACTGTCCATATATTTAACAGAATTATAGTTTATTTTATATTTCTTTTAGAATGAATGTCTCACCTAAATGCAGACGTGTTAGCTATCAGTTATATTGACAAACAGAAAATGAGAGAAAAATGCAGAACATAATGTAAAAGAGTATAGGAAAGGATAAAAAGCAACAATAATATATGAAAGAGAGAGAGAGAGAATTGTATGTTCAAGAAACAAAAAAAAACAACAAAAAAAAGAAAGAAACATGAGGTAACTAATATAAGGAAATGTTTTATTTACATTAAAAAAAGAAAAACAATTATGTCTACCAACAGATTTAATAAATATATAAAATTATTTTTGATAGAACTACCCCCCTTTTAAAGAAAACACAAAAAAACATCCAACTTTCATAGCTAATGATATTTTTAAAATAAACATTTCACAAAATAAAATTTATTAAACTTGAATTTTTGCTCAAAACTTTAAAATCCTTTCTTAAATAATGATAACATGATAACACCTGTTCCTCACAATCGAACTGATATCCAACAATTTAAAAAACAAAGTTCAAATTATAACTTTATCTTACAAAAATTTCCACACCACCCTTGCTAGTAAACAAAAGATTTACATCTAAAATGAGGCAATAAAAACTGTGTAAAAACTCCTCCTAATGTTAGAAGACTTATTAATTATAATTTTTTACTATTCAAAGAACACTCGTTTATTTAACGGCGAGATTGCTGGCTCAGTCTTTATCCACATTTTATACCAGTGAACGCAAAGGTTTTTTTTAACATACCTATAATTTTGTGGTTAAAATTTATTTTCAGCTTGGTATCCTTGCGAATATATATAAATTTATATTGAAAATACAGTCTTCAGTTGTTGGATATTTCTAATGACGCAAATTAAATGTTAAATACATCTTTGATGTAATACAATATCGTTCAACACAATCTCTTCCTTCAAGACAAATGAAATGTTGGACACAATCATGTACACACACAGATGAACTACAGACGTCACTTCAATCACGGTTCAACATGCTCTTAATTCTGTCTTTGCTTGTGAAGAGGACGTAGGCTGCGGCCAGTCCTAAACCAATTCCTCCTCCTCGTACACATTTCTTCCAACCTCCTGAAAAATAAAAACAAGATAATATAAACCAAAAATATGGTCCTGAAACTGTTACTAAAACTCATTTCTTTACAGAATACCCCATCCAACAACACCATCATTATGAAGACTAAGAGTTACTGCAGTGCAAAGATAATACAAGTAATAGTAATATGAACCAACTTAAAGTATTTAGACTGGGATTCATTAGTTAATAACTTAATTCCTTTATCTGCAACACCAACAAGACAGCTGGCATACTGGTTGCTATGATACTATCTGGAATTCTCAAATTTTGATTAGCTATATTCAAAAATATTAGTGTGATGAAAGTAAAATTTATATTTAGGTTTTTCAAACTGTAACAGATCTACCTACCTGTATATTTTTGTCAAAAATGGAGTAAGCTAAAATTTTCCATATTATCTATTGATGTGACACAAAATGACCATTCTGCAA
Source organism: Chrysomallon squamiferum (assembly GCA_012295275.1). Lineage (NCBI taxonomy): Eukaryota > Metazoa > Mollusca > Gastropoda > Neomphalida > Peltospiridae > Chrysomallon > Chrysomallon squamiferum. Next base: position 30,956,256 of record CM022679.1, read on the forward strand.
TATTACTGGTAGCGTGGAAAATAGCTTATTTATGAAGAAGCTGTTTACATTTTTATATCAGCATTATAATTTAATTACTGAATAAATGAAAAAAAACAAAAAAACATAAAATAAATATTTTCTGAGTCTCCAAGTCTCTAATTCCTGTCAGTGAATTCAGACACTCAGAGTCTCACTCACCAGAACACTTGTAGAGGAGGCCTGTAGCTGTGCCAGCCACGACTGTGTTCAGTTCATCTTCAACACCGCGAGCCCACCACAACACGACACCAAACACGCTGTACATCAGCGCTGAAACAACATCGCAGATCAATTAAAACACCTTCTCACTGACAGCGTAAAACTTCAAAAATACACCATTTCGGTGAATCTGTAGCTACAGCGTAGCTTTGTAACTACTAATTTTAAAACTTGTTTTTAAAAACTTCCAAAATTTAATTTAGAACTAAAAACAAAGAACTAACTAAGAACACTGTGATAACATTTATAAAATATTTTGTCAGTGAAGTGTAATTTTAAAACAAATCTCGTAACGTGAAAATTTAAAGAGTTTAATCATAATAAGTAAATGTTTAGGAATGACTATGTTAAAAACAAACCCACCAACAACTCCAAGGGTCTGGGCACTGGAGGCTCCCTGTTTTGTTATAAAATTCAGCATTCTGTAAACAAAATTAAACTGTATCCATAAAGTGAAAAACATTTCGAGTAAAATTTATATTAAATGACGAAATAAAATGCAAATTGTATTTAAATATGAAAACAATAATAATAATAATAAAAACATTATGTGGAATGGGTACTGCTGACAAGTATGTACCATAGTATACAAGATATCTTGTCAATGAAATTATCATTTTTAAGAGAACTTTAGTAGTTTCTGGTTTGTACATGTTTAGATTTTTTTTGTTTTTTCCTACAATCATTTTCTCAGCTGTCATAAAAATTTACAACAAACATATGCATGAACAGCTGAATTAAATAAATATTGTACATATTGTGATTATTACAAAACTAACCTTTATTAACAATAAAGTACAATTTACGAACGACACCATTTTGATTTTCGTTTCATTTGTCTTATGCATTGCTGACATCATAGATTTCTTTACAGTTGTGATATTAAGTCTAGTATTTCGTTTCTTGTTCATATTAACCAACAAACACCAACATACATCATGCACTACTTACCAGACATACAGTGGATTTAGCATATTACTGCTGTTTTGTGATTTTAATTAAAGAAAGGTGCATATGTATCTGTGCTTATATGTGTGTGTACATAGGTGTGTATGTGTGTGTGGCTGGCACTTGTTTTAATAAAGAAAATAAAACGTACTGTGTTCTCCTCACAGCTCCAGTTAACTGTGCAGCCTGCGTTTCTCTCAAACCTGCATACAAACCATTCAACCCTCCTACTGCAGCACCTGTGTAACACAAACAGTAAGTATTCACATTAATATACAATGTATTATTTGCGTCATGTAGTTCATCAAAATAAATTTTGTAAAAATTAAGTATTAACTGCATTACAAACCATTCAAACCTCTAACAATTGCACTAACTATTTGTTAAAATTTATACACAAGGTTTATTTTTGTTTTTACTTTATTTTTTTTTAAATTTCTGCAGAAACCATTCGAAATTTCAACACTTTTACAGCACAATCTGCTTAATACAAACAGTAATGTCCTTATTTTATTATTTATCAATCAGATTTTTTTATCTTTTTCTTAAAACATTTTTTACACTAATTTCTATGACAGTTTCAACATCAATTAAGTGTTACAAATAAAATAACCTCTTCTCTCTATCTATAAGCAGAACAAATTATTACAGTATGCATTTTAACCAATAAAATCAACTCTGAAAACAAATGTTCAAAAATCAAGCCCTTCATTATATAATCAGCCTACTATCAGCAAGGAAAGAAAACGAAATACAGGTTAAATAAAATCTAAATGAGAAAATGAATGCAAGTGTTACGACAATGGCTGGTCAGAACATTAACAGTAACTGAAAATTCAGTATTTATTTTCTGTGAATTGTTGGAAAGTAGAAGAAAAACAAACCGACAAAGACAGATCCTCCAATCTGTGAGAATGATAATTCTAATCTACCCCTCTGTCGACTGGCTCCTTCAGGAAAAATGAAATCAGAATCTGCTGACTTTGAAAAAAAATCATAAAAAAATCATTAAATATGTTTATATTGGAGATTGATATATAATAATAATTTTTAAAAAACATAAAAATAATAATAGTAATAGTAATAGTAAGAGAGAGAGAGAGAGAGAGAGAGAGAGAGAGAGAGAGAGAGAGAGAGAGAGAGAGAGAGAGAGAGAGAGAGAGAGAATTATGATAATGAAAATAGGGTGATTAAAATGGTCTATTTTTTAAAGGAAATATTAATGTATTATAAATAAAATTATAGCCTATTGATACTAAATACTGATTCTACTTACTGGTGTTACAAAGGATGGGTCAAAGTTCAAATAAGGTGACATAATTGCCCCAGCTGGACCTGCAGTAACTGAAACAAAACAAAACATCAATGGATGACTTTATGGTATTTCAGTGTACTTTGATACATATATAAAACATTCTGTATTTATCTCAGCCTTTAGGTATAAAGTGATATAACTATGAATAATATAATACTGACACAGTGACATTTATATAAAGTATGAATTCATATTTACAAATATACTCAATACTGACAAACACAGACACACTGAGACAAATTATGACACTGACAGGTGCAAAACACTGTTATTCCATACTGAATTCATTTCCATTATCTTATTTGTAATTTAAGTGTTTTATTTATATTTTAATTGTTTATAAATATATAATCATGATACATACACTGACTGTTAACTGTATCAGTGTATCATGTATGATGCAACGTTGGTAACTCATTTAGTCATTACCTGATAGTGACAGTCCATCAATTTCTTTAAAACTACTTTTCATAATATTTTAACTTTAACTTCTACATATATATCTGATGATATATAATAATAAAACATAACGAAGCAAACAAACAAATAATGGGAATTTGCCATCAGATGTTGAAATTTTTTTTTAAATATTTGAAACGAAATAATTATGCGAAGCTTTAACACTTTCAATAATAATAATAATTTAAATCACCTGGTACATCCATACTGGGGTCTGATTTTGAATATGGTGAAAAGAAACTCATTTTCCCTTTATCGTGATCCATTTTAATCTTTAAAACAAAATATATCAAACGACCGACATCAGTGACTTTTACGAAACCATGCACATGTTGCAGGAGATACTTGACTGTTCTTTCTTACTTGATACGCTTTTCTCTGCACTAGCTAGCTAACGACAGTGGAATAGTCAAATATATATGCCTCCTATAATATTTAGTTATTTATTTGATCAGCGCATGTGCAGTTCAGGCAACTTTACTTATGAATGTACCTGCATATCTAACAGTTTAATAAATCTATAGTTATATGTCTATAACAGCCTAATTAATTCGATCCATCTTACTGATACTGAAGAATTTATACCCAAAACAAATGAATGTAAATCGAGAAATGGTATCGAGAAATAATAATAATAATAATAATAATAATAATAATAATAATAATAATAATAATTAAAGGCTCTTTAAGGTTCCCAAATGATAACTCTTTTTCTTCTTGTGTTTTACTAAAGATAATAAACAATATTTATGTTAATGTCTGTGATAACAAATGAAAATTATGCAGGTAGAGGCCCCAGTGCACTACTGTGCTAAATAATCATGAACTAAATAATCAGTAAAAGTTTTCTTTTATTTATCTTTTACCAGCAATAGGGACGCAAATACTACAGATTGTTGTTACTTGTTCTATAATAAGGATTGGTGAACATATTTTCATTTTAGCATATGTAATGATATATATCTACACCGGTTCCTGAAGGTCAAGGTTGGTTTCAAAGAAAACACGAACACGTGGGGAACGATTAAGTTTGCTTGGGTTCTTGCACTCGGTATCCATTTGTTTAGTGGTAATACTTCTTACAGCACAAATTATTTCGTCTTTGGTCTTTAAAATGTGTAATATTTTAATATTTATGTTTTTAACTAATTCTTAATCACAGTAACATTTGTAGTCAAAACTAATAATTTAGTAATTACACATCATTACTAGTTTGCGTCGTTAATAATAATATTTATATAACTATATTATTATTAAATTAGTGTGTTTTAGTTCAATAGTGTAAAAGTATAAAAATCACGTCAACTTAATCAGTCTAATAATGAAGACAGACAATTAATCTGCCAAATCTGTCAGTTTATATTTTAAAAATGTTGTCTTTTGAAAATGAAAAATGTGGTTGATTCAACAAAAGTCAAAACTAAAACTAACAGTGACTGATCTCGCAGAACAAGGGAACAAACAGCTATTAAAGTTTACATTTGTTGTGATTAGTCTGAATATATAGATTGCAAAATTACTGAATAATTTCCGAAAACAATTCAAACAGTAATTTTTATGTAGTTAACTTTGAGAATAGATTGTGGGGACCTAATATAGACAGATTCCTACAGTCTGTTACTCTGTAAAGTTTGATTGATTAGAAGTTGAATCCTGGTAGTGTACCCAATCGACTGTTTCCTGTTTCAACCAGTACTAGTTTATAACTAGTTTATGAAAAAGAACGAGAAAATAATATTTTCTATGTTGACATTAATACTAATAATACTCAAAACAATTGACAGATAAAGATATTAATATGTATATAATAGTATTATTATTACATTTGTTTTTGTTACAGCAAGTTTTTTTTTGACGTATAAATAAAAAGGAATTTTTACAAGATGGAAACTGATTCAAACAACAAAAACACTGACAAAGAGGATGAGAATTTGATGAAGAACAATAATGAAAATCACAAAAATAATAATGAAGAAAATGAAAGACAGAACAGCTTTGCAAAAACTAATGAATGCACAAAACCAAACACTGGTGATAAAGGTGAAAACATGATTGCAAATGATGGTGTTCAAAATGTAACTGATAATGATGGAGGTCAGAAGATGTCTAAAAATGATGTGGTTCTAAATGTGACTGGTAATGATGGAGGTGAAAATATGACAACTAATGGAGGTGAAAATATGACTACAACTGATGGAGGTGAAAATATGACTACAACTGATGGAGGTGTAAATATGACTACAACTGATGGAAGTGTAAATATGACTACAACTGATGGAGGTATAAATATGACTACAACTGATGGAGGTGTAAATATGACTACAACTGATGGAGGTGTAAATATGACTACAACTGATGGAGGTATAAATATGACTACAACTGATGGAGTTCTAAATATGACTGGAAATGATAAGGATAACAGTGTGTCTGGAACTGTTATTGAAGGAACTAAAAATATGTCTGGAAATGGAGATCAAAATGATCCAATTAAAAATGAAGACAAAAATATGTTAAAACATGAAGAGATGAAAAATGTAATTCCTGAAGTTGAACAAGATTCTAAAAACTTGATTACCAGTAACAGCAATGAAAATGACAACTCAGTTACTACAGCATCTTCAAATAATCCAGAATATATTAAAATTTGTGAATCTGAAACCTTGAGTAACGGTCAGCAAGATGATTCTTCTGAAACTGTGGCAACTACTGTTACAGAAACTGGTCACCATGGTGACAAGACAGAAGAGGAAAAAGAAGCTTTTAAGGATGATCTTAAAAAGTCTGGCAAAGATGACTCAGATCTATTTCAGTCAAATGATAGAGCAAATCTAGTTACAAATAAACCAACAGTTTCAGAACCTCTGTCTGTTGAAATGATGGAAACAGACACTTCTTTGATTCCAGCTGACAAGATGGCTGAAACTGAAAGTGAGGCTGGCGTCTGCTTGACAGAATCAAAGTCTAACTGTGAAGAGCACACAGAGAAAGAAGTGGTGTGTTTCAGTGACTGTGAGGATAAGACTGAGAAGAACAAAGTGTCACATTCAATGAAGTATCGCGATGGGTTAAACTCTTCATCAGATGCCAGTGGTAATGAGAGTGATACATCTGAAGTGTAAGTTTTTTTTTAATCATGGAGGATTTTAATTAGGTTCAATCATCTGAAGAAACACATGCATAAAAATATACTTACATACATACATGTGTACAGATAGGCAAATAAATGCATAATTATAATACAAACATCACTCCTGGTCAAAATGTCAGTATTCAAACACAGTGGTATAGATAGAGAGAAAGAAAATGTTATCTTTATACTGTAAATAAATAATTGGTTTTCATTTTAGTGAAGATGATGATGCAAGGAAAAAAGAAACAGCAAAATCTCCCAAGATAGCACCTTTCTGTATGGAAGATCTTAGAACAAGAGGAGAAATATTTCCAGAGGTTTTTTTTTTTTTTTACACATATATTTGTTATATTTATTTAGTACTTTGATAAGTCAGTAATGGAGTAAATATTAGAATGGGAAAATTTCCAGTGAGTACACCATGAAGAACTGATGCAGAAAATTCTCACAGCTAAACAGAATATTTAGATAAAACCAGTTCAGACACAAAAGTGTTTCTATTAATATTATTTTGTTTAAATCTTAAATTCAGTCAGTGATTTGAATTTATGGAAACAACTTAAAATAACATGTAATAAAATATAATAAATTTGAGTTTATTCTAAATTATACAGAAACAGAGAAGTAAAACTGATATAGATCAATAATTCATAGTCACATTGATGAGAATTTGAATATACAATAATCTGTTTCTAATTAATGAGATTTAATCAGTCATCCAAAGAATATAGTAATGAATCTTCTGTCTTAGATGCTGTAATAAAAAACAGTAATTTAACTATTAATATAAAAATAAGTGTTGATATCAAGGTGATGTTATACAAATATTCATTTGAAAGTTGTCTTTCTATTATTATTATGTGTTTGTTACTTTTATTAATTTATTAATTAATTATGTGCCTTGTATAATTAGGAATTGCCAGCTATTGGTGAATTAACAATCAGTGTGACAGAGGATGTTCAACTTGTTCCTGTTGGCATAGTAACCTCATCTGTTCGAGTGTTAGGTAAATAACTGATTTTAGTTAACACATATACCCTAAATATATTTGTGTGTTCTTTGAAGAAATTGTTTTGTTTGGTCTTTTAGTTAAAGTGTGTCTGTTGTGGTAAAAATGTATAATACAATATATCAACTGTTTTATTATCTGTCATTGGTTATCAACCTTTATTAATAATAAAGTATGAACACAATGTAACAAGGCCAGGTTGATCCATAATCATTACCATTTACCCTCAGATCTGTATATTGATTGAGGATGTACCAAGATTTCAGTAAATTACCCTCAAGTACTTTTTTGAAACATTTGTTTTACAGTTGTTATTGAACACAATCAAGAACTTCCTCCTCTGGATGAAGATACCATCTTGTTCACTGAAAACAGAAAACCTTTTGGACAGGTAAACAATATGTCTGTGTTAGAAACAATGTTTTGTCAGTTTATAACTGCATTTACCAGGTGTAACAGTAAAGTCAGCATGGGATCAAGGTAGATAACTCTAATGTAATATTAAAATTGAAAATTGGGAACAGTTTGTCTGAAATTTAATTTTCCTTTTTGAAAACTTTGGACCAGTTGTTAAAAAATTCAGATTAGAAATTTTCCTTTTTATAATTTTGTTTGTATGGTTTTGGAATAGTAGTCATGCCATTTATCAGCTTCAAGTCCAACTTTCTATTGTTTACGCAAGCTGGAAACAAAAAAACGAGACAAGTGTTTATGTTTTTATTTTAGATTTTTGAAGTTTTTGGACCAGTCGCCTCACCATTCTACTCAGTGAGATTCAACTCAGCAGAGGAGATTAAGGAGAAAGGAATCAAAGAAGGAGATATCGTCTACTGTGCTCCTAAAGTGGAGGAATTTACACACTATGTTTTTGTAGAACGCTTAAAGAGGTACATTTGTCCTTCTGTTTTTAAATTATTAGTACTAGCATTATTTATTTATTTATTTATTTTAGTAAATGTGATTTTCTTTTTCTGTTTCTTTGCTTTTGGTTCCTTTTTCCATATAATTTTTACTTTTTGTTATTATTTCAGTATTTATTATATATTTTTCCCTTTCTTTTTTCTTGATACTTAGTAAATAAATATTTATACCTATCAGTTTGTAATCAGTATATTAACACTTGTATTTATAACTTAACTCAATTTGTGTTTAATTCCTCTGTACAGTTAATCTTTGTAAACCTTGTGATAATGTTTTAAATATAATCTTATGTTAACAGGATAAAAGGTTCTGATGCATCATGGGAAAACAACAACGAACCTCCAGATTCAGTAAGTAGTTTTTTAAAATGATAGAATGTCAGCATGATAAAAATAAAACTTCATGATAAAAATTGAAGCAGATTATTTCATTGCAAACAGATATTGCTTTGACATCAGCAAATATAGTTACTACACTTGCATTTCATTTATAAAAATCCCCATTAGCCTGAAATCAAGTTTCTCATTTTTGTTGTTTTTAAATTATATCTGATAAAGACAAAACAATTTAATCTCTTCATGCTAGTGAATAAAAACAAAAGACACACTGTGTACAGGAATAAAAGAATTTTGGTATCACTTTTACCCTTCTGCTTAATTTCTTTCCTGTCACTTTGAAAACTGAAGAGATTAACATGTAGATGTCTGTGTGTCACTGTGTCTGTTTTTCTGTCCAGTGTAAGGAGTTTTCAGATGATGAGGATGAAAAGCGAGCCAGTAGAAGTCGGAAACATTCGGGTGAAGAACCAATGGAGGACCCCACTGACTGTCTGCCTGGAGCCTACAAACCTGCAAAACGAAAACAGACCAGGAAAGAGTGAGTGTGATAAAATATGTAAAAGAATAAATAAATAATATATGAATATATATATATATATATATATAAAATAAATAAATATGTAAATATGTAGGTAAGGAAATGAAATAAATAAACAAATATGTAAACAAAACATATAATATATATATATATATATATACATATATATATATATATATATATATAAAAATTAAAACGAAACAAATAAAGTTAAATATAAAAAAGTCAGAAATAAGGACAGTAAATATGAAATGGTACATGTGTATATAGTTAGAATTATCTGATAAACACATGTATAATTTAACACATATACAACAGTAATAATATTCATATTTCAACACACATTTAATTACATCAAAAATAACAAAAATTATAATAATGATATTTTAAAATTAAAAATATTCTCCACAGTTGCTACAGTAAGAATGATTTTAATTCAAGTTGTGCAAAGTAATCTCTGATGTTTTATTTTTCAGTGTTGCACATGGATCAAAAGGAACCAAAGGTAAATAAACTTGCAGATGTTTTCTTTAATTTGGTTCCAGTCTTACTGTTGATGTACATGTTTGTAAACATTTTTCTTTAGGCTGATTATAATTAGTAAACTATGTTCTTTTTCACAGCCAGATACTTGAGACTCATTTTCATAAATTCAGTTCTCTGTTTGTGATTGTCACAGTCTTTCAGGTTCTTGTTGTGTTGTGATCTTCTATCTTCTGGGACATCAGTTGATCACTCTAAAACCAAACCAAATAAATAGTATTTACATGGCTGACTAAATTATGTGACATTGACATTTTGATTTACAACTTTACACCAAGAATGGAAACTCCACACGTTTATACTATTATTATTACATCTGGCTATTCAGATTGTTTATAGTTTGTAAGGGTCTATTTAATTCAAAAAATGATGTAGTTTTAATTGGTTTGAAGTGTTTATTAATCTTAACTTGTCATCAGTAAATTTATAGTGATATTTATTTGGTGATTTTATTTATTTATTTATTTATTTTTTGTTTTAGTTCCAGGAAAGAAACATGATAGTCATAGACCACTAACTTGCTGGCCACCACCAAGTCCTGGTAGCCATGGTTACAGAGCCCCACCTCCACAGTCTTTCAGTCCCTTCGGCCCTCAGAACAGATTCTCACCAAAACCATTTGTTTCTAAAAACACAAACAGTCAGCAACATGCTGCATCGCACACACGTTTCCCTCGGCATAAAGAAACTGGCAGAGCAGGCATGCATCAGCAGCAGCAACAGCAGCAACAGCAAAGAGACAACTTCAGTTCCATAAATGAACCAAACGGCCATTCAGAATTTCAGCCACAACAACAACATCAACATTACCGTCCACCACAGCAACATGAGTTTCCAAAGAATTTTGAAACTGATCAACGATATCCAAGATCTTCTGGGATACACCAACAGCCTTCAAGTCCATTTAGGACAAACCAAGAACAAATTAGGCCTTTTGGTATGCACCAAAAACCTCCAGTACCTTTTGGGATGAACCAGGAATCTATGAGACCATATGGAGCGAACTTGGAATCTAGGAGGCCTTTTGGTATGAACCAAGAACCAACAAGACCTTTTGGTATGAACCAAGAACCTACAAGACCTTTTGGAATGAACCAAGAACCTACAAGACCTTTTGGAATGAACCAAGAAGCTACACGGCCTTTTGGGATAAATCAGCAGCAGCAGTATCATTCCCCATCCACTGATCAGAACAATCAGTCTGGATTCTATTCCTCTGGTGACTCTCCTTCACAATCTCATCAGTGGACTCATTGTTCAGGAGGACCTGGGCCAAGACCTCAGACTGATGGAAGGAATACTTTTCCATCTAATTCAAACCAGCCATTTAGACCAAACATCGTTGACTCGAGGTTTATTCAGAACTGCAATGGCCAGTCGTCATTTGGTGGCCAGCCACGTTTTCAAGCTGGGCCATTTAAACAACCATTCAGACCAGGCATGTCATCTCCTGACCAGTTTCATAGTGGCAGACCTCCTTACATTAGGCCAAACAACTGAAATAATTTGATAGAGGCAGACCTTGTTCATTACACTAAATAAGTGAAATCATTGACAGTGGCAGTCCTCCTTTCACTGGACAATAAAATGAAGTCACTGATAACAGTAAAACCTGCCTCTATGCTAGCAAACAATAATTAGAATAGCTGGTTGTGGCAAACGAGCTTAGACTAGACTGAACAGTGGCAGACCTCTTTATATTAGAACTAACAACCAAAATTATTGATAGTGGCAGACCTCCTCCTGTTATACCAAACATGAAATCATTGATTGTGGCAAAACTTTTACACTATACCAAACACAGATTGAACAAAAGAAATCAGTAATAATGACAGGTTTATAATTGTACATCAACTTGTGCCAGCTGCATAGAAGCAAAGAATCAGATCTAATAAACCCTTGATGGTGGCAGTATTTGAATTATTAAATGTGATTGGACTGATCCCTTCGTTAATGCAGATATTTGTATTTTATACATGATTAACTGAATTCATTAACATGGCAGCCGTAATACATGAACTGGGATGATGGTATCGGATGTCAGTTTGAACTATCAGAATGAGTTACATTGCAGTAATTATGACAGTACTGCTGAACTTGTATAAAACAAAATGTATTGAATCTCATTCTGTTTTATCGAAAAAATTTGGTTTATATCTCATCCTTTGTTAATTAAAATTATGTACTTGAATTAATAAAAAAATTTTGTTAATTGTTGTCGTTCGTTGATTTTTTCAAACGGCTGAATGAACTGGTTCTTACTTATTTTTTGAGAAAAACGACAAAATCTATTTACAGAACTCAAAAGAACTTCAAATCTTTTATTATTTTCTTTAAAGCTTTGATGTTTTTATATTCGTATTTATTATTATTATTTTTTATTTTTTTATTATGTTTTTTTATTTGTTTATGGAAATGCAATACATTTATATTGACCCTTATTTCTGAATGATATGTCAAAAGTCTGGCATATGTTATCCATTAGGAAGGTGAGGATAGTGGATGTCATTAGCAGAAAGGTTTTCTAAGATACTGTTACGAAAACACCACTTAGTAATGTTAATATAAAAGGTATTTTGTTGTCAAACGTACTCGTTTATTAATAATAAATACAGTATACAAAACAAAATTAATACGACCAAGATCCAAATATTTTTTTATTATTAAAAAAATAAAAATAAATAAATAATAATAATAATAATATATAAAAAAAAATTAAAAATAAAATAGTCATTTCAGTAAGATGCTTTCACATTTGTAACAATACGTGTCAGTGAGGTTTAGTTATCAGCACTATTTATAAAGTCTCGTGATTAAAAGGTAAATCTTTATTAGGCTATCTTCAGACGTCTTCACTGTGATCTCAGCTGGAGAAACTTTATCTGTTTACAAGCGACGCTCGAAGATAACCAGATACATTATCGTGAGAAAGTAAAAATACCTCTCTGTTCACTGGGAATTGTAAACCTACAAAGGGAAATAATCCATGTTCACGGTGGAGTTTTATTTAAAGTTTTTAATTTAAAGTTAACTGAAAATATTTCTAAATGACTCTAATAACACTGGAAATAACAGCAGTAGTGTCATTGTTTAAAGAAAAGAATCTCTTATGAACCATACGCCTAAATAATAATGTTAATAACATTAATAAAAATAATAAAAATTCATTTTGTTTATGAACGTTGTTAAATATGTGTTAATATTGAAATTAATAATAATGTATTCAATCATTCTTTCACAGCCCCCACCCAGAAAAATGAAGAAGAAGAAGAAGAAAAAACAAAAACAAACACAAACAAACCGTAATGCATTTGCAACCAATAATAATAATTAATAACAAAGAAGATTGCTTTACAGAACAATTTAAAAGATTTCTCTGACTCTCCTACTTTTTACAAAATATAGCGACTGTTATATACATGTAAATAAATAAATAAATGAATAAATAAATAAACACATGGCTATGATGATACTAATGAATACTTACTTTATTGTAGATTAATATCTAGAGGTGAACTGTTTGATCTTTGATTAATACTGCTCTTGATGATAGTAACCGAATTACTAAGATGAGACGTACTGATAAAGGAGTCGAGTTATCATCTATTTTGAAATATTACTCAGATTTTTAAAGCTGAAAGATGGCTTGGACGTTGTGTTCGTTGTGTTCATTAATTCTTATTTTGTGCTTTTTTCAGGTATAATATTTATTAAGGTTTTTTTTATTATTTTTTTTTAAAGTTTAAATTTCATTGTACTCTTTTTATTATTTATTTTTTTTCTGTTTTTATTAATTTATTGTATTATTATTAATATCGTCATTATTATTTATAGCTCCGTTTTCTCATTTTTTCTTGTATGTACTTATAGCTATAACAAAAGAGCAAATTATATTACTTAAATTATATTATCAGTATCGTTTTTAAAATAGTGTTAACATAAAAGATAATAACTAAATTAATGACATTTTTATATTTTAGGTGTGTGATGGTGGAGGGACTCTAGAAATACAGTTAGTAAAATACGTCAGACAAACAGAGTTTGGATGTGAATCTGATTTTAGCGGACACTGTAATCCAGTTTTTAAAATCTGTTTTAAATATTTAAAACCTACTGGGTGGTAAGTGTTTAATAATAATAATAATAATAATAATAATAATAATAATAATAATAGTAATAATAATAATAATAATAACGATGATGATGATGATGATGATGATGATGATGATGATTATACCAACAACATAAACAATATAATACTAATACTAATAGTAGGAAAGGGATAGAAGAAATAATAACAATAATAAAGATGATAATAGTAATTATACATTATGGTAATGGAAATACATAAAAGTTAATTACAATTTTATATGAAAACACAACCTTTAAGAACATTTTAAATAGCAACAACATCCTGTTATTTATAATAATAATAATAATAATAATAATAATAATAATAATAATAACTAAATTTAATTCCTAACAGGAAAATAATTTACGATATTTTAATTTTAAATTTTCCATGAATTTTCTTTTACCAGTTCACAGATGTCTTTGTTTTTAATGTTCCTATTTTTCATAACAGTCTATTTTTATGTTTATAAACAGGAATAAAGATGGCTGTAAAACGTCAAAAGCTTACAGTAACAAACAGGAAATTACGTTTGGAAATGACATCAAAGGAATTCACAATCCAGTCAAGATTCCAGTGACGTCACCAATACAGGTAAGTAACAATTATCTAAGCAGTAAAACTAAAATACAAAAAAAATGCCATTGGTATTTAAACTATTTCAACAAGCTGATACTTTGTAAACGCATAATTTTACTGCAGAAATTAAAGAAAAAAACCCCCAAACAAACAAAACAAACAACAACACAAAAAAGAAAAAGAAAACAAAAACAAACAAGAAGAAAAACCCCAAACAAACACAGACAACAGCAACAAAACAAAACAATTGGAAATAAATATAACTGTAAGTAAATGTCCATCATTAAGACAACAGCTTTTCTAGAGTAAAGTAATTATTACATTTTACGAGTATCTGACAGAAAGATCTTAAAACATTTTCTTTCTGTCTTTGAAGCATTATGCTTGTAAATAATATATAATTACATTCATCTCGGATATCGTAATTATCAGATATGGCAATTACTGATATTAACACTTAGTGAATGTAAATACTCAATGATAATGTTATCCATGAAAGGATTATAAGTTAAAACATATTACACAAATCACAAAATGATGATGATGATGATGATAACAACAACAACAACAACAACAACAACAACAACATGATTTAAACTGTCGATGTCTACATAATGTTTACATTTCAGACACGTGCTAGTGTAAATGTCAGTGTCACTCAGTCTGCTGGTTTTGGCGCATTTAAGTCAACTTTGGGAAAATACGTTTTAAACATTCGTGGAAAAGGAAATTCAACGGGAAAATTATACACGATTACTGATGACAATCACGAACATTCTACGTTAGTAAGAATATCTCCATCATCAGTTATTATTGTAATTATTATTATCATTATCATCATTATGATTGTCATTATTATGATTATAAATGTTTTTATATCATTGTTATTTTGTAGTTGTATTGTTGTAGTTTTGTTAATAATATCATTATTTTAATTTAATTTTATTTTTATCATCTATTATTATTATTATTTATTATTATTATAATAATTGTTGTTGTTATTGTTGTTATTATGCCGTTTGTTATAATTATATTATGATTTTATTATTAGTAGTAGTTTTACTAATCAGTATCTTTATTAGTCATTATTTTTCAACAATAATCATCATCATTTTAATTATTATTATTATTATTAATATTATTTTCTTGTTATTATTATTATAGTATTATTGTCATTATTATTCTCATTATCATCGTCATTATCATCATCTTGGTCATCATCATCATCATTGTTATTGTGTTATTATATTTCAGTTTGATTATAAAACTAAAACTGACGTGTAATGACGACTACTACGGCACTGACTGTGACGTCCACTGTCCAGCACCACGCCCAACTGACCACTACAGTTGTAATTCAACCACTGGTCAGAAGCAGTGTAAACCTGGTCAGTATATGCTTAAATGTAAGACAGCGAATGAATGACAATATATTGGAACTGGAACTGGAAAAAATTTAACGTGCTAATAAGAGCGAGATGTTGTGAAGCACGTCCACGACAGGCATGCTTTCTGACAGGCCAGCGTGCGTGTCTGTCGCAATGAATATATATATATATACATACATACCTACATACACATATAGATAAAACATTGTTATCTTCTTCTGGTCAATGTTCCATGACAGGTTTTAGAAATTTAAATGCATCCCAGACTTTTTATCAAACTTTAAGCAGTTTGGACTAAAGTCGTTTCTGAAACACCTTTGCCGTCCGTCCCTGGTTATCAGGATTCGAACTTAACTTTTTTTTCACTGGTAGCCGCCAGGGTCAGTCACAGAGATGCCAGGCTGCCAAATCTGATACCCTTCAGTAAGAATTTCTAGCACCATAATAACGTTTTGTACCCTTCATCATATGATACTTTTTTCATCGCACATGGAAAGAAAACATAGCATTTTGTTTTTCTTCACTGAACCTCCCCCATTCAATTTCCTTTTTCCGACGACGGAACGAAAACTCTTGGCCATTAATTGTAGTGTATTTCACAGCTTTTTTCTTCTTTCTTTTGTTTCCATTTTCCACCACTCTGCACCTAAACGATGGACAATCGCTTGAAATGAGCATTATATACAGCCTTGTTCTAAATACATATGCAAAGCTAATTTCCCCAATACATACATATATACATACACATATACATACATACACACACACATACATACACACATACATACATACATACATACATACACACATACATACTTACATACATACACTTTTTCTTTTCTCATTCCTTCTTGGGGAAAATGGTTTTTCATTATAATATAAAAGACCTGCTTGATTATAATGTTCCATAAATAATTAAATGAAATAAATGAGGATATGATTTATGAAATCCATGCAAACAATAAAAAAAAAACCCAAAACAACAAACAAACAAACAAAAACAACAACAACACCAGAACAGTATCTGAAATGGCCATACAAAAATATATTATATCCATTAGAATATTTGAATTTTTGAATTTTTTTTTTATTTTTTTTTTATTTTATTTTTTTTATTTCAGGTTACACTGGAAGTTCGTGTACAAAACAAACAACGTCATCATGTGATTGTAAAAATGGCGGGAAATGTTTATCTCACGATTGCCAGTGTTTGTCAGGATTTACAGGAAAACAGTGCGAGATTACTGTTTGCGACAATTCAACGTGTCGAAATGGGGTTAGCCTTTTGCTTTATACATTTATACATTCAGTTTTGCTATATTCTTATATTTAGGATAAAAACAAAAACAATTAAATAATGAAATATATAATAATTAAAATGACTTATATTAAAAATAATCGGTCAGTGTATTGGTGCAATGAAATGTATATACAAAAACCTATATATGCATACATACATACATACATACATACATACATACATACATACAAACATGCATACATCCATCCATAATCTCATACATACATACATACACAAAGAACATTTTTACATACATACCAACATATATACTACATACATATACATATACATACATACAGAAATATATATACACAAATGAAAATATATTCAAACACACATATACACATACATATACGCAAACATACACATACAAATATACAATTTGAAATAAAATCTATACACATTATATCTATTATTACAAAACAATTCTATTTCATTTTGTTTTCCTAGGGAAAATGCCACATGAAACAAAATAATTATACATGTGAATGTGAAAAGGGATACACCGGCAAAAACTGCGAAAATGACATCAACGAATGTTTAATTAATCCATGCCAGCATAACGGAACATGCAGAAATCGGAATGGTTCCTATTCATGTGACTGTAAACATGGATACACTGGTACAAACTGTGAAACTGACGTCAACGAATGTACATCTAAACCATGCAAACATAGAGGAACATGCAGAAATGTACCTGGTAGTTACTTATGTGACTGTAAACAAGGATACACTGGTACAAACTGTCAAACTGACATCAATGAATGTGCATCTAATCCATGCAAGCATAAAGGAAATTGCACAAATCTTCTCGGTTCTTATTCATGCCAATGTAAACAAGGATACACTGGTACAAACTGTGAAACTGACGTCAACGAATGTACATCTAATCCATGCAAGCATGATGGAAATTGCACAAATCTTCTTGGTTCTTATTCATGTGACTGTAAACAAGGATACACTGGTACAAACTGTCAAACTGACATCAACGAATGTGCATCTAATCCATGCATGCATGATGGTAATTGCAGAAATGTTGTCGGTTCTTATTCGTGTCACTGTAAAGAAGGATACACTGGTACAAACTGTCAAACTGACATTAATGAATGTTTAACTAATCCATGCAAACATAATGGAACATGCATCAATGGAGTTGGTTCCTATTCGTGTGACTGTAAACACGGATACACTGGTACAAACTGTGAAACTGACGTCAACGAATGTACATCTAATCCATGCAAACATAGAGGAACATGCAGAAATGTACCTGGTAGTTATTTATGTGACTGTAAACAAGGATACACTGGTACAAACTGTCAAACTGATATCAATGAATGTTTAACTAATCCATGCAAGCATAACGGAAGATGCAGAAATCGGGTTGGTTCCTATTCATGTGACTGTAAACACGGATACACTGGCACAAACTGTGAAACTGACGTCAACGAATGTGCATCTAATCCATGCAAACATAGAGGAACATGCAGAAATGTACCTGGTAGTTATTTATGTGACTGTAAACAAGGATACACTGGTACAAACTGTCAAACTGACATCAATGAATGTTTAACTAATCCATGTAAGCATAACGGAACATGCAGAAATCGGGTTGGTTCCTATTCATGTGACTGTAAACACGGATACACTGGTACAAACTGTGAAACTGACGTCAACGAATGTACATCTAATCCATGCAAACACAGGGGAACATGCAGAAATGTACCTGGTAGTTATTTATGTGACTGTAAACAAGGATACACTGGTACAAACTGTGAAACTGACATTAATGAATGTTTAACTAATCCGTGCCAGCATAATGGAACATGCATCAATGGAGTTGGTTCCTATTCGTGTGACTGTAAACACGGATACACTGGTACAAACTGTGAAACTGACGTCAACGAATGTACATCTAATCCATGCAAACACAGGGGAACATGCAGAAATGTACCTGGTAGTTACTTATGTGACTGTAAACAAGGATACACTGGTACAAACTGTCAAACTGACATCAACGAATGTGCATCTAATCCATGCATGCATGATGGTAATTGCAGAAATGTTGTCGGTTCTTATTCGTGTCACTGTAGAGAAGGATACACTGGTACAAACTGTCAAACTGACATTAATGAATGTTTAACTAATCCATGCCAGCATAATGGAACATGCATCAATGGAGTTGGTTCCTATTCGTGTGACTGTAAACACGGATACACTGGTACAAACTGTGAAACTGACGTCAACGAATGTACATCTAATCCATGCAAACATAGAGGAACATGCAGAAATGTACCTGGTAGTTATTTATGTGACTGTAAACAAGGATACACTGGTACAAACTGTCAAACTGATATCAATGAATGTTCAAGTAATCCATGCAAGCATAACGGAACATGCAGAAATCGGGTTGGTTCCTATTCCTGTGACTGTAAACACGGATACACTGGTACAAACTGTGAAACTGATGTCAACGAATGTAGATCTAATCCATGCAAACACAGGGGAACATGCAGAAATGTACCTGGTAGTTACTTATGTGACTGTAAACAAGGATACACTGGTACAAACTGTCAAACTGACATCAATGAATGCGCATCTAATCCATGCAAGCATGATGGAAATTGCACAAATCTTGTCGGTTCTTATTCATGCCAATGTAAACAAGGATACACTGGTACAAACTGTGAAACTGACGTCAACGAATGTACATCTAATCCATGCAAGCATGATGGAAATTGCACAAATCTTCTTGGTTCTTATTCATGTCACTGTAAAGAAGGATACACTGGTACAAACTGTGAAACTGATGTCAACGAATGTACATCTAATCCATGCAAGCATGATGGAAATTGCACAAATCTTCTTGGTTCTTATTCATGTCACTGTAAAGAAGGATACACTGGTACAAACTGTGAAACTGATGTCAACGAATGTACATCTAAACCATGCAAACATAGGGGAACATGCAGAAATGTATCTGGTAGTTACTTATGTGACTGTAAACACGGATACACTGGCACAAACTGTGAAACTGACGTCAACGAATGTACATCCAATCCTAATCCATGCAAACATAGGGGAACATGCAGAAATGTACCTGGTAGTTACTTATGTGACTGTAAACAAGGATACACTGGTACAAACTGTCAAACTGACATCAATGAATGTGCATCTAATCCATGCAAGCATGATGGAAATTGCACAAATCTTGTCGGTTCTTATTCATGCCAATGTAAACAAGGATACTCTGGTACAAACTGTGAAACGGACGTCAACGAATGTACATCTAATCCATGCAAGCATGATGGAAATTGCACAAATCTTCTTGGTTCTTATTCATGTCACTGTAAAGAAGGATACACTGGTACAAACTGTGAAACTGACATCAATGAATGTGAATCTAATCCATGCATGCATGATGGTAATTGCAGAAATGTTGTCGGTTCTTATTCGTGTCACTGTAAAGAAGGATACACTGGTACAAACTGTGAAACTGACATTAATGAATGTTTAACTAATCCATGCCAGCATAATGGAACATGCATCAATGGAGTTGGTTCCTATTCGTGTGACTGTAAACACGGATACACTGGTACAAACTGTGAAACTGACGTCAACGAATGTACATCTAATCCATGCAAACATAGAGGAACATGCAGAAATGTACCTGGTAGTTATTTATGTGACTGTAAACAAGGATACACTGGTACAAACTGTCAAACTGATATCAATGAATGTTCAACTAATCCATGCAAGCATAACGGAACATGCAGAAATCGGGTTGGTTCCTATTCGTGTGACTGTAAACAAGGATACACTGGTACAAACTGTCAAACTGACATCAATGAATGTGCATCTAATCCATGCAAGCATTATGGAAATTGCACAAATCTTGTCGGTTCTTATTCATGCCAATGTAAACAAGGATACACTGGTACAAACTGTGAAACGGACGTCAACGAATGTACATCTAATCCATGCAAGCATGATGGAAATTGCACAAATCTTCTTGGTTCTTATTCATGTCACTGTAAAGAAGGATACACTAGTACAAACTGTGAAACTGACATCAATGAATGTGAATCTAATCCATGCATGCATGATGGTAATTGCAGAAATGTTGTCGGTTCTTATTCGTGTCACTGTAAAGAAGGATACACTGGTACAAACTGTGAAACTGACATCAATGAATGTGCATCTAATCCATGCAAGCATGATGGAAATTGCACAAATCTTGTCGGTTCTTATTCATGCCAATGTAAACAAGGATACTCTGGTACAAACTGTGAAAAACGGACGTCAACGAATGTACATCTAATCCATGCAAGAATGATGGAAATTGCACAAATCTTCTTGGTTCTTATTCATGTCACTGTAAAGAAGGATACACTAGTACAAACTGTGAAACTGACATCAATGAATGTGAATCTAATCCATGCATGCATGATGGTAATTGCAGAAATGTTGTCGGTTCTTATTCGTGTCACTGTAAAGAAGGATACACTGGTACAAACTGTGAAACTGACATTAATGAATGTTTAACTAATCCATGCCAGCATAATGGAACATGCATCAATGGAGTTGGTTCCTATTCGTGTGACTGTAAACACGGATACACTGGTACAAACTGTGAAACTGACGTCAACGAATGTACATCTAATCCATGCAAACATAGAGGAACATGCAGAAATGTACCTGGTAGTTATTTATGTGACTGTAAACAAGGATATACTGGTATAAACTGTCAAACTGATATCAATGAATGCGCATCAAATCCATGCAAACATAACGGAACATGTCTAAATTCGTTTGGTTCCTATTCATGTCGCTGTAAAGAAAGATACACTGGTACAAAGTGTGAAACTGCCACCAGTCATTGTACATCTAATCCATGTCTTAATAATGGATCATGTGTAGACGATATTTATAGATATTTCTGCAAATGTCCTCTGGGTTTTAGTGGAAGAAACTGTGAAAGTGATATTGCTGAGTGTAATTCTAACAGGTGCAATGGTACAAGAAACATTACGTCTACATCTGTTAGACCTGATGCTTCAAAGTTATCAGAAATGATCAGTAAGTTATTTAAAAAAAAATTATATTGATTTATTCTTTATTTCTTTATTTATTTCTTTCTTTCTTTCTTTTTTATTTATTTATTATTATTATTATTATTATTATTATTATTATTATTATTATTATTATTATTATTATTTTATTTTTTTTTTTTTTTGTAGGTGTAGATTTTATTTCTAATATAATTTTTTCTATAAATATATATTTGAATGTATGTTTGTTTTTTCATTAAATGGGTTGAGTGAAGTTTCTAAATTTCTGTCGTTATATTCTAAAACATAGAAACAAACATGTAACTTTTTAAAAACTTACCTGAACGATTTAATCTTGTTTACAAAGAGTCAGATTTTGAGCTTGCGTTTGGACACAAAGCTTCATGGTGTAGACTGTATCTTAATCAGTAAAATATGTTTTACCGCGTTAGTGGCAAATATTTGTCTGGACTGAAGAGATGAGATATTTTCTAACCGGTGATCAGTGAATGGATAAGAGTAGCATGGAGTCTTTGCATTTGTCCCTCTAAAATCTTTTATAGGAACCCATATGAAAAACTAATAATAATTAATATTGAAATATTTCGAGGTCTTTTGGTTTATTTTACAGATTTGTTAGGGACGTTGTACCTTGAAGTATCCGTAGGAAAAATAGACGACTCGAAACTGGAAAGCTCAATTCAGACTTTACTTTCCAGTCGCCTTGGTTCGAGCAAAGCGAAATATTTGAATATTTCACTGTCCATGAAGAAAATGTATGGACAAAATGGGTGAGATAAATGTTTTATATTAAATATTAAATCTATTACATCTGTTGATAATCAGCCGAAGGAAAGCACGGCACTGTTATACGACTTTCAGCTTTGTGTATACGTGTTGTATGAATTATTTCTATGAACATATCAATCACTTTTAATGTTTTTTTTATGTTAAATATGTAAACCCGGACGTGCTTTACCACACCCCAAATATAATATAATCTTTAATCGATTCTGTTAAATGGTTTCTTACTATGCGTTGAATACCAGATTGTGTATTCTAGTTTGAAAACGTTCTCAGGAATATGGATGAAATTATTTTCAAAACCTCTGTAAAATATTACTACAGATAATAGGACAATTATTTGCAGAACAATGTTCTTCCAATATTTGTGTAATCTTTGGATATAATTAAATAATATAATTTTGACATTACCCTTAACATCCATTTCAAATTTATTATATATTATTATTAGTATTAGTATTAGTGTTAGTATTAGTATTAGAATTATTTTTGCTACTGTTAGTTCTTTTGTTATAACTCATATTGGATGTAAGCCTTAGTGAATTTGTAAATGTGATTAAAACATTTAGATTTTTATTATTATTATTATTATTGTTGTTGTTGTTGTTGTTGTTGTTGTTGTGAGCAGAGAACAGGTCACTGAAGTTTCTGTTAACGTAAGATCGTCCACTAACGTGGTTAACAGTGAACAGGTTGGCAAAGCTTTGAACGAAATCTCGAAATCTGGTGACACGCTGCCTTACAAGATGTACCATGGCAATGTCCGAAACAGCCCACCTGAAACAAACACAGTAAGTCACGCATACGTATTTCTTTAACTATTAATCTGTTCTAGCATGCACACATACGCATGCCCATAAACATATCTTTTACTAAATTATGTATTATACATAAACTCTTCTAAGCATGTTTTTCTCTGTATTTTCCTATTATGCATAACTACAGTTATGTAGATTTCTTTTTCAATGTTTTATACTATATATAAACTTGACACTGCATGACTTTTTACATTTTGCATGAACGTATCGCAATATGTTTTTTTGTTTGTATATTTTATATTTTACGTTACATAAATATACTTATATATAAAAAAAATTATATTTTATACTATATAAAAACTTGATCTGTTTTAATTTTAAACCCTAAATGTTTTTTTATATTTTGTATATAAATATTATAATGTTTTTTTTTCAATATTTTACACTATATAAATGTATCTAACTAAATTTTATCTACTTATCTAGACTTTTTTCTATTTTAGACTGTACACAAATACTGTTATCCAAACATATATTTTTGCTTATTTTAAAACAGACTGAAGTTAAGCAAACTGCTATAATTGCTGGAGTGAGCTCTGCTTTAGGAGTTCTGTTGATAGTCATCACAATTTACTTTTGTGTCGCAGGTAAGTAAACCTATTGTTCTTTCATTTCACCTGTGTGCAGATAAATAAAACTGTTGTTACTGGCATGTAATAGTTTGCAAAAATGTCATTGTTTATGATTGGCTAGGTAGATGAGCATATGTTTGTATATGTTTGTATGTAAATAAAAATACATTTGTATATATGTGTGATTTGTGTGTATTTAATGTTTGCCAAAATGTTCAATATTTATGACTAGGCATGTATGTATGTATGTTCTCTATGTATGTATGTGTGTGTGTATGTATGTTTGTGTGTGAATATATGGATTTATATTCATGCAAATGCTTATGTATGCATACCTAGTTTAAAATGTGAATTTACGTAGATATGTATGTATGAATGGGTGAATGTATGTATGTATCCATACATCAAGTCGGTTTTATCTCTGTATATATCTACATATGAGACCACAAAAGTTGTATGTCTGTGAATGTGCACAAACGAATGCTTTTTTGTCTGTATGTCTTGTGTTATGCTTTCCATTCAAATGTTAATCAGTTTGTTGACAACTGTCAATTCAGAAATATTTTTGTTTTCAGAAAAAGAACACCTCGACGAGATGTTGAGACACAGAACATTATAATAATTGACAAAGAGTCACTCCAAGAACGAAACAAAACTGTCGATACATTGGAAAAGACTTTTGAAAATGCGATATACGAAAAATACAGCTTCATAGAACACCAGTAATTCAGACTGATTCCATGTGTATATATGTAAAATAAATGTTATAATTAAAATTGTAAATTGTGATCATAAAATTAAAAAAATTGTTTATTGAATGTAAATAAAAAAAAAAAAAAAAAATTGACGAATGCGGAGAAAATTGTAAACTATGATGATAAAAACTAGTTTTATAATTGTGTGTGCTTCTACTCAAATAGTAAACGACTGGCAAATGAATGTTTATAGAGAATTATAAATCAGTTTCGTTAGGAAATGTTTATACTCATATTGTAAACAGAGATCAGAAAATCTTTTGTAGAAAATTATTGGTTATCCCGAAATGTAGAATGTAGTCACATAAATGTATTTTGTAGATGAATGTTAATACCGATAATTAGAAAACTTAATTTCGCAGATAAACGTGTTTCCTTCATCATGTATTTACACACATCTGAAGCGGATTAAAGGGGATGCAACTAATCTGCATAATCCTTTTCATAGTTATTTTTAAATGTTTTTAAAGTTTTCTTTATTTTACTGAAAAATGCTCTCTCTCTCTCTCTCTCTCTCTCTCTCTCTCTCTCTCTCTCTCTCTCTCTCTCTCTCTCTCTCTCTCTCTCTCTCTCTCTCTCTCTCTCTCTCTCTTTTTTTTTTTTTAAATATGTATCATGGTGTGTATGTGTGTATCTGGAAATATATATATATATATGTATATTTGTCAAAACGTGTATACAAGTAACATGATATTATTTTTTAATTTTTATTTTCCTGTTCCTCATTCTGATGAATTAGTCGGTTAGTTGACTGTATAGTAATAGTATTTATAACTTTAGATTATACTTTATTCTTTATTCATCAGGTTTTTCCTCTTTATTCATATTTTTCTTTTTCTTAGAATTATTATTAAGAATAAATGAAAGAACTGAAAATTAATTTATACCCTGGTCTGTTTTATTTGACAAACTGTAATATATATTACTGATGTTATTTTTAATATAAAATGAAATTAATACGTCAACATCTAAATGCCAAAAAAAAACAAAAAAAAAACAAAACGGATTAATGAAACCGATATTTTTTTTCCTTCTTTCTATCTTTGTTTTCATTTTTTTTTCTTTCCTGTTTATTTTATTACTTATTCTCTGATTTATTTATATTATTATGTATTGTCTCCCTTCATGCATCCTTTTTTTTTTTTACAATCACCACCAAAGATATTTCTGATTAATAAAATTCTGATTATTCTGTCATTCCCGGATGGAAAAAAATCTGGTGGTATAATTTGTGACTGGTTTTCCAAACAGAAGCAGCAATTAAATAATAAAATGTAAAAAAATAAAAAACAAAATAAAAAAAACGACCATGCCGAATACCCTGAAAAAACAACAACAAAACTTCAGCAACATAGAGATTTTACTTTATTTAAATTAATAAAATATAACTGTATTAAATTGAAAATGAAAAAACAAAACAAAACAAAACAACAGCTACAAGACAAAAATGAAAACGGAACTGATTTCGGGATACATTATGACAGTAGGAAGGTATACGACTGAATTTAAATACGGATACGAAATCTGATGGGTACAACCTGTCCATGCTATAATCTATTGGTCCTGCTGATTCACTTACTTTTTACTTTAGACAATGTTGTCTTCTAAAATTATTATTATTATTATAAAATTAATTTACGTATAATGAATTTTCAAGACTGCTTTAAAACTTTTAAGATCAATTTTACAGAATAAAGATACGATTAATAAAGACATTTTTATTAAACAAAATTCAGAGAAATAAGTGGATTTAAAACAATTAAACCTCTTCTTTCGACTCGAACAACAAATTTTCAAATTCATTTGCGGACATGTTTTGTTTTCGTCGTTGAAGGAATTTGTCGTCGATTGTAAAGTTATTGTTTATACGTACACCACTTTCAGACGTACCTCTTCTGAAAAATAAGTAAAAAAGTAAATATTATGACGGAGAGCATCAAAATTCAACTGCATGGTTTATAAATATAGATATATAGAAATATGCAACTCAAAATGTATTTATTCATGCAAGCAAGAAACTGTGTATGTATTATATGAATGTAAATGTATATATGTATGTATATCTATTAAAACTTATTTATTATTTATGTCTGTTTTTTTTGGTTTTTTAAATAATTTGATCCATATTAAACTAAACCGATCTATCAAACATATAATCATGCACAAACATGCACGCACCAGTATAAATGCAGATAATCTTTTCTTACCTCTGACAGAAATAAACTATGATAACAATGACCAAAACACCAAGAGCAGATCCCAGACCAACAACGATAACTTGATATTTATTATTAGTCTGTGAAATACACAAACATACAAACATACAGACATATAAAAAAAAATCAAACATTAACAATAAAAAAAAATTAAAACAAAACAAAAGAAAACAAATAATAATTCCCCCCCTCAAAAAAAAAAAAAAAAAAGAAATAAAAAATATATAAGCAAATAAAGAAACAAAGAAACAAAGCTATAGGCAAAGTAAAAAAAAAAAAAAAAAAAAAAAAAAAAAAATTGAAATGAAAAACGGAAAAGAAAAAAAAAATACTAAAAATAAAAAAAAAATAGATAAAAAAGAATTAAGAAAACGAACAAAATAAAAAAGCAAATAAAACCAATTTCAGAAAAGTTATTCAGTTTAGTGTATTTTATTACATTTAAAAACATTCCACACACCTTTCTCCATTTTTTAAAAAATTACTTACAGTCTAACACGAACTGAATAGCCACCCATTCACTGAGTTTTGATTCATACAGCAATTACTGTTTAAAAAGACTTACCGTGTTTGTCTCTGGTGCACTGTTTCCGACGTTCCCATCATACATTTTGTACGGCAACGTGTTGCCAGGTTTGGTGATGTCATTCAACGCTTTGCTCAAGTGTTCACTGTTGATAACTTTGGTTGACGACTGGAAGTTTATAGAAACCTCAGTGACTTGCTCTCTACAATGGACAAATCAGTTTTATAATATTCATCTAAGAAATCAGAACGTGTTCTTGTTACGATGGGTTATTGGTTTGTTGGGTTATCTGCATGCTAGGTTCATTGCGTATAACAGTCTTATGTAACCTGCCCATTGATTCTATACAGGTGGCCTAAAGATTCTGTCCGTAAACTTGACTTCATCTGTTAAATCCATGCCAACCATTGTGTCATCTACCAATGTGGTTTAAACGAAAATTCATTTAATGCAGTTTGCGTATGCTGAATGCATTATTCGTTATAAGACAACGACAAAAAAAAATAAAAAAATAAAAAAATAAAAACATTTACACACACAGTGGTGATACATGTACAACTGTTCCTTCCGTTCATAAAAAAAGAAAATCAATAATAATAATAATAACAACAACAACAACAACAACAACAACAACAACAAAAAAAAACACTAAACTGTCACATGAAATCTTAGAAACTGCATATAGCATATCGTGTCCGCATACCTTTTAACGCGTGCCGCATTCTTATACCGCATTACCGGAATCTTAGCTTTACTCATTTTCGTCTTTAGCTCGTGACTTACTTTACTGATCGTACACGAGACTAACACTTCATGTCTTTAGCTCGTGACTTACTTTACTGATCGTACACGAGACTAACACTTCATGTCTTTAGCTCGTGACTTACTTTACTGATCGTACACGTGACTAACACTTCATGTCTTTAGCTCGTGACTTACTTTACTGATCGTACACGAGACTAACACTTCATGTCTTTAGCTCGTGACTTACTTTACTGATCGTACACGAGACTAACACTTCATGTCTTTAGCTCGTGACTTACTTTACTGATCGTACACGAGACTAACACTTCATGTCTTTAGCTCGTGACTTACTTTACTGATCGTACACGAGACTAACACTTCACGTCTTTAGCTCGTGACTTACTTTACTGATCGTACACGAGACTAACACTTCACGTCTTTAGCTCGTGACTTACTTTACTGATCGTACACGAGACTAACACTTCACGTCTTTAGCTCGTGACTTACTTTACTGATCGTACACGAGACTAACACTTCACGTCTTTAGCTCGTGACTTACTTTACTGATCGTACACGAGACTAACACTTCATGTCTTTAGCTCGTGACTTACTTTACTGATCGTACACGAGACTAACACTTCATGTCTTTAGCTCGTGACTTACTTTACTGATCGTACACGAGACTAACACTTCACGTCTTTAGCTCGTGACTTACTTTACTGATCGTACACGAGACTAACACTTCATGTCTTTAGCTCGTGACTTACTTTACTGATCGTACACGAGACTAACACTTCATGTCTTTAGCTCGTGACTTACTTTACTGATCGTACACGAGACTAACACTTCATGTCTTTAGCTCGTGATTTATTTACTGATCGTACACGAGACTAACACTTCATGTCTTTAGCTCGTGACTTACTTTACTGATCGTACACGAGACTAACACTTCATGTCTTTAGCTCGTGACATACTTTACTGATCGTACACGAGACTAAACACTTCATGTCTTTAGCTCGTGACTTACTTTACTGATCGTACACGAGACTAACACTTCATGTCTGTAGATGTGACTTACTTTACTGATCGTACACGAGACTAACACTTCATGTCTTTAGCTCGTGACTTAACTGATCGTACACGAGACTAACACTTCATGTCTTTAGCTCGTGACTTACTTTACTGATCGTACACGAGACTAACACTTCATGTCTTTAGCTCGTGACTTACTTTACTGATCGTACACGAGACTAACACTTCATGTCTGTAGATGTGACTTACTTTACTGATCGTACACGAGACTAACACTTCATGTCTTTAGCTCGTGACTTACTTTACTGATCGTACACGAGACTAACACTTCATGTCTTTAGCTCGTGACTTACTTTACTGATCGTACACGAGACTAACACTTCATGTCTTTAGCTCGTGACTTACTTTACTGATCGTACACGAGACTAACACTTCATGTCTTTAGCTCGTGATACTTTACTGATCGTACACGAGACTAACACTTCATGTCTGTAGATGTGACTTACTTTACTGATCGTACACGAGACTAACACTTCATGTCTTAGCTCGTGACTTACTTTTACTGATCGTACACGAGACTAACACTTCATGTCTTTAGCTCGTGACTCACTTTACTGATCGTACACGAGACTAACACTTCATGTCTTTAGCTCGTGACTTACTTTACTGATCGTACACGAGACTAACACTTCATGTCTTTAGCTCGTGACTTACTTTACTGATCGTACACGAGACTAACACTTCATGTCTGTAGATGTGACTTACTTTACTGATCGTACACGAGACTAACACTTCATGTCTTTAGCTCGTGACTTACTTTACTGATCGTACACGAGACTAACACTTCATGTCTTTAGCTCGTGACTTACTTTACTGATCGTACACGAGACTAACACTTCATGTCTTTAGCTCGTGACTTACTTTACTGATCGTACACGAGACTAACACTTCATGTCTTTAGCTCGTGACTTACTTTACTGATCGTACACGAGACTAACACTTCATGTCTGTAGATGTGACTTACTTTACTGATCGTACACGAGACTAACACTTCATGTCTTTAGCTCGTGACTTACTTTACTGATCGTACACGAGACTAACACTTCATGTCTGTAGATGTGACTTACCCGTTCTGTCCGGACACTTCCTTCATGGTCAGAGAAAAATTGAGATATTTAGCTTTGTTTGAACCCAGGTGTCGGGAAAGCAGTTTCTGAATTGAAGCTTTCAGTTTGGATTCATCCACTTTTCCCTTAGTTTCGTTTAGGTACAGTTTTGCCAATAGTGCTGAGTAAAAAAAATGAAAGATTATTATTATTATTATTTATTTATTTATTTATTTATTTATTTATTTATTTATTTTCTCTTTTTTTTTTGATGTCATGGTTTATTGTTTAGTCATATAATAATTCCGTAACATATTACGGATTCTAGGCTCAAAATAATAGAAACAAACGTATATTTTCAAACAACAGTTGTTTTTATCTATAAATGTACAGCAAAAAAAATAAAAATAAAAATAAAAAAACACATTAAAAACAAAACAGATACGTACAAAAAAAAAAAAAAAAAAGTCAATATAATATAATTTTATTTACAAGTCACTTACTGATAATTTCTGATAACTTCGTAGAGTCAATGGTCTCGGAATAACCAGGTGTTGAAGATGTAGACGTGTTGGTCCTTGTATCCCTGCATCTGTTAGAACTGCACTCACTTTCACAGTTTTCTCCTCTGTACCCAATACGACATTTGCACGAATACCTATCAACTTCGTCCACACATGTTCCATTATTAAGACATGGATGAGATGCGCATTCATTGATGTCAGTTTCACAGTTTGTCCCAGTGTATCCTTGTTTACAGCGACAAGAATAAAAACCAGCCCCATCTGTGCATGTTCCATAATTAAGACATGGATGAGATGCGCATTCATTGATGTCAGTTTCACAGTTTGTCCCAGTGTATCCTTGTTTACAGCGACAAGAATAAAAACCAACCCCATCTGTGCATGTTCCATACTTAAGACATGGATTAGATGCGCATTCATTGATGTTAGCTTCACAATGTTTACCAGTGAATCCGTGTTTACAGTGACATGAATAAGTACCAACCCCATCTGTGCATGTTCCATGATTAAGACATGGATGAGATGCGCATTCATTGATGTTTGTTTCACAGTTTCTGCCCGTGTATCCGTGTTTACAGTCACATAAATAAATACCAACCCCATCTATGCATGTTGCATTATGCTTGCACGTGTTAGGTAAACATTGACTGATGTGTGTTTCACAGTTTTTACCAGTGTATCCTTTTTCACATTCACATGTATAATTGTTTTGTTTCATGCGACATTTTCCCTGGGAAAGATGAAATAAAATGACATGGAATTGTTTTACATAATGTACTTAGGTTTATAGATTTCGTTTAGAAATAATTATGTGTGTATGGTTGTATATATGTATGTATATATTTTAGGATTCTGATTATTCTGTTTTATGTACGTCTGAATAGACGCTGTACACAGAAAACTATTCACGAATGAAGACACGGTCTAATCACCTCATAAACCCCGTTTGATGCCGTTGACTCGAACGTATGGCCGACGTTACGGTTAGGCCATCAGAAGAACCTTATTATGTATGTATGTTCGTTTGTATACATATGTGTGTGTATGAATGTATTATGTATGCTTGTATGTACGTATAGACAGCGATGCAGATTTCACTGAAGAATTTATATCTGCAAATGACTAGGTGCTCAAATACACTGCCCGATTATTCATTTCAATTACAGGAAACGTTGTATTTCAGTAAACCCATAGATTATTATTATTTTTTTTTCGTTTGTTTATACTAAGTTTAGGAATAGAGCAAAATTAAATGCAAAAAGACTAACCCCATTTCGACACGTTGAATTGTCGCAACCAGAAATCTCACACCGTTGTCCTGTAAATCCTGGTAAACACTGGCAGACGTGAGATAAACATTTCCCGCCATTTTTGCATTCACATGATGACGTTGTTTGTTTCGTACATGAATTTCCAGTGTAACCTCAAATTGATAATAATAATAATAATAATAATAATATGTGTGGAGATATGTGTGTGTGTGTGTGTGTAAGTGTGTGTAAAATAAAATAAAATAATATAACATAAAATACAAATGTATAAATTGTTCTTGCTAAACGAATGTTTTAAACTATTCTAATGGACACAATATATTTTTATATCGCCATGAAAATAATTATCAAGTGAATATTTCTTATCAATAATCTAGCGTTTGTCCATTATTTAAGCGCAAAGTGGTGGAAAACGGAAACAAAAGAAAGAAGAAAAAAGCTATGAAAAACAGTAGAATTAATGGCGAAGAGGTTTCGTTCCGACGTCGGAAAAACGAAGATTGAATGGGTGAGGTTCAATGAAGAAAAACAAAATGTTTTGTATCCATGTACGAAATCGCAGTTTTGAGATGAACAAATAGTGTCATACCATGATGGATACAAAAAACCATGATGCTACAAACGTTTACTGAAGGTTACCAGATTTTACTAACTTAGTGACATGAGGTGCTTCCAGTGAAAAAAAAAAGTTAAAGTGAAGGCGTAATAACCTGGGGCTGATATATTATGAAACTGATCAAACTTAAACTTCAGGGCTTCTAATGCTAGAGTGACTTTAGTAAAAATTTGAAATGTATTTAAATTAATAAAACTTGTCATGGAACATTGTCATATATCTACTGACCAGGTTTACACTGTTTGTGACCAGTGGTTAAATTACAAGTGTAATGGTCAGTTGGGCGTGGTGCTGGACAGTGGACGTTACAGTCAGTGCCGTAGTAGTCGTCATTACATGTCAGTTTTAATTTTATTGTTAGTCTGAAATAAAACAACAACAACAAAAATAGTAATAATAATAATAATAATAATAATAATAATAATAATAATAATAATAATAATAATAATAATAATAATGATGATGATGATAATGTTAATGATAATGACAATGACAAAAATAATGACACTAATAGTCATGGTAATGATGATAATAATACTGTTAGTAAAAGTATTACATCTATTACTACTACTACTACTACTACTACTACTACTACTACTAATAATAATAATAATAACAATAACAACAACAATAATAATATTATAGTCATAATAATGAAAATAAAAATAATGATAATTATAATAATAATTATAACTAACAATGATACTACTACTAAAACTACAACAAGGACTACTAATAATAATAATAACTGATGATGGTGATACTCTTACTAACGTAGAATGATCGTGATTGTCATCAGTAATCGTGTATAATTTTCCCGTTGAATTTGCTTTTCCACGAATGTTTAAAACATATTTTCCTAAAGTTATCTCAAATGTGCTAAAGCCGCCAGACTGTGTGACACTGACATTTACACTAGCACGTGTCTGAAATGAAACCATTAAGTAGACATCGACAGTTTAAATCATGTTATTGTTATCATCATCATCATCATCATCATCATTTTGTGATTTCATGTAATATTATTATTAATAATGCTTTCATGGATAACATTATCATTATTATTTAAATGGTTTATGTTAATCTGTGTTTGAACTTAATTACGAATCCGAGATGAATGTAATTATATCACAAAAGGTTATGCTTCAAAGACAGAATGAAAACGTCTTAAATCTTTTGTCAGATATCTAAAAATAAAATTATTTATCTATTGTCTTAATGATGGGAAAGAATTTCCAAAATCTTTTTGTTGTTGTGAACTGTGTTTATTTTTCTTCTTGTAGTTTTTTAAAAGTTTTGTACAGTTTTTTGTTGTTGGTTAAAAAAAAATTTTGCAGTGAAATTTCGTTTACAAATATAATTTGAAATAGTTTAAATCACAATGGCATATTTTTTATATTTTAGTTTTCATTAATTAAATAAATTGTTACTTACCTGTATTGGTGACGTCACTGGAGTGTTGATAGGATTGTGAATTCCTTTGATGTCATTTCCAAACGTAATTTCCTGTTTGTTACTGTAAGCTTTTGACGTTTTACAACCATCTTTATTCCTGATTTATAAACATAAAAATAGACTGTTATGAAAAATTAAAACATTAAAAATAATAAAACTGTGAATCACAAAACAATCTGTAACTGTTAAAGAATGTTTCTAAAATTTTAAATTAAAATAATTTAAATTATTTTCCGATGATGAATATAATCTAATTATTAAATACTACTACTACTACTACTACTACTACTACTACTACTACTACTACTACTACTACTAATAATAATAATAATAATAATAAAGAGAGTAAAAATTTTGAAAAAAATCTTGAACTGCTAATAATGAGAATAATAAATAAATAAATAAATAAATAATTATTTTTAAACTCCTTGCCTATTATTATTATTATTATTATTATTATTATTATTATTATTATTATTATTAAAAACATACCAGCCAGTAGGTTTTAAATATTTAAAACAGATTTTGAAAACTGGATTACAGTGTCCGCTAAAATCAGATTCACATCCAAACTCTGTTTGTCTGACGTATTTTACTAACTGTATTTGTAGAGTCCCTCCACCATCACACACCTAAAACAGAGAACTCCCATTTCTTTATTATACCATAAAAATTAGTTAGAATATATTTTTAAGTGTATATTTAACAAAACGAAGAAATAATCTAAATGTATTCTCTATGCTTCCAAATTACGTTCTTCTTTTTTTTTTTTTTTCTCTCTCCAATTTTTGGGAACCAGTATAAGAAATAATTAATTAAAAAGATGCAGTCTCAAAATATAGGGCAGCCGCCATGTTTTCACTCGTGACGTCATACTGGGCGGATCTGTTGGCTCTGGTTCTTATAGCGGTGACGAAAAAATTACAGTTACCAGTCTGAACTGTACGATATGACGTCACAGGTTCAATTATAAAGGGTTAAAATTGCGTTCGAGGTTTAGTAACGATATTATTTCAGTGTCTACTTTGATTTTTAATAGTTTTATATCATTGAAACGAAATAAAATACTATCTGAGAATACAGAAATTTTTTTGACAATTTATTTCTATCGCTACGGGTACACTTTAATTATTTGCTGTAATATTATGCAGAACAACTAACTTTTAAGTGCATGTATGTATATGAATTTATATATATATCACACACATAAACAGATAAACAGAGAGAGAGAGAGAGAGAGAGAGAGAGAGAGAGAGAGAGAGAGAGAGAGAGAGAGAGAGAGAGAGAGAGAGAGAGAGAGAGAGAGAGAGAGAGTTATTAAACTGAAATAAAACGAGGCGTAGTGTACCTGAAAATAGACCGACAGAAAACTGAACAACAAAAGTGTCCACGCCATCTTTTAATCAGTTAGGGTGTACTGTAACAACCACTACACAGATTAACATTAATATCACGAGATCATAATTTTATCATCACACAGATAGCTCAGTGAATAAGAGATTAAAGTTTCAAAGGACATTTATCACCTTTTCAACAGTTTTTATTATTATTATTATTATTATTATTATTATTATTATTTAACTTATTTAAGAAAGATAATTGGAGAGGCATATCAAAAAAAAAAAAAAAATGTGTTTGAAATACCAAAATGTTCATACCCTGTTGTATTTATAACATGTATCTATTGTTATTTGGATTTTTATAATAATGATGATGTCTCGCTATTCTAAGCACAGATGTTTAGCAGTTTCATTATAACTGATATACAAATGACTTTAGTTAAAATTCAAAACAAAAATACGAAATTAATTAAATTTGATTTATTAAACCATCGGAAATTATCATTAATATTTCTTTCATTTCTGTATCACAAACATTATTCATAATTAAAATCAGTTTAACATGTAACTTTTACAATTCATCTTAAGCAATTGAAAAAAAAAAAAAAAAAAAAAATTAAAATAAAAATAAGAATTAAATTAAAAAAAATAAAAAATAAAATAAAATTAAAAAAAAAAATAAAAATAAAAAAATTCAATAAATAAATAAATAAAATTAAATTAAATTAAAAAATTAAATAAAATTAAAAAATAATAATAAAAATAAAAATATCAATAAATAAATAAATAAATAAATAATAATAATAAAAGATAATAATAATAATAATAATGATGATGATGATGATGATAATAATAACAATAATAAAAAGAAATAATTAAAAAGGATTCAAATTCAGTAAACTTCTAATAAACTATTATATTATGATGGACAAAAAGAATGAAGGAAAAAGATTAGATTTCATTATAATATTAAAATAAATAAATAAATAAAAAATGTAAAGACAAATGAATCAGCTTACCTACAGACTTTAAGTATTTTACAATAATAATATGATGAAACAATGATATGAGGATAGCGAAAGGCAGAATGCGTGCATACATACGTACATACATACATACATACATATATACTTTATTTTTTAAAGCAAATAAAAATGTGATATTAGAAAAAAAATATACAGAATCATATCTAGTCAAGGTACAAAATACAAAAATAAAAAGTAGTTTTAGCAAGGGAGAGCAATCTAGTTCAATGAGATTGAACTTGGGGAACAAAAAAAAAAAGCATAATAACATTTCTTACGCATAACTTTATAAAATTAGATGTTGTTCCCGAGAGAGAGAGAGAGAGAGAGAGAAACACCAGAGAAAAAAAAAAATAATAATAATAAAAAAAATAAAATAAAAAACGACTGAATAGTTCTACATGGGAGCATGTTAAAAAATTACCAAAACTACATCCATAAAATAACTGTTTGTAATTTTCAATGAACCGGAGATAAGATAATAAAAAAATATATATTATTCACATAATAATATAATAATAAATAAATAAATAAATAAATAAATAAATAAATTTCGGTTCATTGTTTTTTTTTCCTGATATACGTGTTCATGTATATGCAAAGGGAGATCACTCAGTGTTTGAGATAACTCTGTCTAGAACTGACGTATCTGAAACGTGGTAAGGAACGGTGACTTTAAGTCTCGAATCTTTTTCCATCGCTCGACGAATTGTCATTTCTGCATTACTGTTTCCTGACCAGCTTCTTCTCGCGACCTAAAATCATTTTTGGAGTATTTTGATTTTAAGTCTGAATATGAAATTATTAAAACATCACTGAAGTAAACCCATTACGTTCTGTGCATACTTGTTTTATTTTCTTTCTTTCATACTTTTTTTTGTTTGTTTGTTAAAATGGACAGGTGGTAGTTAATTAAAAAAAAAGGTATATGTGTTTGTATATATGTATGTATGTCTGTCTATATGTATAATGTATGTATGTATGAATACATACATATATATATATATTTACTTCTAAATAACTTCTTTTATCTTTGAAGCGTACATTTGATGATTTTAACAAATATTCTAAATATATGGTGAACCTTTATATCATATTATTTTAGATACCATCCTTTAAGAATAATAAAATGTTTAACTCATATAGGAAAGCTAATGTCATACTAAAGACATGGAGATCATGCCGGAACGGGAAATTATACAGTGAAACCGAAAAGACCGAGATAACAACTTACCCCATTATTGACATCCCAGGACAGCATTCGTTTTGCTTTTTCTTCTGCCTCCTGTAATACCAGATTTACAAAGTTCCATTAGACACGAATTAAAAGGTAAACTGTGAATATATGTAGACTGCAGTGTTTAAATAAACGTACTAATCACTTAATAGATAAATACTGATGGAAATATAAACAAATATTGCTATGAGTCAATGAGAAAAAAGTATATATACTAGCGAGAAATTTTAAGAGTTTATATAATAACTTACCACTGATCCGTCCAAAACAAGACCAAACCCTCCATTTGTTACTTCACCCCTGAAAAAAAGTAATTGCATTTATTTTAATCACTTTTAAATTTTATAAACTGAAAATACGGCGCATTATCATATATTATTGAACGCAAACGTTTATTAACTACATTAGTATTGTGAACATGTTTGTCGTGTATCTAGATAATCTAAGTGAATTGTAACTCAAAACTGTTTGACTGAAAATGGTACACACCATCTGTTTAGTGGACTGAACAATTTTACTCACCTTCTACAAAAAATGAACTGAAATGTTATATCTATATCAGTTAAATGAAAATGCTAACATTTTACTTTACTGAACTGAAAATATTACTCCATACACAAATTAGTAAACTGAAGCTGTTAATCACCTCTCTGTTAATGAACTACAAACGTGAATCACTTCTGTAAATTCATTAACAAAACAAGTTACTCACCAGCCAACACCTCCTCCGTTGTGTAAAGCCACCCAGGAGGCTCCTCTGAAACTGTCTCCTATCACGTTCTGAACTGCCATGTCTGTAAATTCACATATTTCTCTTTTTAAAACATTGCTTAACAATCTTTGTTTAACGATAACGTAAATGTTTTTCGCAAATTTCTGTTTTAACTGTTATTTGATGTGAAAAATAGAATATGTAACTGAATTTCATTGGAAAAAAAGCATTAAAAAAAAAAAGACTTGCTAAGGACTGTGTTCCTTTAATTCTCAAGTAAATTTTTAAGGATCTCTCCTGAATCTCTGTTATGTTTCTCTAAGCTGTATTCCAGTGTTCACGCCTGTTAAGTATCAGTATTAGTTAATGCAGAATCGTGTTTGGTTTGGACGAATTACCTGCACAGAATGCAGAGCCGTCGTAGATGTTCGACGTTTCTCGGAAAGGGCTGTCAGTTCCACTCACGTCATGGTGGTCTCGGCTTAATACAACAGGACCCTTTGATTTTTTTTATTTGAAAAATAAAAAAAATATTTGAGATTTTTTACATTCTTAACATATTTAACAAACACACACACATATTAATTTCTAAAACGTATTCTAATGTGATTTGGTATGATCGAAGTACTAGTGAATAAGATGACAATGACGATGATTACGATGATGATGATGATGATGATGGAATAAGAAGGATTACATATTTGTTAATGTATTTCACACTGAAGAGTTTTACCTTTATTTTTCCTGCAGCGATGGCTTTATTAAAGGCGACGGCAATGCGACTTCTTCCTTCTTCATTAGAATACAAGATTCTAGCCTGGGATCCAACAACCTGAAGAAAACCGAACAGACAGTGTTCATGAGATCATTCTGCAGTTTGAGCTGTGCATTTTATACTGATATTACTTTCTCACAAGAGGATTGGATGGTAAAAATAATGCTTTTCCAACATGGGGTGGCAGTAAGTCCTGATCGTTATGGTTTAATGACATAAAAAGCGATGACTGAAACGATATCACGAAACAGGTTTCACTTTTTTTTTTTTTTTTTGGGACAAACTTTTTCTGAATATTTTTACCTATAAAGACAGATATTTTATACACACTCACTCAGGCACAGACAGACATACACATACACTTTCACGCAGTTACACAGATACTCACATTCAAATATATAGATACACTTTTATACATAGATACACACATTCTCTCACACATAGTGACACACAAAGATATGGACTCCATCGCTCACACACAGATACGCTGTTTCAAAGAAATACTGAACTTCTCACCAGATTATGACCAGAAGCGTCACGAATCCACCGAATATTGTCTCTGTATTGTTGTTTTACCAGTTCTGGGGCTGGGAGAAAAAATAATTTTGTTAATCAGTTACATACAGTATTTCTTATAATCGTACATTTTACATTGTTCATGTGATAAGTGTTATGATATTACATTCTTCATTATATAATGTTACAGTATTCGTTTGAAAAAATTATTTAGTTGATAAAATGCTTCACAAATATTATTCATTGGATAAGGTTACACAATACATTTTTTTTAATGGTTTTATTGATTTCATAATGTTACACATTACCTTATTCATTTGATAATATTACACATTATATTACTTGTTTGATAATGAACTACACATACCATTATTTGTTTCATAATGTGCGACTTTTTACACTGTTTTATAATGTGCTACCTATTACTGTATTCGTTTTATAATGTGCTACACAATACTTTATTCATTTGATAATGTCCTTCACATTTTATCAGTTGTTTCATAATGTGCTAGATATTACGTTAAGCAATCTGCTATATTGAAAGGAGAATCCCCAGTTTAATTTTATACTACTTTCTAGCTCTGGTTTAACCGTGTAGTGTAAATGTTTTCTGTGTTTTAATGAACTCACCTTCTCTCATTATCTCTTCCATCACATCCCCTGCAATATCATCAGTGACAGCCAGGTCGTCTTTGTCACCTGACGTACAAACCCATCTACAAATATATATCTTGTGTGAATCCATTTGAAAATAAAATAGAATGATATTGTTTTGATATGATCATCATCACCATCGTTGTAGTAGTAGTAGTAATAATAATAATAATAATAATAATATCATTATTGTTGCTTTTATCATCATCCTCATCATCATTTTTATCATTATTATTATTATTATATTTATTTTTTATATATTATTATTATTATTATTATTATTATTATTATTATTATTATAATTATTACTATATTTATTTTTTATTTTTATATATTATATTTATTTTTTAATTTTATACATTTTTTATTTACTTATTATTTACTAACTGACATATCATTATCTTCATCAAACCGATGTTATAATACAAACGATCGTTACTTCACGTGACAAATAATGACCATTTACTATATACTATATGTCATAACCTACCTGAACGGTCCGAACCCAAGTGAAAATATGTCGCCCATGATGTCCTGAACGTAAGACGGATAGCGGAACTTTGTGCCATGAAGTCCACTCGACTTCCCAACATCAGCCCCTG
Organism: Chrysomallon squamiferum; assembly: GCA_012295275.1. Taxonomy (NCBI): domain Eukaryota; kingdom Metazoa; phylum Mollusca; class Gastropoda; order Neomphalida; family Peltospiridae; genus Chrysomallon; species Chrysomallon squamiferum. The sequence goes on from CM022679.1 coordinate 30,997,445, forward strand.
GAACGTTCATCATTTCAACAGAACATAATTAAATACTGGGATCAAACAGTTGGATTTTTACTTAAAGAATGGATAAAAAGAGAAATATAAAGGAGAAAAAAAAGTGGAAAGCAAAAGGAAACCCACGAAATAAATAAATAAATAAATAAATAAATAAATAAATAAATAAATAAATAAATAAATAAATAAATATAATAAATAAATACAAATAAATAAATATAATAAATAAAAATAAATAAATAAATACAAATAAATAAATAAATAAATAAATAAATGTCATTTAAATGTAATAATAATCATAACTTTAAAGATACATTTATGATTATCAGCCCATTCTCATGATACATGAAAATAAGTGAAAATAACGTTTTAAAAGTACGAAAATGGAATAGAATAGAACAGAAATATTCAGAAAACTCATTTCATTATACCTGCTCTGCTACATTCCAAGAGAAAAGCGTTTCCATAGTCCCAGAAAAACATACCACTGTCTGCTAACTCGTTTATAGCTTTTATCTGTCTTTGTAAACTGTAAAATACGAATCTTTTTACATATAATTTGTGTTTGTAAACTGTAAAATACGAATCTTTTTACATATAATTTGTTTTTGTAAACTGTAAAATACGAATCTTTTTACATATAATCAGTCTTTGTAAACTGTAAAATACGAATCTTTTTACATGTAATTTGTGTTTGTAAACTGTAAAATACGAATCTTTTTACATGTAATTTGTGTTTATAAACTGTAAAATACGATAATTTTACATATAATTTGTCTTAGTAAACTGTAAAACAGAAAATCGAACATCTAACCAGTTTTTGTAAACTGTAAAACAGAAGAATGTTACATAAAATGCGACCTTGTTGACTGTAAAATACAGCTGCATTTAATCTGTCGTATTAAACTGAAACATATTACATTTGATTTGCCTTAGTTACCTGTAAAATATTAGATTTAATCTGTCTTTGAATGTGAAAAATACCAGAAAATATATATATATATTTTGTTTACCTCTCTGTGAATTGTAAAACATATAACATGTGGTAAACTGTAAAATACTAGTAAAAATTATATTTAAACTCTCTCTTTAATGTGCAAAATAGAAAACAATAACAAATTTGGTATGTTTTATAAAACTATAGGTCATAGGATAAGTACTTTAAAGAGCTTTTATTTCACATTCTAAAAAAGTCAATGGTATGTGCTTTCCTGTGTGTGAGAAGGTGCATATTAAAAATATTTTCCTGTTAACAAGAAGTGTCAACTGTATAAACTTAGCTGTTTTGCTCATTATTACTTATTACAGGTTGTTTTGAAATGAGATAATGTAATAAATTCTGTTAGAATACAAACCTTTCCTGCACCAGTGTTTTGAACTTGACTGGATTCTCATGCATTAGACGTTTTCCTTCCTCATAACTGACCTAATAAAAAAATTCAAATTTATCACCTTTTTCAGTATTTACATCTCACTTAGTATACGGCCCGTTCTAGTTTTGAAAACAGTTATTGCCTGTGGTATTTGAAAGTGATAAACTAAAACACAGCAGAGAATAAGTGAAACAGAGAGAGAGAGAGAGAGAGAGAGAGAGAGAGAGAGAGAGAGAGAGAGAGAGAGAGAGAGAGAGAGAGAGAGAGAGAGAGAGAGAGAGAAAACGCGAAGACTGGGTTAAACATGCATCGGTGATACAAAATTATATTATGTGTTTGGATTATAATAATGTTTTATTATGGATGTTTTGTTTATTTGTAGAGCACTGGTTCGTAACTTCTTTTTTTTTTCTCCATAACTGTCATAAATGTTATACTTGTTCTAGGTTTAATTTTATATAGGTCAGAAAATTACTGTGAAAATGAATTATGCAGTGCCGTTATAAAACCTACACCGTTAGTGGCCTCCGTTAGTTATTTTCACAGAACTCGAAAGGGTAGTTATCACCCGGGTTGAGAATAACTGTCACAGAGTGTTAATGAATTGCAGGTTACTCACCTGTACGGGGTAATATCCACCATGAAAGGGATTGTGACACGAAGTCTGGTCTGATCCCATCTCAACAAGTCTTTCTCCTGTCTTCTTGTAATCCTCAACTAGCTTCTCCCTAGAACAGATGATTTGTTTGCTGTTGTAGTTACGTCGCGTGTTTCTGCTTATTTTAATTGTCTGTTTCTGTCCATTTGTTTTTTTTGCAATTATGTCCTTACGAAAACACGTAACAGTTCAGTGATGCATAACTGATGCTCATTAACACGCACGCACACACACACGCACACACACACACACAAGGCGTAATTATTAACACTCACCACTGAACTGTATTTTTTTATTTAACTATTATTATTATTATTATTATTATCATCATCATCATCATTATTATTATTAATGGCGAAGAGTCAAGTTTTGTCAGTGACCTCTTTCCACTGTGAGATCATTAAAAAATGTTGTTCTTCTGTGCCACTGTGTTTCCAGTCTAATCTAATGAGAGGTTCATACAGCAAACAATTATTCGTATTTAAAACATTCTTTCACAACGTTTCTTACCAGAGGTCAACAACATTGCCGTGGTACGCCAGACTGAGAGGTGTTTTCTCTTTGCGAAAGTCTCGAATAATGGACAGGCATTCTTCCAAGTCATCAGTGACCTTCATCACCCAGCCCTGCTTGTGTCTCTTATTTACAGCTTCTAGTGACACCTGTTGAAATTTATTGTATTTTTGTAAGCAGTGTTGTCTTTGATAACATGAAGAAAAAATTCATGTTCAAAATATGTTCCAAACTAAACATGTACTGATATGGAAATTTTGCTATACTTCCGAGTTATTGTTATGTTGCTTTTTTTTTCTTTCTTTCTTTCTTCTGTTTTTGTTAAACTGAATCCAGTTTTTTGATACTAATAAAGTGTAACCGTATTATAATGATGTATTATTTTTCTCTTTTTCATGACTTACGAAATCAACCGTTATAAAAGTGATACCCAGAACTAATACTTCTTCAAATATTGTTTTCATAACACCACCGCTGCTGCTGCTACTGCTACTACAACTACATTTACTACTACAAATGCTGCAACCAACTTTACAACTACTACTGCTATTTCTACAAAACTACAACTGCTACTGCTGTGGCCTCTGCTGCTACTACTACTATTTCATCTACTACGAAAATAAAAGTACATGCAATATTCATGAAGAAGATTTACCTCTGCTACGACTCCAATACAAGCCGCAGATGACAGCGGCTTTAGCCTGTGCTCCACTCATCCCTCCTAGCCCTGAAGTTACAAACACCTGAAATATGAAGTTACAAACACCTGAAATATGAAGTTACACACACCTGAAATTTGAAGTTACAAACACCTGAAATATAATTTTAGAAACACATGAACTATTAAGTTACAAACACATGAAATATGAAGTTACAAACACCTGAAATGTTAATTTAAAAAGCCCCTGAAATATGAAGTTACAAACACCTGAAAAATGGAAAATATACAAACACCTGAAATGGTAATATACAAACATCTTAAATATGAAGTTACAAACATCTGAAACATTACCTTACAAAGTCTGAAGCTATGAACATTTGACATATGAAGTTATAAACATCTGAAATCTGTGATAAACATACGAATTTAGAAAAGTCTAAAATATGAAGTTACAAACACATGAAATGGAAACACACACACACACAAAACTTGACGTTACTAACATTTAAAATGTGAAGTCACAAGCATATAAAAGTGGAAGCTATAAACACTTAAAATGTGAAATCTAAAATGCATCAAAAGTGAAGTTAAAAACAAGAGAAATCTAGAGTTACAAATATAGCTGTTCAGAAATCATAAACGCAATAAACTTGAAGTTACAAACATGAAAGAGGAACTGACAAACACATATAAGGAAAAGTTACAAAGAATTGAAATATGAATTTACAAGCTTATATATATATATATATATATATAGATAAATTCGAGTGTTTATTTGAATCATAAATATTTTCTTACCTTCCCGTGAAGATCATCAGTACCAAATTGTTTTCGTGCTGCATTCATGATTGTCAACTGTAAATACGAAAATACTACTACTACTACTACTACTACTACTACTACTACTACTACTACTACTACTAATAATACATGATACAAAAAATAAAATAAACACAACGAAGTCTATAGGTTTTTGAGTGTATGTGTATATATGTGTGTGTGTGCGTTCGTGTGTGTGTGTGTGCGTTTGTGTGTGTGTGTGAGTGTGTGTGTGTGAGAGTTATTACTCACAGTTGTTCCATGAACTATGCCTTGTGGTCCTATATAACAAAAACTTCCAGCAGTCATCTGACCATACCTATAGCAACAAAGAAATTTATATGTATATACACACACACACACACACACACATACATGTATGTGTATACATATACTGGACATAATAGATGCATAGCATCCGTACAGATAAAACGTTTTCAAACGTGTTGTTCTATGTAGAAAAGCAGATATTTATTTTAACTGTTATAATATCTGTAATCAAAAGGAACTGGATTCTGTGAGACTGAGTCTGTCAGGTTACTATTAGGGTCACGTCCCCGTTAAGAATCATTTCAACAGCCTTTTTGTTTTCTTCTCTGTGCAGATACTCTAACCACTGGGTGACATGACAAGATCGACAATATTAATCATTTTGTCAGCTTCTAGCGTTGAAATGTTACCCCTAGCGTCCAGGACTGCTGTATTAAATACTGTGGTATGTCCTGTCCTGTTCATGTGAGCTTTTAACATCATGCGGTATAGAATAAGAAATGGTGGCTGGAAGTTTCTTGTACTTGTTTTTGTTCTTTATTTAACCCCTAGTTCAAAGAAAAGATAACAATATGATAATGTGTTTGTTATCAAGGGTTAGATAGATGTTTTGTCCTTTATGAGGGAAGCATAGGTAAAAGTAACGTTAGCTAATACAACCAAATTAGTCGATTTAAAGGGGCAACGAATCGCTCATCAGATGTGTAGATTTTAAATCATTTATGTGATTTGTAATAATTCTAGATTAAAAAGAAGAAGAAGTGAAACATAAATAAAACATACTTTCATCGTTTTACATATTTTCTTCAACTTACATTGTTACTCCAAGTGCAAAGAGCTTTTCGTACATGTCTCTGGAAGAATAATTTGGAATCACCTAGAAATAAATGACGAAAAAAAATATAAGCCTGTAGAAATAACTTGATACACAAATATAGATACATGTCAATACACATCTTAAAATATGCTCAAAACTACACACACACACACACACACACACACTCTCTCAAAACATACCTTAAGTCTACATACACACTCAAATAATAATCCTGAAAAACATACAGATTACATTTACATCGCAGTGCATACATAGTCATTATTTCATTATATACCTAAGTAGTCTAATATAGTTAATACGTTGATATGGACGCTTTCATATACAGGTATATATAATCTAAACACAAACTATGATAACATGCTTACATTGGAACACAAGCTCTAACACACACACACATATATATATATATATATATATATGCACTGATAGACATGCTTTAACACATACAAGCACCTACAACCATCTGACAACAGAAACCTATGCTTTAACACATACAAGCACTTACACTCATCTGACAACAGAAACCCATGCTTTAACACATATGTTTTTATATAATGGTTCCTCAGTCCACCGATGTTTACACACAAATTTCTATGAAGTAAACGTTTCTAACGAACCATTCCGTTAGTAATCACAGCTCGGGGAGAACTGCGAGTGCTTGGAAACAGACCCATGGGGTGTCCGGAATATAACACGAGCGTCTGTTCATCCGTCATGTCTGACAGGTAGGCCATCACCAGCCGAAACTGTAAAATATGATTCATAAATAATTAATTTTTAGCAGGCTGTTTATTCCATGAAGCTGTTTTATGTTTGGACGTTCGGGGTTTAATGTTTCTTGTGGGGTTTGTGTTGTCATTGGACTGGAATTGGAGTTTTGGAGAGAGAGAGAGAGAGAGAGAGAGAGAGAGAGAGAGAGAGAGAGAGAGAGAGAGAGAGAGAGAGAGAGAGAGAGAGAGGCATTACAAAAATGAAATTTGATCACTTCAAGGTTCATTCCTAAGTTGTTATCCGCAAAAATCTGTTATATACAACAACCAATAAAAAAAAAAAAAAAAAATGAAATCATTATATGTGATTGTCAAAATGGGAAATAAATGAGTCTGTGCAGCTGACGCGAAGGTTTTATCACTTAACTATAACTCATCTACTCTAAAAATTCCTTGTCTTGTACAGAATGATTACACTTCATGCAAGATTTGCGTGATTATCTATCTCACAGTCGTGTCAAATGTTACCCAAAGATCAATACCGATTCAAACACAATAAAACTGACCTGAGCCCAGTTAGAAAATGCCTGACCGTTTCCACCATAGGTAACGAGTTCATGGGGGAACTGGGCCACGTCGGGGTCAAGGTTATTCATTATCATATGCATCAAAGCCGCAGCGTGCAAACTCTTGCAAGGGTAATCAGATATAGGATACGCCCTGAGGATGAAAGAAACCTTTTTATAACATGCTTAGACTGATACGCATTCTTACATATAAGCATCAGGAGATATATAAAGTCAGAAATATATGCTTTAATACACGTATATACATACCTCTACTACCGCTACTGTTAATATTACTACTGCAACTACCGCTATAACCGCTACTACTACTTCTACCATTACTATTACTACAACAACAACTACTGCTGTACTAACACTACTACAGTTACCGCTAGTGGTGTTACTATTAGTAATTATACCAACAGCAATAATAATAAAAATAATTAACAACAACAACTATAGCAATAATAATAACAACAACAACAACAACAATAGTAATAGTAATAGTAATAATAATAACATCAACAACAATAATAGTAATAGTAATAATAATATTAGTAATAATAATGATAATAATAATAATAATAATAATAATAATAATAATAATAATAATAATAATAATAATAATAATAATAATAATAATAATAATAATAATAATAATCTATGTTGCTGTGAGTCTGTAAATGAATTCATGTTAAAATAGTGTTTCTAAAACCATATCCACACATCGTAAAAAATTCTATTGAACACTTTTTTTTTTGAGTGTTGTGAAGTTACCTCATGCGCAGGGTGGGTCGAAATCTGTACATGTAAATGTGTCCGTACGTCTCAAGTTCTTCTGCAAATTCTGGACCCAACACATCGTGTACCCTGGGTGGGAAGTAACGCAGGGCGTTTTCCACAGCAAGCTCGAAGAAAAATTAATTAAAATTTAAATTTTTATGTCGAAGACAGGATGTTAAAACAACAAAAGCAAAAAAAAAAAAAAAAGTCTAACCGAGCACAAAGTGAACGAAACATTGCGTCCGTAACAGGTACAGAAAATTTATTATTACAACTCACAGATTTGCAGTGCTGATTTTGCAGGTGGTCAATAAAACTGGCAGACATTACTGAAACGTTTGTATTGATACAGTATCGATTAGCGTTTCATTTAAATATAAATACTCACTAATTAATCGACATTGCCATACTTTATTATTAGCAAAGATTTTCGTTTTAGAAGTTAAAAAAATATTATTTGGAAGTATTTCTGTTAATCTTACAAGAAAATAAATTGTTGTGTCTTGTAAATAATATATATAAAGAACTATCCAGCATCAGTAACATAGTTTGTACCATGATACATAGACTTACCAAGTACATAATAACATAATAATGGCAGTGTTTGTTTTATCTATGTTTTGAAACCGTAGCTAGCTGTAAATTCCTAACTATATAGTTTCGGTAAAGAGAATAATGCTAGAATGAATTTTTAAAGCGGGTCAGAACGATAGCACTTTTCGTAAATGGATATTATAAGACGTTGCATTTTTTTACCTTTTTTTCTGTCTTGCTCAGCTGCGGGGTACGAACGGGCGCGTGTGGCACATTTTCGTCTCTTGTTTGTCGTGCTGGAAGTGGATCTACAGGCAGACCAGCGCATAATTCTTTTAGCGTCGCCATATTTTTACTTACGTCTGTCATCGACTGTGTCTTCGTTACTGAAGTTTACACCGAGCTGACGTCTATATATGAGAGAAATAACACCTGCTGCTGTGTTGTGATAACACGTCACTTGCCAGTCAAATCGTAAACCACGCCTTATCTTATTTACAAAAGATAATATGTAATTCTAAGTAAGTAAACAGACCCGGTCTCCTTTTTTTTTTCTGTTTTAATTTCTTCTTCTTCTTCTTCTTCTTCTTATTCTTTGTAAACTGCTGTTGACTGAGTTCATAATACTTAGATTTCATGATAAAAAGTTAATACTTAATAAAATAAGTGCTGCACATTAAGAAGATAACATTGTGTTAAACAACACTGTGTTAAATTACAAAGGAAACAAAGATTACTTAAGAACAGAATAAACATGTTTAATCAGTTGTTGAACAGAGTTACTATTATTGCTGTTACTATTATTTTTTTTATTATTATTATTATTATTATTATTATTATTATTAGCTGATATTATCGGAATATTTATTTTATTTTAATATAAAGGTAAAGATGCCATACTGAAAATGTATATTTGCCTAAAAAAATAAATAAATAAAAAGAAATATCTCTCTCTCTCTCTCATTATCGTTGCTTTGTGTATTTAGCCACATCTGTGTGTGTGTGTGTGTGTGTGAGTGTGTGTGTGTGTATGTGTGTGAGTGTCCGTCAAATATGTTATATCTAATCTAACTGGATGTCCTATTTCAGATATTTTAAACAATTGCTTTCGCCATGTACAGTCAGTGATATTAACACGAATGAGTTTTACCGTGATATTCTGCACACATGGCTGTGTCTAGGAATAAAATGCTGCAGTGATGATATTCATGTTCACATCTATGTTATCTGTAATATGTCAACAGTTTACAGTGAAACGTGTTTATGATATGTAGTATAACATTTCTACAGTCTACAGTGTAATGTGTTTTTAATCTGTAGTATAATAGTTCTATAGTATATACAGTAATATGTTTATAATATGTATAATATGTATAATATAATGCATATATAGTTGTAATGCAATGTTTTTGTAGCGTACAATATAATGTATGTATTTATAGTCTAAAGAGTATATTTTTACAGTCTGTGGAGTAATGTGTTAGTGTCCATAGTTTCAGAGTAATGTGTGAAGTCTACTGTATAATGTGTTTAAAGTATAAAGTATAACTGGCGTCGAATATATCGATATTAATCTTTTTTTTTTTTTTTTCTTTTTTTTTTCTAAAAATCTGTTTCTGTGTCATGAACACACGTTTTATACACGCATAACAAAAGTGCATCGATAAACTCAAGCACGTAGTAAACTTTGCTTATTTATAGTAAATAACAGTAAGTACACAGATCGAGATTTCTAACGATCTGTACACTCAGAATATAGTGAATATAACTACAGAGAACAGATTCTCTCAGCGGATCAAGCGATTTTAAATATTTATCACCTGAACACGTACATTGTTGGTAAGCCTCTGTAGGCTTGTTTGGCGTACAAATTGGATAAATTTTGTCACAGATTCTTTTCATCATCGCAGTTTCATTAAATCCTTCACACGTAATCTTCTGTTCCAATATTCAGTAGTTGCTAAGCAAATATAATAAGCAGTTCGTTGACGTTAGAGCGCCATGTTTTCTTAACTGCCCATACTGGTAGAAAAGCAATAAACCAAACAGTCTCACTTGATGACATATATATCGTCAAACATTAGATCCCTGGAGACTGGGATTTGCTGCCATTTTCTGAGATATCTTCTGCTCCGGAATCATGAACATAGATGGATTATACAAAACTGAACATGATAGTTTAAGTAATTGGAACTACGCATGCCCAGTTATGTCTCTGGGTATTTCTGAAATGAAAATCTTTTACGTCCAGGGAGCGTCGTTGTTGGAATTCGAACGTAACGAGCGACGGATGTATCTGCGTTGTTGACGTACACAGTGCTGGACACGATCCGGAAAATTGTTCTTTGTGGTTTTAGTTTCAGATGAAATACGTCTTTGCTACTTCCAGCATTAACCTGAACTGAAAACATTCTCCAACATGTCTGCTGATTACGTTAGATGATGAACGTATCAGCTTAGCTGAAGAAATCTAAGTCTCAAAGTAAAACCAGTCTGTTAGAATGTTCAGCTCAAGTTTTAATCTGAACTGAACAAAATTGTGAAGAGAGCTGGAAAAATTCTCAGATTTCGAGTTAAAATTTGGAAAAAATATCGTTCTCGTAAAATTGAACAGAAAGTTCTCAGTTCTCGTATCGAACTGAACTGGAAACATTTTAAGTTGTTGTATTAAACTAGGATTTTCATATTCAACTAAACTGGAAAATTTAAGAACTCTCGTATTATAGACAATTGAAAAAATTCTCAATTTTAAAACAAAACCGAGCTGGAAAAATTCTCTATGAGTTCTGCTATTAAACTGAACTAGAACTATTATCATATCTGGTTTTAAAGTGACCTGGAACAATTGTTAATTTATTCTCGTATTCAGATTTACTGAAAACTTTCTTAAAAAAACTTTATAGTTTTGATTTTTAGAAAGTATGGGAAAAGTCCTCATTACTTGATTTGTTTAATAAAACTGTTTCCAACATTAAGCACAAAGAAAACGACGAACTAACAAACAGACATAATAATAATAATATAATAATAATAATAATAATAATAATAATAATAATAATAATAATAATAATAATAAATTAAAAGAAATTACCAAAGTTTAAATTTACCATTCAGTTTTCAGTCAAGTGCTTATGCTATTTGAAAATGTTTCGCAGTGAACAAACGGCTTTTATTGATTTTATACACGTTTATCATCGACATCATAATCATCTCTCCTAAACAAATAGCATTTCAACACTTTTCCAAGAACAACATTTTTAACTGCGTGCTCAACAGCAACTGTTCTATAACTACAGACGTCTTCGTCGCTGACAAATCCAGGGTTAGTCCCTAGTTTCCATATGGGTCTAAACAACACGTCTTACTGCGAGTCGGCCAGTGAGTTCGATTATGCAATATTCTGTGTACTCACGCCGGTATGCGAGTGCATTCTGGCGGTGCTCATTTGCAGTGGAAATATTTTGACGATAACCGCGGTTTGTAGGACGCAGTCGTTGCAGACTATACCTAATATGTACGTCGTCTCTCTTGCCGTTGCTGATCTTATGGTTGGCTTCAACAGTTTTTACGAATCTTTCTGGTACTACGCTCTCACCGAAGGAAGGATCGCAGGCTGTAAGTACTGCTGCTTGTTTAACTTATCCACTCTCTACACCAGCTTGTTTGCGTCCATGATCAGCATAGTTCTTATAGCCTGGGACCGTTTCTTCTTCATCTGTTACCCTTTCAGGTATGAAACTCTTGTTACGCAATCAAAAACGCTAATAATAATAGGAACGACATGGATTGTCTCCCTTACCTTTGGCGTTCTTCCTTTCTTCGAGAACACGTTCGACGTTGCACGAGAATGTTCCCACACCGGAGTGTTGCCGTTCTGGTACCAGGTATATTTCTTGCAGATAGTGTTCGCCCTGGTTTTCATCCTCTGTGTTGTGTTGTACACGGGGATTATGAAAATCGCCAGACGTCAGCTGAAGTCCATTCAAGCTGCCACGGTTGTCCCAGCAGCAGGCAGCAGCGCTGACCGAAAGAACTGGAAAGTCATTCGACTCATGCTTCTTGTGTGTGGTTGCTTCTTCGCGTGCTGGAGTCCCTACAACGTCTGCATTGTCACCGATTACGCCAGCTACGTTTCACCCGACGTGATGGACGTTCTCTTTCCTTTAGGAATCTTAAATTCTGTCATGAACTTTGTCATTTACAGTCTGATGAACAGAGAATTCAGAAAGGCTTTTAAAAGATACTGCTTCTTCTGCAGACGCTCCGATCATCAGATCGCATCCAGTGCTTCGGCTGCGCCAGCGAGTGTGCATTTAAATCAGTTTGCCTCGGAGACTGTGCAGTGAAACTGGGTGGTTAATATTTCACATACATTTTAAGTTCATTCTGAAACCAGGGTTTATGTATTTGTGTGTGTACTTATGCATGTATGCATCTATATATATATATGTATGTATGTTTGTAGGTAGGTAGGTAGGTAGGTAGGTAGGTATTTATGGATATATGTGTATTGTCTTGTAATTGTTACTGGCTGCATCACGCTTATAATGAAGAACATCAGCGTTGAGATATTTGGATGTAGGATTGTTCTGAAAGTACGTAATATGAATGTATGTATGTATGTATGTATGTATGTATGTATGTATGTATTATGTATGTATGTGTGTGTGTATGTATGTTCCCACAGGTCCTTCTGAGAGATATTGGTAGCAAGGTTGACAGTTTTTTGAAAAGAAACATGAACATTATCCAGTAATTATTAATTTAAGTCAACCAAACTCTTCATAGTAATGTGTCGATTTTCTATTACTTTATAAACCTGAAAATCAATATATCATCATGATGTCGGTTACAATTAAACGCAATACACAATACAAACTTTAATGAAAAATGGATTAACGCACGTCAAAGAATATTGATATCAAGAATTTATTTTTATATATGAATATAGTTTCAGCAAAGAATAAAATGCATACATATTATATATAACATCTGAAATTAATATTAAATAGTAATAAATAAAACAATCTTTTTTAACAAGCTAGATAGCCAGAGAGAACCAGACAGAACCACAGAGAGAGAGAGAGAGAGAGAGAGAGAGAGAGAGAGAGAGAGAGAGAGAGAGAGAGAGAGAGAGAGAGAGAGAGAGAGAGAGAGAGAGAGAGAGAGAGAGAGAGAGAGAGGCATTACAAAAATGAAATTTGATCACTTGAAGGTTTATTCCTATCAAAGTTCCTAATAAAAATAAACTCATTTTGCTAGATGTTTTCATTTAGCATTTTTCATTCAACTTTATTTCCACAAATCAGACAAAAAAAGTAGTATTCTAAAAACACAAATTCTATAGAAACCAACACAAAACTGTTTGTTATCGGCTTACTAAAATAATAAATTATGTCACGCTATTGTAATAGTCATTTATTATCAATACAGTTAAATGACTGGTAATGGAAAAGTAAGTAGTTATAATTTATTAGTTCTGTTCAGTAAAAAGACAAATCCGAACCATTTGGTAAGTAAAATATGACACACGTATTTAGGTAACCAGTTAGTTTATTTTCCGGACATTTAATCGTTACTATTGTTGTTGTTGTCGTTGTTGTTGTTGTCGTTGTTAATTTATGCCACAAATCACTGTTTTACTAACGCACGCCGAGAAATCCAGTTCTTGTTATAACTCGATGCTCTAACTAATTACTCACATATTGTATTTCTATTTTTTGTTTGTGTCTTCATACTGACAAGTTCGTTATGGTTATCAGCAATTAGTTATAATGTTCATAAAAGTTGTTAGTGCAAGTTAATTTCATACATTACCTTTTATCATACCCACACACGCACGCACACAATACACATAAAACGCACGCGCGCACTTGCAAACATATATTTCATTCTTTAATGTTGAATTCTGGATTAGATCTTAAAATATCATTTTGAAAACGGTTTTCTTTTAAACAATAAAATATATAAATTGTTTATCAATTTTTTGGTTAATGATATCTCTGTCTGCGGATCGTTTTCGACGAAAAAATTAAATAATTAAAAGATAAGAAGAAAAAAAAGAAAGATAAGAAAAAAAAAAAAAGATAACGTAGCAAATTGCCATGTTTTCTGTAAGTACACACTTGATCCGATTCCAATCCCAATTTTATTTACGTTTTTTTTTTTTTTTTGTTGTTCATTGCGTTTCTGCTTTGCCGAAAAAATAAAGGTGGTTTACAGTAAAAGGGAATTGTCCTTTTCTTCAAAAGAAGATGAACTTCTCATTATTGAACTTCGTAAAAATCCAAACCAATTTACCTGAATACGTGGACAACGGACAGACATAACAGTCGTGGACTGCAGCAAGTGCGGCTGAATACGACAACATGCAGAGTTTAAATTGCCAGTCGTAAAAAAAACCGCACGTGACAATTCCACAGTGAAGTCAGTCAGTCGTCTGCTGAACGGTGAGCTGGAGGAAAGCGGACTGAGTATGACACAGTCGCGACGGAAAGTGCCGAGTATCCTCGGAGAAGTACGAACGTAGCCTTAACCGTAGCACCACTCAAACGTGCGGTCGTAAAAGAGAACAGTCGTAAGTCGCACAAATCGTTAGTGAAGAAGACTCTCTCTGCAGAGTTGTAAAACATGTTTATATGAACGAAATACGATAATAAACATGTTTTTCTCGACTGAATATAACAGCAAATGAAAGACATTTTATTTTAAGTGTAAAGAATTTAGGTTGGCCATATTTTAAGTCTTCAACAATTACAAATGTTTTATTTCGTACATTAATACAAAAAAACAACAACAACAGCCGTGTGTTCATTATGCTGTTTCAGGTTCTCAGTTCCAGTATGGCGAATATTTTCATTTCCTCCACTACACACTCACACAAGCTGCAACACTTAGGGGAGTACGTGGACCTTTGAAAAAGACAGTGAACGTTCTCTGTGACATCTGCATTTAAATAATCCCGGCATGACAATAACCAGCATCTATAACATTCCGGTTATCTTTCACAGAAATATCTCTGATGATTCTGGCCTCTCTCTCTCTCTCTCTCTCTCTCTCTCTCTCTCTCTCTCTCTCTCTCTCTCTCTCTCTCTCTCTCTCTCTCTCTCTCTCTCTCTCTCTCTCTCTCTCTCTCTCTCTCTCTCTCTCTCTCTCTCTCTCTCTCTCTCTCTCTCGCATACGCAAAATTACACCATTTGGTGTTCATTTTCGGAAGTTACATTTATGACTGTGTTGTATAAAGAAGGTCAACTAAATGTTTAGAAAGACGGATTCTTGTATTATTGCACAGTGACAATATTCAATAATTTACGAGGGTAATTCAGATGTATATACCCTAAACAAGAATGTATTAGGAAATATTATTTACTTGTTAATATATACATACCAAACCAATGACTAGCATTAATATTTTATTATTAACATATACATAATTTAAAAAATATGTTGAGTAAAAGAGAGATTCTCAGAGAGAGAGAGAGAGAGAGAGGATGAGTGCTAAAAGGACAGCTTCAAAATGGATAGAGAGAGAAAGAGAGAGAGAGAGAGAGAGAGAGAGAGAGAGAGAGAGAGAGAGAGAGAGAGAGTTGTACAGCTGTTAATGATTTTAATGATTTTTCATTCCCTCCTTTCTAAGTATCATCATAAAAGTGAAGATTCATAACAGTCACGTCAGTGGTTTACATCAGTATTTTATTATCTCTTCAGTAGTTTGTAACATTCTCTTTTTCTTAGATCTCTCACTGCTCTGAACTAAAACAAAGAAAATAAATAAAAATGTCAAGGAAATATATATATATATATCAATGACTAAATCAACAAATAATGAGTTGCCTACGATTAAACCATTTGGAAATTTTAACCGGCGATTTTTTTTTTTATCCTTATCCAGTCATTATTCTGCCATCTAGCTTTCTCTCTGAATCAATCATATATTTATCTTTTTGTTTCTTCATATTAATATGAACTTAAAATATACTTTACTTACGTATCAGACCGGACTGATCGCCTACCCACACTGAAAACAAAAAATGGAAATATTTTATCGAGTGCAACTTTTCGTTGAATACAAATCTTAACCAGGCACAGTTTAACGTTTACCTCAGTTTGACATTGTCAGTAATATACAGAGTTGATATCTCAGACATAAAGCGTCTCTTCATTCAGGGATGTTTACCTTTTGTGATTATCACTCGTATAGTGGAACTACCCGTCATTTTACGTTCAGTTGCATCTATCTTACGTAGGATAAATTAATGTTAACTTAATGGATCTATTCCAAGTTTATTACATCATGAACAAAATAAGGAGATTATAAATTATTCTCGTATTATGAACAATAATATACTTTAATTTAACAGCCTTTGTGGATATTGTTATTATTGTTGTTATTATTGCTATTATTATTATGATCATCGTTATTATTATTTATTTATTTATTTATATATTTATTTTATTATTTATTATTTATTATTATTAATTAATTTATTTATTTTAAATAATATAACATGTTCTGTCACAATATTAGATGAACTGAAATCTACTTCATTATTGTTAAAATGGTATTAGTCTATTATTTAGGGGGATATTTGATAAGTTTGCCGAGATCAAGAACAGAATCGTCATATTAAAAAATAGATAAAATATCATTTTGTCCTCTTTTCACTTTAAAACAAGTTACTACTGAGATATAACTTTTCCAGTTCTTAATACGTGTTCGAAAACAAAGGCACAAAGTGATGTAATAGTGCTGAATTATTAGTGATGTCATTTATGTTAGGGCTTAACAGAATGATACTCACAAAAGCGGGTTATAACCACGATACCTGTATAAAGTAGAAAAACAGTCAGGATGAATAATTCTGCAGTTCAAGAATATGAATTCATTTTTTTAGTTATTTTACTAGTAAATTTACTGTATAGGAAAAAGCAAAGTAAATGTAACAACAATAGTACGACTAAAATATATTTCATACACACACACATACATACATACATACATACATACATACATACATACATACATACATACATACATACATTCATACATAGAAGGATAATTTTCTCCTTGCTGTGATGTAAAATAAATAAAATATATAAATGAAATACATACAATCACAAATAAAATATAAAAGTAAAACTATTATGTTTTATACCTTAGTATGAGATAATATTAAGAGAATAAAAATACATAAAAAACAAGAATGAGAGATACGTAGAGATACAAAGAAATAAAAAAACAACAAAATAATAATAAAAACTAAATAAAAAAAAGAGATATATAGGAGGACATCTTTTCCATCCACTAATAATATAGTGAGAACATTTTAATGTTTATGTGCCTTATTTCTTACAGGTATCTGTATTAAAAGAAAGACAAGAAGAACAAAACTTAATAAAAGTAGAAGATTATTTTATTTCCTATATGTTTTTTAATACTCAATGAATATATATATATATATATATGTATGTTTGTATGTATGTATGTATGTATGTATGTCATTTATATATTTGATTTATTTAGTTTATTTATTTTACTTTAGAGCGGGTAGAAAACTATGTTTCTATCTATCTATCTATCTATCTATCTATCTAACTATCTATATATCTATCTATATATATATATATATATATATATATATATATATATATATATATATATATATATATATATATATATATATATATAAACATACACACATATGAGTTTCTTATAACTAAAGTATTCGGAAATTTTAATGAGGGATTATTATTTATCATTAAACAGCCATAGTGCTGCCATCTAACTTTCTCTCTGTGTCAAACATATATTTATTTCTTTGTTTTTTCATATTAATGTGGACTCAAAATATACTTCACTTACCTTGGAAAGGCGATTGATCGCCTACTCGGGCTGAAAATAAAAATTGAAATATTTTACTGAGTGCAGCTTTTCGATGAATACAAATCTTAACCAGGCACAGTTTAACGTTTACCTCAGTTTGAAATTGTCTCTAATATACACATTTGATATCTCAGACATAAAGTGTCTGTAGTCGATCATTCAGGGATATTTACCTTTTGTGATTATCACTCGTATAGTGGAACTATCCGTCATTTTACGTTCAGTTGCATCTATCTTACGTAGGATAAATTAATGTTAACTTAATGGACGTATTCCAAGTTTATTACACAATGAACAAAATAAGGAGATTATAAATTATTCTCGTATTATAAACAATAATATACTTTAATTTAACAGCCTTTGAGGATAATTGTTATAATTGTTCTTGCTGTTGTTGTTATTATTACTATTATTATAATGATCATATTATTATTATTATTATTATTATTATTATTTATTTATTTATTTTTTATTTTAAATAATGTAACATGTGCTGTCACAATATAAGATGAATTGAAATCTACTTTATTACTGTTAAAATGGTATTAGTCTATTTATCAAAAGTCAGTCAAGAAAGAAGACACACACACATATAAAGACACACACACACATATAAAGACACACACACATATAAAGAGACACACACATATAAAGACACACACACACATATAAAGACACACACACACATATAAAGACACACACAGAAACACAAACACTCAAATGGATTTTGCCTGAGACGCGTCTCAGTTATTACTTTAGTGTGACCGAATGCAACGTGGAATGTTTATTTGATAATATTTTAATTATGTTTGATAGGTTTCCCGAGATCAAGAGCAGAATCGTCATATTAAAAGATAGATAAAATATCATTTTGTCCTCTTTTCACTTTAAAAAAAGTTACTACAGAGATATAACTTTTGCAGTTCTTAATACGTGTTCGAAAACAAAAACACAAAGTGACGTAATAGTGCTGAATTATTAGTGATGTCATTTAGGTTAGGGCTTAACAGAATGATACTCACTACTCCGGGTAATAATTACCGGACCTGTATAAAGAAGAAAAACAGGTGAATAATTCTGCAGTTCAAGAATATGAATTAATTTGTTTTCATTTATTCTAGTAGTGAATTTATTATATAGGAGAAAGTAAAATAAAGGTAACAAAAACAGTACGACTAAAATATATTTCATACACATACATATACGTATTTGTATTGGAATAAATTAAGATTATTACAAATATATTTAATTACACCTACAATCCCCAGCACTAAAGAAAGTATTTTATTCTGCACTCATCTCGATCCATTTACCCGTCTCATATTCAACTGCACTGAACAGGAAAAGGGAAAACGAAACTTACCGGTATTCGTAAGATGTTAATTCGACCTGCACTGATCCCAAAATAATCAAGAGCAGAATAATTTGCAGTTTCAACGCAAACATAGTGAACAGCTTCGACTGGAAAACTGCACGGATTCGTTAAAAGAATGTAATTTATAAAAAAATAGACGAAACATTAATTTTACTGTTTACCAAGCGCACTTAGTGTTCGGTATTATTGCAAATTATTATCGATCAGCGTAACAAAATATATATATATATATATATCTTAACGACAAACTGCTAAGTTTTACAAAAGATTAGCGCAATGAATTAATGAAAACAATATTTAAATTGTAACATTATTTCTTATGATTCTTGAAAACAGAGAAACAAAAATGAATATATTGCTCTCTCTTTAATGTTTTTAATGTCTTTCCCTAACATTTTAAACTTTTTCCGTATGTAGTAACAAACTAATTGAAACATTTATAACGTTTAACTCTATACTTCTTTTCGATTGTACATGTAAAAATAATTATAAAGTGAAAATAACTTACCAAAACAGTTGTAATATTCAGTGATCTAGCTGTAACAATATGTGCAATATCGTTGGCACGAGGTATTTATAATGATGCACGGACGCAGTAATAATGAATCAAACGTGTGATATATAACAAATTACTGTGGCATAAAAATATAAAAGCAAAATAAATGTAAAGTTTGTGACAGGTGAAACGATTAAACATCGAATTTTCATAAATCTATTTTATAATTAATTTGCTCTGTGTATTCTGTCGAGTTCTCTTTTGTATGTCTGTCATAAATGTTTGTATATCTGTATTTATTTAGCAATGTATCTATCAAAGTATCTCTATATGTAGTATACATCTATCTAGCTGTATATGTGTCTATCTCTCTATCTGTCTGTTTATCTATCTATATCAGTCTACATCTATATTTCTATCTATCTATAATCTATCTATCTATCTGTCAATATATGCAACTATTTATCTATCTATCTGTCTTTGTATTTTTCTATCTCCCTATCTTTTTACCTGATTTTTCTATAAGTGAAATGATATTCAAAACGTATATTGACTATTACAATATATTAAGTTAGTATAGGATGATTGTTCTATCAAAACAAACAGGTTTCGCTCTTTCAGTGTTGAGAAAATAATTTTTTTTCTATCAACACGGAAAGTTTCGAGTCCTGTATTATAAAAACAAATGTTACGAAATTAATAAAAAACACTTCTCTGAGGTCGTTTACACTACAGAGTTATAATTCTAAAGCGGTTTAAACACGAACTGACTTTATCAATCCCAAAATCGTCGATTTCAACACCACATGTTCGAACCAAATTTCCCCAACTTAAGCAGTAAACCATTTCCACACTCTTGTGTAATTATGTCATATTAATCACATTTTTTGTTTTTTGCTAAGGTGCTAATAGATAATATATTTTGTTTATTCTACACAAAATTTTAGTATGAAATAGTAATATTTTATTATCTTCCTAATCCTAGTGAGAAATGAGATTACATTATTATAAGCACGTATATTATTGTTTTCATCTTCACTGAAGACATATTCTTCCATTTACTGAATGATTATTCATGCCATTCACATTACTTTTATCAATTTCTAAAAATGTCTTGTTCATAATATAAAGCTTTTTTATCATTCTCGTATTCAATAATAATGCTCTTCTAAAAACATACTGAATTTGCTTAATCAGAAATATTTTTATAACAGATACACAATAACAAAATCAACTAAAATCGGAATTAAAATTTTAAAAAGTGCGAGTTGTTGCATTTTTTTCATAATATTATAATAACTTGTTAGCGATTATAAATATTTGTTTTCGTTTGTTATTTAATATGGTCATAATTTCTGAAAGAAAACTATATATCATATCAGATAAACAGCTACATAAAACAGTCAGTTGTATGAGTTTTCGTTTTGTGTTTTTCAAACTGTCATATTTATCTTTTTAAATGCATTTCTGCTCTCTTATTATTAATGCAGAACAGGTAGCTGAAGTAATGTTACTATTTTATCTCTCGTTTATTTCATTTGTTTATATATATGCGTATTTATTTACATAATTCATCTATATAGAGCAGCTTGAAAACTGTAATGTTGTTATTATTACTATTATTATTATTATTATTATAGCTTTTCTTCCAATTTTGCTGTCCCATAATACTGTCCAAATGTTTCATGTAAATATGCTTTCGTTGTTTATTATTATTCTGTACATAATGTTGTTATTTATTATTTCTAGCTACTGTAACAGATACCACAATTGTTTCAGTTAAATTATATTTAATTAATATCTGAGTGCTGACAATGAATATAAATGTATACTATATTATTTAAAATAATATTATAATAACTTGCAATCGATTATAAACATATATATTTTCGTTTGGTATTTAATACTGTCATAATTTCTGAAAGAAATCAGTACATCATCCTCGATGAACAGATATATAAAACTGTCAGTTGTACGTGAGTGTGATTTATTTTTTCAAACTCATATTTTTCTTTTTAAATGTGTTTTTACTTTGTTGTTATTAGTACAGTAGAGGTAGTCTAAATAATATTATCTACTTTATCTCTCATTTATTATATATTTTTTTCTTCTCAGTCTCTCTTTTTTTGTTATTTTTGTTGTTGTTTTTTTTGTTGGTTTGTTTGTTTTGTTTGTTTGTTGATTTTCTGATGTCCCATATTGCTATTCAAACGTTTCATTGAAATATGCTTTCGCCCTTAATTGTTATTCTATACTGTAATGTAATTATTCATTATTAGAATCTACTGTAATAAATACCTCCATTGTTTTAGTTAAATATGTTTAATTGATATCCTAGTACTAACAGTAGTACGTATGTTCAAACCTACAATAATATATTTCTATTTAAATTTAATCCTTCTCTTACATAATGAATATTAGTAGAGTTATTATAATAATAATAATAATAATAATATAATTATTTTAAATAATCTTCTGTCATACTAACATATTACATAATATTGAAATGTTTCTTTTAAAGTACGCAAACGTTATTCTTATAAGGTATAAATCTGTAATTTAATTATTCGTTATTATTACTGTTGTATAATTTATATTAGTACTGATAGACAGACATATAGATAGATAGATATATAATACATACATAGATACTTAGATAGATACATGGCTAAACAGATACAGACATACAAACAGTTATGACAGACATACAGAAAGAGAACTCGACAGTATACACGGGGCAAATTAATTATAAAATAAACTTATGAAAATTCGATGTTTAATCGTTTCACCTGTCACAAACTTTACATTTATTTTGCTTTTATATTTTTATGCCACAGTAATTTGTTATATATCAGACGTTTGATTCATTATTACTGCGTCCGTGCATCACTATAAATACCTCGTCCCAACGATATTGCACATATTGTTACTGCTAGATCACTGAATATTACAACTATTTTTGTTAAGTTATTTTCACTTTATAATTATTTTTACATGTATCATTCGAAAAGAAGTATACAGTTAAACGTAATAAAGGTTTTATGTAGATTGTTACTACATATGGAAAAAGTTTCAAATATTATGGAAATACATCAAAAACATTAAAAGAGAGCAGTATATTCATTTTCGTTTCTCTGCTTTAAAGATCGATTATAAATAATGTTAGAATTTAAATATTTTCACATTAATTCATCACGCTAATCGTTTCTGAAACTTAGCAGTTTCTCGTTAAGTGTGTATATATATATATATATATTTGTCATGGCGGTCGATAATAATTTGCAATAATACTGAACACTAAGTGCTCTTGGTAAACAGTAAAATCAATGTTTCATCTATGTTTTTTTTTTGTGTAAGTTATATTCTTTGAACAAAACCGTGCAGTTTTGCAATAGAAGTTGTTCACTATGTTTGCGTTGAAACTGCAAATTATTCTGCTCTTGATTATTTTGGGATCAGTGCAGATCGAATTAACCCCATCCATATGCTATATCTGGTAAGTTTCGTTTTCCCTTTTGCTGTTCAGGAAAACGCTGTATATTAAATGTATACATTTCTGAAACGTGTCATTAATATATAGATATGTATATAGTATAGTTTTTTGGCAATGATAATTTGCAATGAAACTGAACACTAAGTGCTCTTGGTACACTGAAAAATAAATGTTTCATCTACTTTTAATCTAAATTACCTTCTTTTAACGAATCCATGCAGTTTTCCAGTCGAAGCTGTTCACTATGTTTGCGTTGAAACTGCAAATTATTCTGCTCTTGATTATTTTCGGATCAGTGCAAGTCGAATTAACATCAAAGGGAAACATGTAATTTTCGTTTTCCATATTCCTGTTCAGTAAAATTAAAGTGAGAGGGGTGAATGAATCGAGATGACTGTAAAATAAAATACTTTCTTTAATGTTGGGGATTGTACATGTAATTAAACATGTTTATAATAATCGTAATTAATTCCAGTACAAATACAGATATGGATTTATAAGAAATAAAACATTTCACCTAAACAGTTTTGAATGTAAAACTTTTCTTACTATAAGGCTTTTATTACATACATACAGTTTAATGGGTTTTTAAAATATTATTATTATTATTATTATTATTATTATTAATATTATTATTATTATTATTTTCTTCACTAATCACTTGATGTTATATTTCTATATATTCTATATAAACTGCTTTATGATTTTCTAGCTGTCTTTAGTTCCTCATGGACCCACTTTGATAACATGCCTCAATGTATACATATTAATAGTGAAGCAGACCAATCTGTAAACGTTTATTGATAACTTTATAGAAAAAAGAAAAATACTTTGCACATTATCGATAATCCATTTCTGGAATCATGAAATATATTAAGGAATAGCATTCCACACTTCGTTTTGGTATATTATCGACATTAAAAAATAAAGCAAGATTGTTTCACTGTAGGTTTTCATTTATAATGTATAATATCACAGAAAATAAAAAAAGCAACTTCTTGTACTAAGTTTTATTCCCGTGTTTAGAAAATAGAAAAGCTACAAAGAAACAAAGATAAAATATAGCTCTGACACAGGAGAAAGCTAGATGGTTAGAAGAAGCACTGTATAGTGATAAACAATAATCCCTGATTAAAATTTCCAAATATTTTAGTTATAGGCAAATCATTTTATATATATATAAAACGTTAATGACATCATTAATAGTGCTGCACTATTACATCACTTTGTGCCTTTGTTTTCGAACACCTATTAAGAACTGCAAAAGTTATATCTCCGTAGTAACTTTACTGGGTGTTTTTTAAATATCACGATTCAGCTCTTGATCTCGGGAAACATTTTAAACATCCCCCTAGACAATTTGTCTGTAATATACAGAGTATTAAACAAACTTTACACGTTACATTCGGTCACACTAAAGTAATAATTGAGAAGCGTCTGTGTGTGTGTAAATATGTGTGTTTTTATTTCTTACCTGACTCTGGATACAATAGACTAAATACTATTTTAGCAATAATGATGTACATTAGATGTAAACTAATATGGTTACAGCAAATGCTATATTATTTAAAATAAATAAATAAATACATAAATAATAATAATAATAATAATATAATAATGCTGATGTTGATGATCATGAAAATAATATTAATAGCAAGAAAAATAACAATAACAATGATAAGATACACAAATGGCTGTTAAATTAAAGTATATTATTGTTTATTATGAGAATAATTTATAATCTAGTTATTTAGTTTATGATGTAATAAACTTGGAATAGATCCAGGAAGTTAACAGTAATTGATCCTACACAAGATAGATGCAGTTGAACATAAACTGTAGGATAGTGCCAGTATACGAGTCGTGATCATATCAAGTAATCGACTAGAGATATCAACTCTATATATTACAGACAATGTCAAAATGAGGTAAACGATAAACCTGGTTAACGTTTCTATTCAGCGAAAAGTAGTACTCAGTAAACTATTCTTATTTTTTTTTGCTGGCAGCCGAACTGGGCGATCCATCCGCTCTGACAAGTAAGTGAAGTATATTTTAGGTCCACAATATGAGGAAACAAAGGTAACACAGAGAGAGAGCCAAATGGGCAGAAGAATGACTGTAACAAAATTTCCATATGTTTAAGTTATAGACAAATCATTGTTTTATATATCTATGTACGTATGTACATGAACTATATTTACTTTCAAATCCCATCACTACTAAAATAACTGAAAAAAGGAATTCATATTCTTGAACTGCAGAATTATTCACTTCACTGTTTTTCTTCTTGATAAAGGTTCGTTGCTCATTTCCCGTTTTAGACTATCGTTCTGAAAAGCCCTAACCTAAATAGATCACTAATAATACTGCACTATTACATCACTTTGTGCCTTTGTTTTCGAACACCTATTAAGAACTGCAAAAGTTATATCTCCGTAGTAACTTTACTGGGTTTTTTTTTAAAAATATAAACAGGACAAAATGATGTTTTGTCTATTTTTTTTTAATATCACGATTCTACTCATGATCTCGGGACATTTTTAAACATCCCCCTAAATAATTAAAATAGTATTAAATAAACTTTCCACGTTACATTCGGTCACAGTAAAGTAATAATTGAGACGCGTCTTAGGGCAAATCTATTTGAGTGTTTCTGTATGTGACTGTGTGTGTGTAAATATGTGTGTTTTTATTTCTTAACTGAGACTGGATGTAATAGACTGGGCGACCCATCCGCTCAAAAGCGTAAGTGAAATATATTTTAGGTCCACATTAATATGAAGAAACAAAGATAAAATATAGCTCTGACACAGGAGAGAGCTAGATGGTTAGAAGAAGAACTGATCAAATATTTGAAATCTTTTAGTTATATAGTTTTTTTTGTTGTCTTTTTTGTTGTTTTTTTCTGTTGTGTGTGTGTGTGTGTGTGTTTTCCTGAATTGTAGAGAGGACAAAATAATATTTTGTCTATTTTTTAATATCAATATTCTTTTCTTGATCTCCGGAAATATTTTAAACGTCTACAAAAATAATTAAGATATTATTAAGTAAACAAACTTTCAACATTACATTCGTACACACTAAGTAATAACTCAGAGGCATCTCAGGCCAAATCCAGTTCACTGTTTGTTTTTGTGTATATGTGTATATGTGTGTGTGTGTGTTTTCTTTCTTAACTGAATCTTGATACGTAATAGATTAAATACCATTTGAACAATAACTGTGTAGATTATAATTCATCTAATATGACAACAGCAAAAGTAATAACAAAATCCAGAAAGGTTGTTAAACTAAAGTTTATTATTGTTTATAATACGTGAATAATTTATAAATCTCCTTCGCTGTGTAATACACTAAGTTAACATTAATTTATCCTACGTAAGATATATTGCAGCTGAACTTAAAATACGAGTCATAATCGTATAAAGTAAATATCCCTGAATGATCGACTAGAGACACTATATGTCTGAGCTATCAACTCTGTATATTACAGACAATGTCAGACTGAGATAAAAGGTAAACTGCAGCTTCTTAATGTTTGTATTCAGTGAAAAGGTGCACTATGTAAAATATGTATGTACATACATATATATATTTTCTTTTTTTCAGCGATCGTTGGGGATTGTATCAAGTAAGTGAAATAAATTTAAAAAAAACTAATAAAAAAAATAACAATGATGATCATAATAATAATAGTAATAATAAAAATAACAATAATAGCAATATCGATAAATGGCTTTTGAATTTGAGTCTGTTTTATGTCTATATATGATAACAGCAATTGTATATTATTTAAAATAAATTAATAAATTAAAAATAATAATGATGATGATAACGATGATGATGATGAAGATGATGATGCTAATGGCAACAAGAACAATTGTAATAACAATAATAACAATATCCCCAAATACCTGTTAAATTAAAATGTATTATTGTTTATAATATGAGAATAATTTTTAACCTCTTTGTTTTATTCATGGTGTAATAAATTCGGAATAAGTCAAGTAAGTTAACATTAATTTATGGTATATAAGATAGATGCAGCTGAACATAAACTGTTGGATAGTGACAATGTCAGACTGAGGTACAAGGTAAAGAGTACCAAGTTAATGTTTCGATTCAGCGAAAAGTTCCATTGAGTAAATGTTTTTTATTTTTTAGGTGTAGACGGCCGCCCTATCCCCCATGACAAGTAAGTAAGTATAATTTAAGTCCACATTAACATCATGTAAATAAACAAACACATAAATAAATAAATAAATAAATAATGAGTTGCCTATAACTAAGCTATTTCGAAATTTTTATAATTATACAGTCATTCTTCTGCCCATCTAGCTTTCTCCCTTTCTCAGATATATTTTATTCTACTTCAGAGCGACGAGTGAACTGTAAAAGGAGAATGATGTTGTAAGCTACTGAAGAGATAATAAAATGCTAATGTAAAACATTGAAATGAATCTGTTATAGCTCTTTAAAAGCGAGGGAATGAAACCATTAATAGTTGTGCAACTCTCTCTCTCTCTCTCTCTCTCTCTCTCTCTCTCTCTCTCTCTCTCTCTCTCTCTCTCTGTGTATAAAATCCTGTTGCCTACGTGCAAACAGAAGAAAAAGAAATAACAATATTACCTTCATACATTATGTAACATATTAATGTGACTGTAAAATGACATAAAATAATAGGATTATTAATATTATATTCTCCCAAAAGAGAAACGCAAAATGGTTGATTTCTTAGATAACTAAAGTAAACTGACACATATCGAACTACGAGTATAATGACATTTGGTGATTCTAACCTATAGCTTTACTCAGTCGCCAAAAAGTAGATAACAGAAATAAAGGCTATAATCGTGTTTATTAGCCAAAGCGTCCCCGCATGCAAACCACGTGCGCACGTGCAGCACAAGAAACTTGAATACGAGGGTTATAAAACTGCAAGGTTTTCGAATACTTCTGCTCGTTATTTTTGTTGTGACCCAACATCAAACAAATGCCACGACTGAGGGAACCGCAACGAAACGACGCCATCGGCCGTTTACAAGCTGGCGAATCCTTCTCGACCGTAGCCCGGGTGTTCCATGTATCCCCAAGCACAAAATTACAACACACAAAAGAGAAAAGAATACAGTTAAACGTAGTAACTTTTTCGAACAGTTGGTGTCTACATACGGAAGAAAGTTTAAAATCTTAGGGAAATACGTTAACAGGACGAAGGAGAAAATAACACATTCACTTTTGTTTCCCTGTGTGTGTGTGTGTGTGTGTGTGTGTGTGTGTGTGTGTGTGTGTGTGTGTGTGTGTGTGTTTAATCGAGATGAGTGCAAAATTAAATACCTTTTTAGTGTTGGCGACCGTAGATGTAATTAAATATATTTGTAATAATCTTCTTTTATTCCAGTACAAATACGTATATGGAATTATGAGAAATAAAACGTTTCATCTAAATAATTTTTAATGTAAAACGTTTCTTATTATATGGCTTTCATTATAGACATGTAATTTTAATCGTACTTTTTTATATCGTTATTACTACTACTTCTATTACGATTATTATTTTTGTTAATTTTTTTTTCGCATCACTAATCACTTCTTGTTAAATTGCTACATATTTTAAATTCATTTACGTTTAAGTTCCTTTACGTCAGTGTAAGGTTTATTTTACTGAAAATTATACGTAAGAATAAAACAGAATGTAATTGTAGTTAAAGGATTATATTCATGTTAAGAAAACTATTAAGATGTAAAATAAAACTGTAAAATAAATCGTAAAACTGCATGCTGTTTTCTGCCACCTGAAGTCTAATAAATCAATTATTTATACTCGGAGTTAGAAAATACTTTAAGATTTTCGAGCTGCTTTTAGTTCCTCATTTAACAACATAAATTCATAGATCCACTTTGATAACATGTCTCAGTGTGTTCATATTAATATTCACAGTTTTAGGGACCCAGCCCAGTCAGTAGAAATTTATTTATAGCTTTACAGAAAAACAAATACCCTGAAACATTATCCATATTCGAGTACTGGATTCATGAAATATATTAAGAATTTATATTGATAATAAACAGAAAGTTTTGCGTTAGAACGAATATTAATTAGATTAATAATGCAGTATGTTTTGCACTTTGTTTTGGTGTACATTCGGTATTAAAAAACAAAGGAAGATGAAAAGCTTTTTCTTTTATTAAGTTTTGTTCCTCTTATCTTTCTTTCAATACGCATATCTGTAAGAAATAAGGCACATATTATTAGTGGATTGAAAAGATATCCTCCCATATATCTTTTTTTTATTTTAATTTTTATTATGATTATTATTATTATTTATCTATTTATTTGGTGTACATTCGGTATTAAAAAACAAAGGAAGATCGTTTCACACACACACACACACACACACACACACACACACACACACATATATATATATATACATATATACATACATACGTACATACATATATATATATGTAATGAGTTGCCTATAACTAAAATATTTGGAAGTTTCAATCAGTGATTATTGTTTATCACTATACAGTCCTTCTTCTAACAATCTAGCTCTCGCCTGTGTCAGAGCTATATTTTATCTTTGTTTCTTCATGTTAATGTGGACCTAAAATATACTTCACTTACGTGTCAGAGCGGATGGATCGCCCAGTCTGGCTGAAAAGAAGAAGAAGAAAAGAAAGAATATTTTACTGAGTGTAACTTTTAGCTGAATAGAAACATAAGCGATTACAATTTACCTTTTACCTCAGTCTGACACTGTCCGTAATATAGACAGATATCTCTGAGATAAAGAGTCTCTAGTCGATGATTCAGGGATATTTCATTTCTATGATCATTTTACATTCAGCTGCATCAATCTGACGTAGGATAAATGTAAAGTTTGCTTACTGGATGTATTCCATGTTTATAACAGCCGGAACAAAAGAAAGAGATTGTACCTTATTCAAGTATTATAAGTAATAATATATTTTAATTTAACACCCTTTGTCGATATTGTTGTTATTGTTGTTATTATTGCTGTTATTATTATTATGATCATCGTTATTATTATTTATTTATTTATGTGTTATTAATATTATTATTATTATTATTATTATTATTATTATTATTATTATTATTATTATTATTATTATCATCATCATTATTATTTTTAAATAATATAATGTTTGCTGATACCGTATTTGATGAACTGTAATGCACATCATTATTGCCAAAATAGTATTTAGTCTATTATTTATCAAGAATCAATTAAGAAAGAAACCACAGACACAGAAACATATACACACACAAAGACAAATAGTCAAATGGATTTGGGCTGAGATGCCTTTGCATTATTACTTTAGTGCGTCCGACCGTAATGCGGAATTTATTTATTTAATAATATTATAATTATTTAGTAAGACGTTTGAAACGTTTGCCGAGATCAAGAGCAGAATCGTGATTTTAAAAACTAGACAAATTATCATGTTGTCCTCTGTTCACTTTAAAAAAGCACCCAGTAAAGTTACTACGGAGAAATAACTTTTGCAGTTCTTAATAGGTGTTTCAAAACAAAGGCACAAAGTGATGTAATATTGCTGCATTATTAGTGATGTCATGTGATCTTGTTTTACTATTTTCATAATTTGCAAAACAAAAAAAAAGAACAACAAAAAACAAAAGCAAAAAAACCCTGCCATATCGTGATCATGTTGGTGATGATGATTACAATAATAATAACATCCACAATGAGCATAAATTTAAACTGTATTTTTTAAAATAAAATTATAATAACTTATATTTATAGAATCGATTATAAATATATCTGTTTCATTTGATATTTAATTTGGTCATAATTTCTGAAAGCAAAACTTAAATCATTCAGGATAAACAGGTACTTTTTTTTTATAACTGTCAGTTATATGAGCTTGTGATTTATGTTTCTCAAACTGTCATATATATCTTTTTAAATGTGTATCTACTTTGTTGTTATTAGTACAGTAGAGGTAGTTAAAATAATATTATCTGCTTTATCTCTCGTTTATTTATTTTTTCTCTCTTTCTTTCTTATTTTCTTTATTTTTTGTTTCTACTCTCCCATAATACTATTCAAACGTTTCCTTTATTATTATTCTATACTGTAATATTATTATTCATTATTACTGTCTATTGTAATAGATACCTCAACTGTTTTAGTGAAATGTGATTAATTGATATCTTAGTACTAGCGGTAGTACGTACGTACAAACCTACAATAATGTTTTTCTGCTTAAATTTAATCTTTCTCTTACGTTATGAAATTTGACAGACTTATTGTTATTATTATTATTTCAACTCATCTTTCTCTCACACAAAGTGTAAAATATGCATGGATGTAATGTCATTGTTTTCTAAATAATTATTGCATGAGTTGTACACTAAATGCTTAAACGTGTCTCGAAATAGATATAGTATTATGCAGAAACACACACACAGAGAGAGAGAGAGAGAGAGAGAGAGAGAGAGAGAGAGAGAGAGAGAGAGAGAGAGAGAGAGAGAGACACACACACAAAGATGAACTTTGTTTTGAACCTTGTTGATTTCACTTCATTCATGGCCAACATACTTCACATGTAAAGGGCTGATTACATACACCGTTTGTTCTAATGAGAGATAGTAAACAACTGTTTATATCAACAATGTTCCGACAGAGGAGTATACTTCTCCGAAGTTATAATATACGTTGGGGGCCAGAAATCATCTGGAGACACAATTACCCCACCTTACCCTAATAACTAACTACATCAATGTTTATTTCATTTAACTCTAATACTCTTGAATGAGACCTGGTCCTTTTTAAATCACCTCAAGATTAATCTGCAAAATATTACCTATACAACATATAAAAGGTCGAGAACTGTAATAGTTTCAGTTTAATAATAAAATGCACTTAAAGTGGACACATGTGACCACTAGAGCGATATGACTCAGCTTTAATACTGTATTACAACCTCATCTTGAATGCTGATTTCGAAAGATTCATTGGAGGAATTTTGAGTGATAAAGAAGAGCAATAATTGTTCTTTGTATTTATATAATTGCAGGAAAGTGTCAGTAAAGACGGTTTTCGGCCAACGAATCTCAGCTAATACTTGAGATTTATATTCCACGTGTCAACAAAGTCAGATTTATCGAATTAAACCCACTGTGTGATTCGACATGGAATGTCCCTATCATGGATTTTTTATAAATATTTGCTGATATTTAATACCAGGTCTGTAAAACACAATTAAATGTAAGACTAATTGTTTCTTGAAAATCCTCTCCTATATAATATTTTATTAATATATCTTACTAATCGCAATGAGAAATGAGATTACTTCATTATTAACATATATATTAACATATTTTATTTTTATCTTCTTCACTAAAGACTTTTTTCCCATCTACTGAATGCTTCATGATGCCATGGACATTACTTATAAAAAGAGCTGAAAATCAATAGAGGTAGTAAAAATAATATTTGTATTTTATCTCTGGTTTATATTACATTTTTTTTTTTTTTTCGGATGTCTGATAATCGCATTGAGATGTTTCATGTAAATATGCCTTTGTGCATTATAATTATTGTATATTGTCATTTCATTATTCATTATTACTAATTACTATATTATTAATAGAGATAGTTAAAATAGCATTACTATTTTATGTCTTGTTTATTTATTTGTTATTTATGTATCTTCTAGTGTCCGATACTAGCATTAAAACGTTTCTGATGTATTTGGCTTAGTGCATTATTATCATTGCTTACTGTCTTTTCATTATTCATCATTATTACTTACTCTACTAGATACGGCAATTGTTTTAGTGAAGTATGTTTAATTAATATCTTATTACTCACACTAGTAAGTACATACGTACCTACCTACAATAAAAATGTTCTGTTTAAATGTTTTCCTTCTCTTACCGTATGAAATTTAGCAGAGTTATTGTAACTAATAATAATAATAATCTTATTATTTTATGTCTTTTTTCAGTGATACTAATATGCTACGTAATGTAACAAGGAAACATTCTCATTTCTTATTCTTCTGTTTTGTAATTAGTTATTGCAGGTAGGCTACAGGACTAGATGTGTTTTATACTGAAAGGGAATACAAATTTCGAAATAGATAAATAGAAAATTATACACAAATAGAGAGAGAGAGAGAGAGAGAGAGAGAGAGAGAGAGAGAGAGAGAGAGAGAGAGAGAGAGCCAATTTCATTCCCTCGTTTTTAAATAGCTATAATAAATTCATAACAGTCATTTCAGTGTTTTACATTAGCACTTTATTATCTCTTTAGTTTGTAAAATCATTCTCCTTTTACAGTTCACTCGTCGCTCTGAAGTAAAAAAATATATATATATATATATATATATATATATATATATATATATATATATATATATATATATATATATATATATATATATGACTGTCGCTCTGAAGTAAAATATATATATATATATATATATATATATATATATATATATATATATATATATATATATATATATATATATATATATATATATATATATAATGTAAATAAGCAAATAAATAAATAAATAATAACGAGTTGCCTATAACTGAACTGTTTCGAAATTTTGATCATTATACAGTCATTCTTGTGCAGATCTAGCTTTCTCCATGTCTCAGATATATATTTATCTTTGTTTTCTGATGTTAATGTGGACTTAAAACATATTTGACTTACTTGCGAGGATCCCTAATAGCTCGTCCTGTATCAAGAAGAAAAACAGGTGAATAATTGAGAAAGAGAGAGAGAGAGAGAGAGAGAGAGAGAGAGAGAGAGAGAGAGAGAGAGAGAGAGAGAGAGAGAGAGAGAGAGAGAGAGAGAGAGAGAGAGAGAGAGAGAGAGAGAGTGTAATTCTTCTACATTTTACCTCAGTCAGACATTGTCTGTAATATATGTAGGATAAATTAATGTTAACTTAATAGACGGATTCTATATGTTTATTATTATATCCTGAAGACAACAAGGATATAATAAATGATTGTGTTATTATAAACAATAATACAATTTAATTTCACTCCCTTTATGGATTTTATTATTACTGTTATTGCTATTGTTGTTATTATTACTCTTATTATAATAATCCTTATTCTTATTCTAATTATTATTATTTATTTATTTATTTATTTACTTATTTATTTATTTTAGATAATATAATTTTCCTGTTGCCATATTTGATGAACTGAAATTTACACCATTATTGTTCAAATGGTATTTAATCTAATATTCATCAAGATTCAGTTAAGAAAGAAAGTACTCACACACATATACAAATATACACAAAAACAATATATATATGAAGATTTTCCTATAACTAAAATGTTTTGAAATTTTAATCATGGATTATTGTTTATCATTACAGTCATTCTTCTGCATACCCAGGTCTCTGCCTGTGTCAAATATATTTATCATAGATTCTTCCTATTAATGTGGACTTAAAATACACTTGACTTACGTGCGAGTTCGAGTGGATCGCCCAAACCGGCTGAAAATAAAAAATAAAAATATTACTTCGAAGACAAACATTAACCAGGAACAATTTACACTTTACCTCCGTTTGACAATTTCTGCAATATACACACATTGTGTCCAGACGAACACTGTGGGACGTTTAATATATATGATTATCACTCGAATACTGACACTGTCCGTAAGTTTATGTTCAGTTGCATCCATCTTCTCTAGGATAAATTAATGTTATCTTACTGGACATATTCCAATTTTATTACACCGTGAAAAAATAGAGAGATTATAAATTATTCTCGCATTATAAACAATAATACACTTTAATTTAACAGCTATTTGTGGATATTATTGTTGTTATTGTTATTGTTGTTTTTAATTACTGTTATTATCATGATCGCCGTTATCATTATTATTATTATTAATTAATTAATTCATTATTTTATTTTAAATAGTGTAACATTTGATGTTACCATATTTGATGAACTGTAATCTACATTAGTATTGTTGAAATGGTATTTAGTCTATTATTTATCAAAGCTGTGTTAAGAAAGAAAACAGACACACATATACACACACAAACACAGAGATGAACAACAGAAGCGTGACATTAAGAAGCAGAAAAAATAACACATTAAAAAATAAAAAGTTATTATTGATATATGCACTTTGCAGTTCGTAATAGGTGTTTCAAAAAAAAGACAAAAGCTGATCTAATAGTGCTGACTTATTGGTGACGTCATTTATGTTAGGGATTGAAAGACTGATACTCACAGATATCCGTATTGGCTGTACAAAGAAGATAAACACTCAGGTGAATAATTCCAAAAATATATGTGTTTCTATGAGTATGTGTATTTGTGAGTGTGTGTGTGTCCACATGGGAAAAAAACCGTATATATTTGTGAGGAGAGAAGTGTTGGTTATTTCTGGATTGTATGTAAAGGGCATAAAAAGCTATAGATACAGAGAGTCATACACACAGAGAAGGAGAAGCAGAGAGAGAGAGAGAGAGAGAGAGAGAGAGAGAGAGAGAGAGAGAGAGAGAGAGAGAGAGAGAGAGAGAGAGAGAGAGAGAGAGAGAGAGAGAGTAATTCTTATTGATATGCGTATTAAAAGAAAGACAAAAGGTACAAACGTTAGTAAAATTAGTAACTTTTCTTATTTTATATGATGTTATACTGTCTAAATGACAACTTAGAGTGAAACTATCTTTCTTTGTTTTTTAATACCGAATGTATGCAAAACAAAATGTGAAATATATTGCATTACTAACTCAATTATTGTTCATTCTAACGCGAAACTTTCCGTTTATTATTAACATAAATTCTTAGTATTTTTAATGATTCCAGTACTCGATTATCGATAATGTTGTATAGTATTATGTATAAACTTAATGGACATATTCCAGTTTTATAACAAAGTGAAGAAAACAGAGAGATTATAAATTATTATCGTATTACAAATAATAATAGACTTTAATTTAAAAGTTATTTGTGGATATTATTGATGTTATTGCTATTGTTGTTTTTAATTACTATTATTATGATGATCGCCATTATCGTTATCGTTATTATTTATTAATTTACTTATTTATTTATTTTAAATACTATAACATTTGCTGTTACCATATCTGATGAACTGTAATCTACATTACTATTGTTAAAATGGTATTTCGTCTATTATTTATCAAAGCTCTGTTAAGAAAGAAAACAGACACACATATACAAACACAAACATAGAGATCAACAACAGAAGCGTGATATTAACAAGTAGAAAAAATAACACATTAAAAAATAAAAAGTTGTTATTGATATATGTACTGTGCAGTTCGTAATAGGTGTTTCAAAAAAAGAGACAAAAGCTGATCTAATAGTGCTGACTTATTGGTGACGTCATTTTTGTTAGGGATAAAAAGATTGATACTTACTCGTAGCAGGGGAGTCTGTACAAAGAAGATAAACACTAAGGTGAATAATTCCAAAAATATCTGTGTTTCTATAGGCGTCTGTATTTGTGAGTGTCTGTGTGTCCACATGGGAAAAAAATCGTTCATATTTGTGAGGAGAGAAGTGTTGGTTATTTCTGGATTGTATGTAAAGGGCATAAAAAGCTAGAGATACAGAGAGTCATACACACACAGAGTGGAAAAGAGAGAGAGAGAGAGAGAGAGAGAGAGAGAGAGAGAGAGAGAGAGAGAGAGAGAGAGAGAGAGATTACGAGTTGCCTGTATCTAAAATATTTGGACATTTTAATATAGTCATTCTCCTGGACCTCTAGCTCATTCCCTGTGTCAGACATATATTTATCTTTGTTTCTTCATATTAAAGTGGACTTGAAATATAGTTCACTTACTTCACAGAGCTTATTGATCGCCCAAACCGGCTCAGAATAGAAAAATCAAAATATTTTTGCTGAGTGGAACTTTTCGCTGAATGGAAACTTTAACTAGCTACATTTTACCTCAGTCTGACATTGTCTGTTATATACAGAATTGATAGCTTAGAAATAAAGTGTCTCTAGTCGATCATTCAGGGATATTTACTTTATGTGATTATGACTCGTACACTAGCAATATCCGTCATTTTAAGTTGAGCAACATATAACTTATGTAGGATAAATATACACATATACCCCAAAAGAAACACTCAACTAAGAATAGTGATATTAAAAAATAGACAAAATATCATGTTGTCCTCTTTTCTCTTTGGAAAAAAAAGAGAAAAACAGTCAAATTATTACTGAGATATATCTATTGTACTGCTCAATAGGTGTTCCAAAACAAAGACACAAAGTGACATAATAGAGGTCTGTAACTGGTTATGTCATTTATATTAGAGCTTAATAGAATGATACTCACCCAATCTCGTCACTTTGGCGGGACCTGTTAAAAAAGAAAAAAGAATCAGGCGAATAATTTAGCAGTTCAAAAATAGGAATTCATCTTTTACCAGTTTCTTGACTAGTCAATGTACTAGAAAAAAGTAAAATAAAAGTAAAAACAATGTTGTAAATATATATATAAAGATTTGCCTATAACTAAAATGTTTTGAACTTTTAATCATGGATTATTGTTTATCATTACACAGTCATTCTTCTGCATAGCCAGGTTTCTGCCTGTGTCAAATATATTTATCATAGATCCTTCCTATTAATGTGGACTTAGAATACACTTGACTTACGTGCGAGTTGGAGTGGATCGCCCAAACCGGCTGAAAATAAAACATAAAAATATTACTTCGAAGACAAACATTAACCAGGAACAATTTACACTTTACCTCCGTTTGACAATTTCTGCAATATACAGACATTGTGTCCAGAGGAACACTGTGGGACGTTTAATATATATGATTATCACTCGAATACTGACACTGTCCGTAAGTTTATGTTCAGTTGCATCCATCTTCTCTAGGATAAATTAATGTTATCTTACTGGACATATTCCAAATTTATTACACCGTGAAAAAATAGAGAGATTATAAATTATTCTCTCATTATAAACAATAATACACTTTAATTTAACAGCTATTTGTGGATATTATTGTTGTTATTGTTATTGTTGTTTTTAATTACTGTTATTATCATGATCGCCGTTATCATTATTATTATTATTAATTAATTAATTAATTATTTTATTTTAAATATTTTAAATAGTGTAACATTTGATGTTACCATATTTGATGAACTGTAATCTACATTAGTATTGTTGAAATGGTATTTAGTCTATTATTTATCAAAGCTCTGTTAAGAAAGAAAACAGACACACATATACAAACACAAACATAGAGATCAACAACAGAAGCATGATATTAACAAGTAGAAAAAATATCACATTAAAAAATAAAAGGTTATTATTGATATATGCACTTTGCAGTTCGTAATAGGTGTTTTTTAAAAAAGATAAAAGCTGATCTAATAGTGCTGACTTATTGGTGACGTCATTAATGTTAGGGATTGAAAGACTGATACTCACAGATATCCGTGTTCGCTGTACAAAGAAGAGAAACACTCAGGTGAATAATTCCAAAGATATATGTGTTTCTATGAGTATGTGTATTTGTGAGTGTCTGTGTGTCCACATGGAAAAAAAAACGTATATATTTGTGCGGAGAGAAGTGTTGGTTATTTCTGGATTGTATGTAAAGGGCATAAAAAGCTAGAAATACAGAGTCATACACACAGAGAGGGAGAAACAGAGAGAGAGAGAGAGACAGAGAGAGAGAGAGAGAGAGAGAGAGAGAGAGAGAGAGAGAGAGAGAGAGAGAGAGAGAAAGAGAGAGAGAGAGAGAGAGTAATTCTTATTGATATGCGTATTAAAAGAAAGACAGAAGGTACAAACGTCAGTAAAATTAGTAACTTTTCTTATTTTATATGATGTTATACTGTCTAAATGACAACTTAGAGTGAAACTATCTTTCTTTGTTTTTTAATACCGAATGTATGCAAAAGAAAATGTGAAATATATTGCATTACTAACTCAATTAATGTTCATTCTAATGCGAAACCTTCCGTTTATTATTAACATAAATTCTTAGTATTTTTAATGATTCCAGTACTCGATTATCGATAATGTTGTATAGTATTATGTATAAACTGAATGGACATATTCCAGTTTTATAACAACGTGAAGAAAACAGAGAGATTATAGATTATTATCGTATTACAAATAATAATACACTTTAATTTAAAAGTTATTTGTGGATATTATTGATGTTATTGCTATTGTTGTTTTTAATTACTATTATTATGATGATCGCCATTATCGTTATCGTTATTATTTATTAATTTACTTATTTATTTATTTTAAATACTATAATATTTGCTGTTACAATATTTGATGAACTGTAATCAACATTACTACTGTTAAAATGGTATTTCGTCTATTATTTATCAAAGCTCTGGTAAGAAAGAAAACAGACACACATATACAAACACAAACATAGAGATGAACAACAGAAGCGTGATATTAACAAGTAGAAAAAATAACACATTAAAAAATAAAAAGTTGTTTTTGATATATGTAATTTGCAGTTCGTAATAGGGGTTTCAAAAAAGCTGATGTAATAGTGCTGACTTATTGGTGACGTCATTTTTGTTAGGGATAAAAAGATTGATACTTACTCGTAGCAGGGGGCTCTGTACAAAGAAGATAAACACTCAGGTGAATAATTCCAAAAATATCTGTGTTTCTATATGCGTCTGTATTTGTGAGTGTCTGTGTGTCCACATGGGAAAAAAAAATCGTATATATTTGTGAGGAGAGAAGTGTTGGTTATTTCTGGATTGTATGTAAAGGGCATAAAAAGCTATAGTTACAGAGAGTCATACACACAGAGAAGGAGAAGCAGAGAGAGAGAGAGCAGACAGAGAGAGAGAGAGAGAGAGAGAGAGAGAGAGAGAGAGAGAGAGAGAGAGAGAGAGAGAGAGAGAGAGAGAGAGAGAGAGAGAGAGAGAGAGAGAGAGAGAGAGAGAGAGAGAGAGAGAGAGAGAGAGAGAGAGAGAGAGAGAGAGATTACGAGTTGCCTATAACTAAAATATCTGGACATTTTAATAGAGTCATTCTCCTGGAGCTCTAGCTCAGTCCCTGTGTCAGACATATATTTATCTTTGTTTCTTCATATTAAAGTGGACTTGAAATATAGTTCACTTACTTCACAGAGCTTATTGATCGCCCAAACCGGCTCAGAATATAAAATCAATATATTTTTGCTGAGTAGAACTTTTCGCTGAATGGAAACTTTAACTAGCTACATTTTACCTCAGTCTGACATTGTCTGTTATATACAGAATTGATAGCTTAGAAATAAAGTGTCTCTAGTCGATCATTCAGGGATATTTACTTTATGTGATTATGACTCGTACACTAGCAATATCCGTCATTTTAAGTTGAGCAACATATAACTTATGTAGGATAAATATACACATATACACCAAAAGAAACACTCAACTAAGAATAGTGATATTAAAAAATAGACAAAATATCATGTTGTCCTCTTTTCTCTTTGGAAAAAGAAGAGAAAAACAGTCAAATTATTACTGAGATATATCTATTGTACTGCTCAATAGGTGTTCCAAACAAAGACACAAAGTGACATAATAGAGCTCTGTAACTGGTTATGTCATTTATATTAGAGCTTCAAAGAATAATACTCACCCAATTTGGCGGGACCTGTTAAAAAAAAAAAAGAATCAGGCGAATAATTTAGCAGTTCAAAAATAGGAATTCATCTTTTACCAGTTTCTTGACTAGTCAATGTACTAGAAAAAAAGTAAAATAAAAATAAAAACAATGTTGTAAATATATATATAAAGATTTGCCTATAACTAAAATGTTTTGAAATTTGAATCATGGATTATTGTTTATCATTACACAGTCATTCTTCTGCATACCCAGGTTTCTGCCTGTGTCAAATATATTTATCATAGATCCTTCCTATTAATGTGGACTTAAAATACACTTGACTTACTTGCGAGTTGGAGTGGATCGCCCCCACCGGCTGAAAATAAAAAATAAAAATATTACTTCGAAGACAAACATTAACCAGGTACAATTTACACTTTACCTCCGTTTGACAATTTCTGCAATATACAGACATTGTGTCCAGACGAACATTGTGGGACGTTTAATATATATGATTATCACTCGAATACTGACACCATCCGTAAGTTTATGTTCAGTTGCATCCATCTTTTCTAGGATAAATTAATGTTATCTTACTGGACATATTCCAATTTTATTACACCGT
The DNA here is from genome assembly GCA_012295275.1 of Chrysomallon squamiferum. Lineage (NCBI taxonomy): Eukaryota > Metazoa > Mollusca > Gastropoda > Neomphalida > Peltospiridae > Chrysomallon > Chrysomallon squamiferum. The sequence goes on from CM022679.1 coordinate 31,038,676, forward strand.
GAAAAAATAGAGAGATTATAAATTATTCTCGCATTATAAACAATAATACACTTTAATTTAACAGCTATTTGTGGATATTATTGTTGTTATTGTTATTGTTGTTTTTAATTACTGTTATTATCATGATCGCCGTTATCATTATTATTATTATTAATTAATTAATTAATTATTTTATTTTAAATAGTGTAACATTTGATGTTACCATATTTGATGAACTGTAATCTACATTAGTATTGTTGAAATGGTATTTAGTCTATTATTTATCAAAGCTGTGTTAAGAAAGAAAACAGACACACATATACACACACAAACACAGAGATGAACAACAGAAGCGTGACATTAAGAAGCAGAAAAAATAACACATTAAAAAATAAAAAGTTATTATTGATATATGCACTTTGCAGTTCGTAATAGGTGTTTCAAAAAAAAGACAAAAGCTGATCTAATAGTGCTGACTTATTTGTGACGTCATTTATGTTAGGGATAAAAGAATTGATACTCACTGGTTCAAGGGGACACTGTACAAAGAAGATAAACACTCAGGTGAATAATTCCAAAGATATATGTGTTTCTATGAGTATGTGTATTTGTGAGTGTCTGTGTGTCCATATGGGAAAAAAACCGTATATATTTGTCAGGAGAGAAGTGTCGGTTATTTCTGGATTCTATGTAAAGGGCATAAAAAGCTAGAAATACAGAGAGTCATACACACAGAAAGGTTGAAACAGAGAGAGAGAGAGAGAGAGAGAGAGAGAGAGAGAGAGAGAGAGAGAGAGAGAGAGAGAGAGAGAGAGAGAGAGAGAGAGAGAAAGAGAAAGAGAGAAAGAGAGAGAGAGAGTAATTCTTATTGATATGCGTATTAAAAGAAAGACAGAAGGTACAAACGTTAGTAAAATTAGTCACTTTTCTTATTTTATATGATGTTATACTGTCTAAATGACAACTTAGAGTGAAACTATCTTTCTTTGTTTTTTAATACCGAATGTATACCAAAACAAAATGTGAAATATATTGCATTACTAACTCAATTAATGTTCATTCTAATGCGAAACCTTCCGTTTATTATTAACATAAATTCTTAGTATTTTTAATGATTCCAGTACTCGATTATCGATAATGTTGTATAGTATTATGTATAAACTTAATGGACATATTCCAGTTTTATAACAACGTGAAGAAAACAGAGAGATTATAGATTATTATCGTATTACAAATAATAATACACTTTAATTTAAAAGTTATTTGTGGATATTATTGATGTTATTGCTATTGTTGTTTTTAATTACTATTATTATGATGATCGCCATTATCGTTATCGTTATTATTTATTAATTTACTTATTTATTTATTTTAAATACTATATTTGCTGTTACCATATTTGATGAACTGTAATCTACATTACTATTGTTAAAATGGTATTTCGTCTATTATTTATCAAAGCTCTGTTAAGAAAGAAAACAGATACACATATACAAACACAAACATAGAGATCAACAACAGAAGCGTGATATTAACAAGTAGAAAAAATAACACATTAAAGAATATAACGTTGTTTTTGATATATGTACTTTGCAGTTCGTAATAGGGGTTTCAAAAAAAAAGACAAAAGCTGATCTAATAGTGCTGACTTATTGGTGACGTCATTTTTGTTAGGGATAAAAGAATTGATACTCACTGGTAGTAGGGGGCTCTGTACAAAGAAGATAAACACTCAGGTGAATAATTCCAAAAATATCTGTGTTTCTATATGCGTCTGTATTTGTGAGTGTCTGTGTGTCCACATGGGAAAAAACCCGTATATATTTGTGAGGAGAGAAGTGTTGGTTATTTCTGGATTGTAAGTAAAGGGTATAAAAAGCTATAGATACAGAGTGTCATACACACAGAGAAGGAGAAGCAGAGATAGAGGCAGGGAGAGAGAGAGAGAGAGAGAGAGAGAGAGAGAGAGAGAGAGAGAGAGAGAGAGAGAGAGAGAGAGAGAGAGAGAGAGAGAGAGAGAGAGAGATATTACGAGTTGCCTGTATCTAAAATATTTGGACATTTTAATAGAGTCATTCTCCTGGAGCTCTAGCTCAGTCCCTGTGTCAGACATATATTTATCTTTGTTTCTTCATATTAAAGTGGACTTGAAATATAGTTCACTTACTTCACAGAGCTTATTGATCGCCCAAACCGGCTCAGAATATAAAATCAATATATTTTTGCTGAGTAGAACTTTTCGCTGAATGGAAACTTTAACTAGCTACATTTTACCTCAGTCTGACATTGTCTGTTATATACAGAATTGATAGCTTAGAAATAAAGTGTCTCTAGTCGATCATTCAGGGATATTTACTTTATGTGATTATGACTCGTACACTAGCAATATCCGTCATTTTAAGTTGAGCAACATATAACTTATGTAGGATAAATATACACATATACCCCAAAAGAAACACTCAACTAAGAATAGTGATATTAAAAAATAGACAAAATATCATGTTGTCCTCTTTTCTCTTTGGAAAAAAAAGAGAAAAACAGTCAAATTATTACTGAGATATATCTATTGTACTGCTCAATAGGTGTTCCAAAACAAAGACACAAAGTGACATAATAGAGCTCTGTAACTGGTTATGTCATTTATATTAGAGCTTAATAGAGTGATACTCACCCAATTTGGCGGGACCTGTTAAAAAAGAAAAAAGAATCAGGCGAATAATTTAGCAGTTCAAAAATAGGAATTCATCTTTTACCAGTTTCTTGACTAGTCAATGTACTAGAAAAAAGTAAAATAAAAGTAAAAACAATGTTGTAAATATATATATAAAGATTTGCCTATAACTAAAATGTTTTGAACTTTTAATCATGGATTATTGTTTATCATTACACAGTCATTTTTCTGCATAGCCAGGTTTCTGCCTGTGTCAAATATATTTATCATAGATTCTTCCTATTAATATGGACTTAGAATACACTTGACTTACGTGCGAGTTGGAGTGGATCGCCCAAACGGGCTGAAAATAAAAAGTAAAAATATTACTTCGAAGACAAAGATTAACCAGGTACAATTTACACTTTACCTCCGTTTGACAATTTCTGCAATATACACACATTGTGTCCAGACGAACACTGTGGGACGTTTAATATATATGATTATCACTCGAATACTGACACTGTCCGTAAGTTTATGTTCAGTTGCATCCATCTTCTCTAGGATAAATTAATGTTATCTTACTGGACATATTCCAATTTTCTAACACCGTGAAAAAATAGAGAGATTATAAATTATTCTCGCATTATAAACAATAATACACTTTAATTTAACAGCTATTTGTGGATATTATTGTTGTTATTGTTATTGTTGTTTTTAATTACTGTTATTATCATGATCGCCGTTATCATTATTATTATTATTATTTATTAATTAATTAATTATTTTATTTTAAGTAGTGTAACATTTGATGTTACCATATTTGATGAACTGTAATCTACATTAGTATTGTTGAAATGGTATTTAGTTATTATTTATCAAAGCTCTGTTAAAAAAGAAAACAGACACACATATACACACACAAACACAGAGATGAACAACAGAAGCGTGACATTAAGAAGCAGAAAAAATAACACATTAAAAAATAAAAAGTTGATATTGATATATGCACTTTGCAGTTCGTAATAGATGTTCAAAAAAAAAGACAAAAGCTGATCTAATAGTGCTGACTTATTGGTGACGTCATTTTTGTTAGGGATAAAAAGATTGATACTCACTGGTAGTAGGGGCCTCTGTACAAAGAAGATAAACACTCAGGTGAATAATTCCAAAAATATATGTGTTTCTATATGTGTCTGTATTTGTGAGTGTCTGTGTGTCCACATGGGAAAAAAAATCGAATATATTTGTGCGGAGAGAAGTGTTGGTTATTTCTGGATTGTATGTAAAGGGAATAAAAAGCTAGAAATACAGAGAGTCATAAACACAGAGAGGAAGAACCAGAGAGAGAGAGAGAGAGAGAGAGAGAGAGAGAGAGAGAGAGAGAGAGAGAGAGAGAGAGAGAGAGAGAGAGAGAGAGAGAGAGAGAGAGAGAGAGAGAGAGTTAGTAATTCTTATTGATATGCGTATTAAAAGAAAGACAAAAGGTATAAACGTTAGTAAAAATAGCTTTTTTTATTTTATATGATATTATACCTTCTAAATGACTGACTAGAGAGAAACTATCTGACTTCGTTTTTTAATACCGAATCTTTGCCAAAACAAAATTTGAAATATATTACATTATTAAACTAATTAATGTTCGTTCTAATGCGAAACCTTCCGTTTATTATTAACATAAATTCTTAATATTTGAAATGATTCTAATACTCGATTATCGATAATGTTGTATAGTATTATATATATTTTGTTTCTGTAACGTTATCAATCAATTTCTAATGACTAGTTTGGGTCCCTAAAAGTATGACTATTAATATGAACACAGTGAGGTATATTATCAAAGTGGGTCTCTGAATTTGTATTGCTAAATGATGAACTAACGACAGCTAGAAAATCATCAAAAACTTTGTAACTCCGAGTTTAAATAATTCATTTATTAGACTTCAAGTGGCAGAAAACAGTATTCAGTTTTACGATTTATTTTACATAGTTTCATTTTACATCTTAATAGTTTTCTTAACATGAATATATTCCTTTAACTAGAATTACATTATATTTGTTTTATTCTTACGAACAATTTTAAGTAAAATATCTCATAGTGACGTAGAGTAAGTCAGACGCAAATGAAATAGCAAAAAAATCACTAGTGATACAAAACAATTAATAATAATAATAACAAATAAAGTAGTAGTAGTAATAATAGTAACATAAAAAAAAATACCATTAAAATTACATGTATATAATTAAAGCCATATAAGAAGAAACGTTTTACCTGTTTAGATGAAAGGTTTTATTTCTTATAATTCCATATACGTATTTGTATTGGAATAGATTAAGATTATTACAAATATATTTAATTACACCTACAATCCAGAGCACTAAAGAAAGTATTTTATTTTGCACTCATTCACCCGTCTCACATTCAACTGCACTGAACAGGAAAAGGGAAAACGAAACTTACTGGTATTCGTAAGATGTTAATTCGACATGCACTGATCCCAAAATAATGAAGAGCAGGATAATTTGCAGTTTCAACGCAAACATGGTGAACAACGTCAACTGTTAATTACAAACTGCAAAGTAAACATTTAATGTTTAACTCTCTGAATTAATAGAAAAAATATTTATTTTCTAACATTATTTAATATGGATCTTGAAAACAGAGAAACGAAAATAAATATGGTATTGTCTCTTTAATCCTTTTAAAATATTTCCTTGAGATTTTAAACAGTTTCCAACTATTCGAAATATTTACTACTTTTTAGAATTTTATATTCAAAAAATAATTATAAAGTGAAAATAACTTACCAGAAACAGTTGTAATATTCAGTGATCTAGCAGTAACAATATTTGCAATATCGTTGGCACGAGGTATTTATAATGATGCACGGACGCAGTAATAATGAATCAAACGTGTGATATATAACAAATTACTGTGGCATAAAAATATAAAAGCAAAATAAATGTAAAGTTTGTGACAGGTGAAACGATTAAACATTGAATTTTCATATATTTATTTTATAATTAATTTGCTCTGTGTATTCTGTCGAGTTCTCTTTTTGTATGTCTGTCATAAATGTTTGTATATCTGTATTTATTTAGCAATGTATCTATCAAAGTATCTCTATATGTAGTATACATCTATATGTAGTATACATCTATCTAGCTGTATCTGTGTCTATCTCTCTATCTGTCTGTCTATCTATCTATATCTGTCGACATCTATATTTCTAAATATATTTCTATCTATCTATAATCTATGTATCTATCTGTCAATATATGCACCTATTTATCTATCTATTTGTCTTTGTATTTTTCTATCTGCCCTTCAGTTTTCCCTAATTTTTCTATAAGTGAAATGATATTCAAAACGTATATTGACTATTACAATATATTAAGTTAGTATAGGATGATTGTTCCATGAAAACAAACAGGTTTCGCTCTTTCAGTGATTGAGAAAATATAGATTTTTTTCTATCAACAATGAAAGTTTCGAGTCCTTTATTGTAAAAACAAATGTTACGAAATTAATAAAAACACTTCTTTGAGGTCGATTACCTCGTCAATTAAGCATTACGAGGAAATCTGTTTTGATTTCCTAAAAGAATAGTAATTTATGAATAAAATCGTCACAAAGATTTTACTCTTCTCCCTAAGCAGTTATTTTTTAGTATGATTGAAAATTATTATTGATTTCGACAAATAAAAATGTTTTTAATGACAACGTTCTAGTTTCGATCTGAGTACACTGAAATTTCTTTAAGCCCACCAACTTCATCTCATCTGACTTTTATTTGCACCCTCCACACCGACTTCACAGGTTGCCAACTTTCTTGTAATTCTGAAACATGGTAAGACGGTCAAGTTCGATGCAGTGGGGGTTTGTGGGTTAAAATGATAATGTTAAAATTTTACACTACAGAGTTATAATTCTAAAGTGGTCTATTAAACACGAACTGACTTTATCAATCCCAAAATCGTCGAATTCAACACCACATTTTCGGACCAAAAGTTTCCCAACTTATGCAGTAAACCATTTCCACACTCTTGTGTAATTATGTCATATTAATCACATTTTTTGTTTTTTGCTAAGGTGCTAATAGATAATATATTTTGTTTATTCTACACAACATTTTAGTATGAAATAGTAATATTTTATTATCTTCCTAATCCTAGTGAGAAATGAGATTACATTATTATAAGCACGTATATTATTGTTTTCATCTTCACTGAAGACATATTCTTCCATTTACTGAATGATTATTCATGCCATTCACATTACTTTTATCAATTTCTAAAAATGTCTTGTTCATAATATAAAGCTATTTTATCATTCTCGTATTCAATAATAATGCTCTTCTAAAAACATACTGAATTTCCTTAATCAGAAATATTTTTATAACAGATACACAATAACAAAATCAACTAAAATCGGAATTAAGATTTTAAAAAGTGCGAGTTGTTGCATTTTTTCATAATATTATAATAACTTGTTAGCGATTATAAATATTTGTTTTCGTTTGTTATTTAATATGGTCATAATTTCTGAAAGAAAACTATATATCATATCAGAAAAACAGCTACATAAAACAGTCAGTTGTATGAGTTTTCGTTTTGTGTTTTTCAAACTGTCATATTTATCTTTTTAAATGCATTTCTGCTCCCTTGTTATTAATGCAGAACAGGTAGTTGAAATAATGTTACTATTTTATCTCTCGTTTATTTCATTTGTTTATATATATGCGTATTTATTTACATTATTCATCTATATAGAGCAGCTTGAAAACTGTAATATTGTTATTATTATTATTATTATTATTATTATTATTATTATAGCTTTTCTTCCAATTTTGCTGTCCCATAATACTGTCCAAATGTTTCATGTAAATATGCTTTCGTTGTTTATTATTATTCTGTACATAATGTTGTTATTTATTATTTCTAGCTACTGTAACAGATACCACAGTTGTTTCAGTTAAATTATATTTAATATCTGAGTGGTGACAATGAATATAAATTTATAATGTATTATTTAAAATAATATTATAATAACTTGCAATCGATTATAAACATATATATTTTCGTTTGATATTTAATATTGTCATAATTTCTGATAGAAAACAGTACATCATCCTCGATGAACAGATATATAAAACTGTCAGTTGTACGTGAGTGTGATTTATTTTTTCAAACTGTTATGTTTTTCTTTTTAAATGTGTTTTTCCTTTGTTGTTATTAGTACAGTAGAGGTAGTACAAATAATATTATCTACTTTATCTCTCATTTATTATATTTTAATCTATTTTTTTTCTTCTCAGTCTCTTTTTCTTTCTTCTTTTTGTTGTTGTTTTTTTTGTTGATTTTCTTGTTTTGTTTGTTTGTTGCTTTTCTGATGTCCCATATTGCTACTCAAACATTTCATTGAAATATGCTTTCGCCCTTTATTGTTATTCTATACTGTAATGTAATTATTCATTATTAGTATCTACTGTAATAAATACTTCCATTGTTTTAGTTAAATATGTTTAATTGATATCCTAGTACTAACAGTAGTACGTACGTACAAACGTACAATAATATATTTCTATTTAAATTTAATCCTCCTCTTACATAATGAATTTTAGTAGAGTTATTATAACTAATAATAATAATAATAATATTATAATTATTTTAAATAATCTTCTGTCATACTAACATATTACATAATATTGAAATGTTTCTTTTAAAGTACGCAAACGTTATTCTTATAAGGTATAAATCTGTAATTTAATTATTCGTTATTATTACTGTTATATAATTTATATTAGTACTGTTGTCTAAGTAATTATTACAGATGCCTTATAAAAAAAAGGACGAGTTATATACAAAAACATAATATATATTTCGAAATAGATAATTAGAAAATTATTCACAAACTGAGAGAGAGAGAGTGAGTGACGATTTCATGACCTCGCTTTTAAATAGCTTGTTTAATTCCTAATTATCTATATTATTATAGGTGTCTACGTACATACTAGAGTTACCACTAAGATATTAATTGAACATATTTAACTAAAACAATTGTGACATCTATAACAGTAATAATGAATAATAACATTACAATATAGAAAAACAATAAAGGACGAAAATATATTTGCATGAAACATTTGAATACCATTATGGGACAACCGAAAAAAAGCGATATTAATAATAATAATAATAATAATAATAATAATAATAATAATAATAATAATAATAATAATAAAAATAATAATAACAGTAATAATAATAAAAACAAATGAAATAAACCAGAGATAAAATAGTAGCATTATTTTAACTGCCTGTTCTGCATTAATAACAAGAGAGCAGAAACACGTTTAAAAAGATAAATAAAGATAAATGTTTGACAAACATTAAAAACAAACTCATAAAACTGACAGTTTTATGTATCTGTTTATCTGAAATGATATATTCTTCTCTTATAGAAAATATGACCTCATTAAATAAAAAACGGAACAAATATATTTGTAATCATTTACACGTTAATAGAATACTGCAGAATAAGTTATTACTCATTGTGGATGTTGTTATTATTATTGTCATTATCATCACCTACATCATGATAATATCTGGTTTCTTTTCCTTATTTTATTTTTTGTTCTTGTTGTAAATTTTGAAAATAGTAAAACAAGATGAAATCATTCTAATTGCAAACTGTCTATAATGTGTGTGCGTGCGGGTGTGTGTATGTGTGCGAACATGTGGTGTTCAAAGCGATGGTTTTGGCATTGATAAAGTCAGTTCGTATTTAATAGAACACTTTAGAATTATAACTCTGTAGTGTAAATTTGTAACATTATCATTTTAACCCACAAACCCCCACTGCATCGAACTTGACCGTCTTACCATGTTTCAGAATTAAAAGAAAGTTGGCAACCTGTGAAGTCGGCGTGGAGGGTGCAAATAAAAGTCAGATGAGATGAAGTTGGTGGGCTTAAAGAAATTTCAGTGTACTCAGATCGAAACTAGCACTTTGTCATTAAAAACATTTCATATTTGTCGAAATCAATAATAATTTTCAATCATACCGATTAATAACTGCTTAGAGGGAAGAGTAAAATCTTTGCGACGATTTTATTCATAAATTACTATTCTTTTAGGAAATCAAAACAGATTTCCTCGTAATGCTTAATTGACGAGGTAATCGACCTCAAAGAAGTGTTTTTATTAATTTCGTAACATTTGTTTTTACAATAAAGGACTCGAAACTTTCCGTGTTGATAGAAAAAAAAATATATTTTCTCAACACTGAAAGAGCGAAACCTGTTTGTTTTGATGGAACAATCATCCTATACTAACTTAATATATTCTAATAGTCAATATACGTTTTGAATATCATTTCACTTATAGAAAAATTAGGTAAAACTGATGGGCAGATAGAAAAATACAAAGACAGATAGATAGATAAATAGGTGCATATATTGACAGATAGATACATAGATTATAGATAGATAGAAATATATTTAGAAATAGACTGATATAGATAGATAAACAAACAGATAGAGAGATAGACACATATACAGCTAGATAGATGTATACTACATATAGAGATACTTTGATAGATACATTGCTAAATAAATACAGATATACAAACATTTATGACAGACATACAAAAAGAGAACTCGACAGAATACACAGAGCAAATTAATTATAAAATAAATTTATGAAAATTCGATGTTTAATCGTTTCACCTGTCACAAACTTTACATTTATTTTGCTTTTATATTTTTATGCCACAGTAATTTGTTATATATCACACGCTTGATTCATTATTATTGCGTCCGTGCATCATTATAAATACCTCGTGCCAACGACATTGCAAATATTCTTACAGCTAGATCATTGAATATTACAACTGTTTCTGGTAAGTTATTTTCACTCTATAATTATTTTTTGCATATAAAATTCTAAAAAGTAGTAAATATTTCGAATAGTTGGAAAAAGTTTAAAATCTCAGGGAAATATGTTAAAGGGATTAAAGAGAGAATACCATATTTATTTTCGTTTCTCTGTTTTCAAGATCCATATTAAATAATGTTAGAAATTAAATATTTTTTCTCTTAATTCAGAGCGCTAAACATTAAATGTTTACTTTGCAGTTTGTAATTAAAAGTTGACGTTGTTCACCATGTTTGCGTTGAAACTGCAAATTATCCTGCTCTTCATTATTTTGGGATCAGTGCAGGTCGAATTAATGCCTGACAGGTAAGTTTCGTTTTCCCTTTTCCTGTTCAGTGCAGTTGAATGTGAGACGGGTGAATGAGTGCAAAATAAAATACTTTCTTTAGTGCTCTGGATTGTAGGTGTAATTAAATATATTTGTAATAATCTTAATCTATTCCAATACAAATACGTATATGGAATTATAAGAAATAAAACCTTTCATCTAAATAGGTAAAACGTTTCTTATTATATGGCTTTAATTATATACATGTAATTTTAATAGTATTTTTTAATATTATTATTATTACTACTATTACTTTCCTATATTTGTTATTATTATTATTAATTGTTTTGTATCACTAGTGACTTTTTTGCTATTTCATTTGCGTCTGACTTACTCTACGTCACTATGAGAGTTTTTTACTTAAAATTGTTCGTAAGAATAAAACAAATATAAAGTAATTCTAGTTAAAGGAATATATTCATGTTAAGAAAACTATGAAGATGTAAAATGAAACTATGTAAGATAAATCGTAAAACTGAATACTGTTTTCTGCCACTTGAAGTCTAATAAATGAATTATTTAAACTCGGAGTTACAAAGTTTTTGATGATTTTGTAGCTGTCGTTAGTTCATCATTTAGCAATACAAATTCAGAGACCATCCTTGATAATATCCCTCAAAGTGTTCATATTAATAGTCATACTTTTAGGGACCCAAACTAGTCATTAGAAATTTATTGATAACGTTACAGAAAAAAATATATATAATACAATGCAACACTATCGATAATCGAGTGTTTAAACGGAAGGTTCCGCATTAGAATGAACATTAATTAGGTTAGTAATGCAATATTTTGTTTTTGCATACATTCGGTATTAAAAAACAAAGCAAGATAGTTTCACTCTAGGCTGTCATTTTGAAGGTATAATATCATATCAAATAAAAAAAGCTATTTTTACTAACGTTTATACCCTTTGTCTTTCTTTTAATACGCATATCCACTAATTACTATTTTTCTCTCTCTCTCTCTCTCTCTCTCTCTCTCTCTCTCTCTCTCTCTCTCTCTCTCTCTCTCTCTCTCTGCCTCTATCTCTGCTTCTCCTTCTGTGTGTGGATGACTCTCTGTATCTAGCTTTTTATGCCCTTCACATACAATCCAGAAATAACCAACTTCTCTCTCTCACAAATATATACAATTTTTTCCAAATACACACACCTATAGAAAACAGATATTTTTATTATTCACCTGAGTGTTTATTTTCTTTGTACAGCAGCCCATTCACTCTGTGTGTATGACTCTCTGTATCTATAGCTTTTTATGCCCTTCACATACAATCCAGAAATAACCAACACTTCTCTCCTCACAAATATATACGGTTGTTCTCCCCATGTGGACACTCAGACACTCACAAATAGACACACACATAGAAACACAGATATTTTTGCAATTATTCACCTGAGTGTTTATCTTCTTTGTATAGAGCTGCCTTCTTGCCGTGAGTATCAATCTTTTAATCCCTAACATAAATCACGTCACCAATAAATCAGAACTATTAGATCAGCTTTTGTCTCTTTTCTTCCCACACCTATTACGAACTGCACAGTACATATATCAATAACAACTTTTATTCTTCAACGTGTTATTTTTTTTACTTGTTAATATCACTCTTCTGTTGTTCATCTCTGTGTTTTTTGTGTGATTATGTGTGTCTGTTTTCTTTCTTAACAGAGCCTTGATAAATAATAGACTAAATACCATTTTAACAATAGTAGTGTAGATTAGGGTCCATCAAACATAGTAACAGCAAATGTAATACTATTTAAAATAAATAAACAAATAAATTAATAAATGATTACAATAATGATAATGGCGATCATGATAATAACAGTAATTAAAAACAACAAGCGCAATACCAACAATAATATCCACAAATAGCTGTTAAATTAAAGTGTATTACTGTTTATAATACGAGAATAATTTATAATCTCTCTATTTTTTAGAATAAAATTGGAATATGTCCAGTGAGTTAATGTTAATTTATTCTGGATAAGATGGATCCAACTGAAAATAAACTGACTGATGATGCCAGTATTCGAGTCATAATCATATAAATTAAACGTCCCACAATGTTGGTCTAGAGACAATGTGTGTATATTGCAGACATTGTCAAACGGAGGTAAAGTGTAAATTGTACCTGGTTAATGTTTCTATTCGATGAAATATTCTTATTTTTTATTTTCAGCGGGTGGGGGCGATCCGCTCCAAGTCGCAAGTAAGTCAAGTGTATTTTAAGTCCACATTAATAGGAAGAATCTATGATAAATATTTTGACACAGGCAGAAACCTGGGTATGCAGAAGAATGACTGTAATGATAAACAATAATCCATGATTAAAAGTTCAAAACATTTTTGTAATAGGCAAATCTTTATATATATATTTACTACATTGTTTTCACTTTTATTTTACTTTTTTCTAGTACATTGACTAGTGAAGTAACTGGAAAAATATGAATTCAAATTTTTGAACTGCTAAATTATTCGCCTGATTCTTTTTTCTTTTTTAACAGGTCTCGCCATATTGACGAGTATGAGTGAGTATCATTCTATTAAAATCTAATATAAATGACATCACCAGTTACAGAGCACTATTATGTCACTTTGTGTCTTTGTTTTGGAACACCTATTAAGAAGTACAATAGATATATCGCAGCAGTAATTTGACTGGTTTTTTTTTCTTTCTTTCTAAAGAGAAAAGAGGACAACATGATATTTTGTCTATTTTTTATTATCACTATTCTTTTCTTTATCTCCGGAAATGTTTTAAATGTCCTCATAAATAATTAAATTATTATTAAATAAATAAAGTTTCCGCATTACATTCGTACACACTGAGTAATAATTCAGAGGTATCTCAGGCCGAATCCAGTCGAGTGTTTGTTTAGGGGTATATGTGTATACGTGTGTGCGTTCTCTTTCTTAACTGAATGTCGATGAATATTAGATTAAATACCATTTTAACATTAATGGTGTAGATCACAGTTCATCAAATATGGCAACAGGAAAAAGTATATCATCTAAAATAAATAAATATGTAAATAAATAAATCAATAAATAAAAATAATAATAATAATAATAATAATAATAATAATGATTACTATCATATTGTAATAATAACAACAATAGCAATAACAGTAATAACAACATCCATAAAGGGTGTGAAATTAAATTTTATTATTCTTTATAATAACATAATCATTTATTATATCCTTGTTGTCTTCATGATGTAATAATAAACTTATAGAATCCGTCCATCAAGTTAACATTAATTTATCCTACATAAGATATATGCAGCTCAACTTAAAATGACGGATAGTGCCACTATACGAAGCATAATAACATAAAGTAAATATCCCTGAATGATCGACTACAGACACTTTATGTCTGAGCTATCAACTCTGTATATTAGAGACAATGTCAGACTGAAATAAAATGTAGCTAGTTAATGTTTCTATGCAGCTAAAAGTTCCACTCAGTAAAATAAATTTATTTTCTATTCTGAGCCTGTTTCGGCGATCACAAGCTCTGAGAAGTAAGTGAACTATATTTCAAGTCCACTTTAATATGAAGAAACAAAGATAAATATATGTCTGACACAGGGACTGAGCTAGATGTCCAGGAGAATGACTCTATTAAAATTTCCAAATATGTTAGTTATAGGCAACTCTTAACATCTCTCTCTCTCTCTCTCTCTCTCTCTCTCTCTCTCTCTCTCTCTCTCTCTCTCTCTCTCTCTCTCTCTCTCTCTGTCTGTTTTTCACTCTCTATGTGTATGACTCTCTGTATCTCTAGCTTTTTATGCCCTTTACATACAATCCAGAAATAACCAACACTTCTTTCCTCACAAATATATACGGTTTTTTTCCCATGTGGACACAGAGACACTCACAAATACACACACGCATACAAATACAGATATTTTTGGAATTATTCACCTGAGTGTTTATCTTCTTTGTACAGACTACCCTACTTCCCGTCAGTATCAATCTTTTTATCCCTAACATAAATGACGTCACCAATAAGTCAGCACTATTAGATCAGATGTTGTCTTTTTTTTTGAAACTCCTATTACGAACTGCAAAGTACATATATCAAAAACAACGTTATATTCTTTAATGTGTTATTTTTTCTACTTGTTAATATCACGCTTCTGTTGTTGATCTCTGTGTTTGTGTGTGATTATGTGTGTCTGTTTTCTTTCTTAACAGAGCCTTGATAAATAATAGACTAAATACCATTTTAACAATAGTAATGTAGATTACAGTTCATCAAATATGGTAACATCAAATGTTACACTATTTAAAATAAAATAATTAATTAATTAATTAATAATAATAATAATGATAACGGCGATCATGATAATAACAGTAATTAAAAACAACAATAACAATAACAACAATAATATCCACAAATAGCTGTTAAATTAAAGTGTATTATTGTTTATAATGCGAGAATAATTTATAATCTCTCTATTTTCTCACGGTGTAATAAAATTGGAATATGTCCAGTAAGATAACATTAATTTATCCTAGAGAAGATGGATGCAACTGAACATAAACTTACGGACAGTGTCAGTATTCGAGTGATAATCATATATATTAAACGTCCCACAGTGTTCGTCTGGACACAATGTCTGTATATTGCAGAAATTGTCAAACGGAGGTAAAGTGTAAATTGTACCTGGTTAATGTTTGTCTTCGAAGTAATATTTTTATGTTTTATTTTCAGCCGGTGGGGGCGATCCACTCCAACTCGCAAGTAAGTCAAGTGTATTTTAAGTCCACATTAATAGGAAGGATCTATGATAAATATATTTGACACAGGCAGAAACCTGGGTATGCAGAAGAATGACTGTGTAATGATAAACAATAATCTATGATTAAAATTTCAAAACATTTTAGTTATAGGCAAATCTTTATATATATATTTACTACATTGTTTTTACTTTAATTTTATTTTTTTCTAGTACATTGACTAGTCAAGTAACTGGAAAAAGATGAATTCATATTTTTGAACTGCTAAATTATTCGCCTGATTCTTTTTATTTTTTTTTTAACAGGTCCCGCCATATTGACGAGGATGAGTGAGTATCATTCTATTAAGCTCTAATATAAATGACATCACCAGTTACAGAGCACTATTATGTCAGTTTGTGTCTTTGTTTTGGAACACCTATTAAAAGTACAATAGATATATCTCAGTAATAATTTGACTGGTTTTTTTTTTCTTGGTATTTTTCTTTATTGTTGTTTTTCTAAAGAGAAAAATGGACAACATGGTATTTCGTCTATTTTTTAATATCACTATTCTCTTCTTTGTCTGCGGAAACGTTTTAAACGTCCTCATAAATAAATTATTATTAAGTAAATAAAGTTTCCGCATTATATTCGTACACACTGAATAATAATTCAGACTCATCTCAGGCCCAATCCAGTTGAGTGTTTGTTTTGGGGTATATGTGTATATTTATCCTACATAAGTTATAATACTGCTGAACTTAAAATGACGGATATTGCCAGTATACGAGTCGTAATCACATAAAGTAAATGTCCTTGAATGATCGACTAGAGACACTTTATTTCTACGCTATCAATTCTGTATATAACATACAATGTGAGCTGAGGTAAAATGTAGCTAGTTAACGTTTCCATTCAGCGAAAGATTCGACTCAGTAAGAAAACATTATTTTCGGTGATCAATAAGATCTGAGGAGTAAGTGAACTATATTTCAAGTCCACTTTAATATGAAGAAACAAAGATAAATATATGTCTGACACAGGGACTGAGCTAGATGTCCAGGAGAATGACTATATTAAAATTTCCAAATATTTTAGTTATAGGCAACTGTTAACATCTCTCTCTCTCTCTCTCTCTCTCTCTCTCTCTCTCTCTCTCTCTCTCTCTCTCTCTCTCTCTCTCTCTCTCTCTCTCTCTCTCTCTCTCTCTCTCTGTCTCTCTCTCTTTCTCTCTCTGTCTGTCTCTCTCTCTCTCTCTCTCTCTCTCTCTCTCTCTCTCTCTCTCTCTCTCTCTCTCTCTCTCTCTCTCTCTCTCTCTCTCTCTCTCTGTTTCTCCCTCTCTGTGTGTATGACTCTCTGTATCTCTTGATTTTTATGCCCTTTACATACAATCCAGAAATAACCAACACTTCTTTCCTCACAAATATATACGTTTTTTTTCCCACGTGGACACACAGCCACTCACAAATACAAACACACGTAGAAACACAGATATTTTTGGAATTATTGACCTGAGTGTTTATCTTCTTTGTACAGATTTCCCTACTACCTGTGAGTATCAATCTTTTTATCCCTAACATAAATGACGTCACCAATAAGTCAGTACTATTAGATCAGCTTTTGTCTCTTTTTTTGAAACACCTATTACGAACTGCACAGTACATATATCAATAACAACTTTTTATCTTTTAAGGTGTAATTTTTTTTTACTTATTAATATCACGCTTCTGTTGTTGATCTCTGAGTTTTTGTGTGTATATGTGTCTGTTTTTCTTTCTTAACATAGTCTTTATCACTAATAAACTAAACACCATTTTAACAATAGTAATGTAGATTATGGTCCATCAAATATGGTAGTACCAAATGTTATACTATTTAGAATAAATAAACAAATAAATGAATAAATGATTATAATAATAATAATGGCGATCATGATAATAACAGTAATTAAAAACAACAATAATATCCACAAATAGCTGTTAAATTAAAGTGTATTATTGTTTATAATGCGAGAATAATTTATAATCTCTCTATTTTTTCATGGTGTAATAAAATTGGAATATGTCCAGTAAGTTAACGTTATCTTATCTTAGATAAGATGTATCTAACTGAACATAAACTGACGGATGGTGCCAGTATTCGAGTCACAATCGTATCAATTAAACTTCACACAATGTTGGTCTAGAGACAATGTGTGTATATTGCAGACATTGTCAAACTGAGGTAAAGTATAAATTGTACCTCTTTAATGTTTCTATTCGACGAAATATTTTAAATTTTTATTTTCAGCCGGCCAGGGCGATCCACTCCAACTCGCAAGTAAGTCAAGTGTATTCTAAGTCCACATTAATAGGAAGAATCTATGATAAATATATTTGACACAGGCAGAAACCTGGGTATGCAGAAGAATGACTGTGTAATGATAAACAATAATCCATGATTAAAATTTCAAAACATTTTAGTTATAGGCAAATCTTTATATATATATTTACTACATTGTTTTTACTTTTATTTTACTTTTTTCTAGTACATTCACTAGTCAAGTAACTGGAAAAAGATGAATTCATATTTTTGAACTGCTAAATTATTCGCCTGATTCTTTTTTCTTTATTAACAGGTCCCGCCATATTGACGAGTATGAGTGAGTATCATTCTGTTAAGCTCTAATGTAAATGACATCATCAGTTAGAGAGCACTATTATGTCACTTTGTGTCTTTGTTTTAGAACACCTATTAAGAAGTACAATAGATATATCTCAGTGATAATTTGACTGAGTTTTTTTTTTTCTTGGTTTTTTGCTTTATTTTTGTTTTTCTTAAGAGAAAAGAGGACAGCATGATATTTTGTCTGTTTTGTAATATCACTATTCTCTTCTTTATCTGCGGAAACGTTTTAAACGTCCTCATAAATAAATTATTATTAAGTAAATAAAGTTTCCGCATTACATTCGTACACACTGAATAATAATTTAGATTCATCTCAGGCTGAGTCCAGTTGAGTGTTTGTTTTGGGTTATATGTGTATATTTATCCTTCATAAGTTATATGCTGCTGAATTTAAAATGACGGATATTGCTAGTGTACGAGTCATAATCACATAAAGTAAATATCCCTGAATGATCGACTAGAGACACTTTATTTCTAAGCTATCAATTCTGTATATAACAGACAATGTCAGACTGAGGTAAAATGTAGCTAGTTAAAGTTTCCATTCAGCGAAAAGTTCTACTCAGCAAAAATATATTGATTTTATATTCTGAGCCGGTTTGGGCGATCAATAAGCTCTGTGAAGTAAGTGAACTATATTTCAAGTCCACTTTAATATGAAGAAACAAAGATAAATATATGTCTGACACAGGGACTGAGCTAGAGCTCCAGGAGAATGACTCTATTAAAATGTCCAAATATTTTAGATACAGGCAACTCATGTCTCTCTCTCTCTCTCTCTCTCTCTCTCTCTCTCTCTCTCTCTCTCCTCTCTCTCTCTCTCGCCTCTCAAATGCAAATACCTAACATTCACTTGTTCTCAGTTATTCATGCTAGCTGCAATGACCTTTGAGCTAAGTA
>CM022679.1:31058070-31065570 GCA_012295275.1 Chrysomallon squamiferum
ATAATAAATAAAATCAACTAAAATCGGAATTAAGATTTAAAAAGTGCGAGTTGTTGCATTTTTTCATAATAATATAATAACTTGTTAGCGATTATAAATATTTGTTTTCGTTTGTTATTTAATATGGTCATAATTTCTGAAAGAAAACTATATATCATATCAGATAAACAGCTACATAAAACAGTGAGTTGTATGAGTTTGCATTTTGTGTTTTTCAAACTGTCATATTTATCTTTTTAAATGCATTTCTGCTCCCTTGTTATTAATGCAGAACAGGTAGTTGAAATAATGTTACTATTTTATCTCTCGTTTATTTCATTTGTTTATATATATGCGTATTTATTTACAATATTCATCTATATAGAGCACCTTGAAAACTGTAATGTTGTTATTATTACTAATATTATTATTATTATTATTATTAATATTATTATTATTATTATTATTATTGCTTTTTCCAATTTTACTTTCCCATAATACTATCCAAATGTTTCATGTAAATATGCTTTCGTTGTTTATTATTATTCTGTACATAATGTTGTTATTTATTATTTCTAGCTACTGTAACAGATACCACAGTTGTTTCAGTTAAATTATATTTAATGAATATCTGAGTGGTGACAATGAATATAAATTTATAATGTATTATTTAAAATAATATTATAATAACTTGCAATCGATTATAAACATATATATTTTCGTTTGATATTTAACACTGTCATAATTTCTGAAAGAAAACAGTACATCATCCTCGATGAACAGATATATAAAACTGTCAGTTGTACGTGAGTGTGATTTATTTTTTTCAAACTGTTATATTTTTCTTTTTAAATGTGTTTTTACTTTGTTGTTATTAGTACAGTTGAGGTAGTACCAATAATATGATCTACTTTATCTCTCATTTATTTTTTTTTTTTTCTTCTCAATCTCTCTTTTTTTTGTTCTTTTCGTTGTTGTTTTTTATTGATTTTTTTGTTTTGTTTGTTTGTTGCTTTTCTGATGTCCCATATTGAAACGTTTCATTGAAATATGCCTTCGCTCTTTATTGTTATTCTATACTGTAATGTAATTATTCATTATTAGTATCTACTGTAATAAATACTTCCATTGTTTTAGTTAAATATGTTTAATTGATATCCTAGTACTAACAGTAGTACGTACGTACAAACGTACAATAATATATTTCTATTTAAATTTAATCCTTCTCTTACATAATGAATTTTAGTAGAGTTATTATAACTAATAATAATAATAATAATATTATAATTATTTTAAATAATCTTCTGTCATACTAACATATTACATAATATTGAAATGTTTCTTTTAAAGTACGCAAACGTTATTCTTATAAGGTATAAATCTGTAATTTAATTATTCGTTATTATTACTGTTATATAATTTATATTAGTACTGTTGTCTAAGTAATTATTACAGATGGCTTACAAAAAAAGGACGATTTATATACTAAAACTTAATATACATTTCGAAATAGATAATTAGAAAATTATCCACAAACTGAGAGAGAGAGAGAGAGAGACGATTTCATGACCTCGCTTTTAAATAGCTTGTTTAATTCTCTAATTATCTATATTATTATAGGTGTCTACGTACATACTAGAGTTACCAGTAAGATATTAATTGAACATATTTAACTAAAACAGTTCTGGTATCTATTACAGTAATAATGAATAATAACATTAATTAGAAAACAATAAAGGACGAAAATATATTTATTATTATATTATCAAACGTACATAATAATAATAATAATAAGATATTAATAAAAACATAATTAACTAAAAAAACAGTTCTGGAGATAAAATAGTAGCATTATTTTAACTGCCTGTTCTGCATTAATAACAAGAGAGCAGAAACACGTTTAAAAAGATAAATAAAGGACGAAAATATATTTACATGAAACTGACAGTTTTATGTATCTATTTATCTGAAATGATATATTCTTCTCTTATAGAAAATATGACCTCATTAAATAAAAAACGGAACAAATATATTTGTAATCATTTACACGTTAATAGAATACTGAAAAAATACAGAATAAGTTATTACTCATTGTGGATGTTGTTATTATTATTGTCATTATCATCACCAACATCATGATAATATCTGGTTTCTTTTCCTTATTTTATTTTTTGTTCTTGTTGTAAATTTTGAAAATAGTAAAACAAGATGAAATCATTCTAATTGCAAACTGTCTATAACGTGTGTGCGTGCGGGTGTGTGTATGTGTGCGAACATGTGGTGTTCAAAGCGATGGTTTTGGCATTGATAAAGTCAGTTCGTATTTAATAGACCACTTTAGAATTATAACTCTGTAGTGTAAATTTGTAACATTATCATTTTAACCCACAAACCCCCACTGCATCGAACTTGACCGTCTTACCATGTTTCAGAATTACAAGAAAGTTGGCAACCTGTGAAGTCGGTGTGGAGGGTGCAAATAAAAGTCAGATGAGATGAAGTTGGTGGGCTTAAAGAAATTTCAGTGTACTCAGATCGAAACTAGAACGTTGTCATTAAAAACATTTCATATTTGTCGAAATCAATAATAATTTTCAATCATACCGATTAATAACTGCTTAGAGGGAAGAGTAAAATCTTTGTGACGATTTTATTCATAAATTACTATTCTTTTAGGAAATCAAAACAGATTTCCTCGTAATGCTTAATTGACGAGGTAATCGACCTCAAAGAAGTGTTTTTATTAATTTCGTAACATTTGTTTTTACAATAAAGGACTCGAAACTTTCCGTGTTGATAGAAAAAAAAATATATTTTCTCAACACTGAAAGAGCGAAACCTGTTTGTTTTGATGGAACAATCATCCTATACTAACTTAATATATTGTAATAGTCAATATACGTTTTGAATATCATTTCACTTATAGAAAAATTAGGGAAAACTGATGGGCAGATAGAAAAATACAAAGACAGATAGATAGATAAATAGGTGCATATATTGACAGATAGATAGATAGATTATAGATAGATAGAAATATAGATGTAGACTGATATAGATAGATAGACAGACAGATAGAGAGATAGACACATATACAGCTAGATAGATGTATACTACATATAGAGATACTTTGATAGATACATTGCTAAATAAATACAGATATACAAACATTTATGACAGACATACAAAAAGAGAACTCGACAGAATACACAGAGCAAATTAATTATAAAATAAATTTATGAAAATTCGATGTTTAATCGTTTCACCTGTCACAAACTTTACATTTATTTTGCTTTTATATTTTTATGCCACAGTAATTTGTTATATATCACACGTTTGATTCATTATTACTGCGTCCGTGCATCATTATAAATACCTCGTGCCAACGATATTGCACATATTGTTACAGCTAGATCATTGAATATTACAACTACTTCTGGTAAGTTATTTTCGCTTTATAATTATTTTTTGAATATAAAATTCTAAAAAGTAGTAAATATTTCGAATAGTTGGAAAAAGTTTAAAATCTCAGGGAAATATGTTAAAGGGATTAAAGAGAGAATACCATATTTATTTTCGTTTCTCTGTTTTCAAGATCCATATTAAATAATGTTAGAAATTAAATATTTTTTCTCTTAATTCAGAGCGCTAAACATTAAATGTTTACTTTGCAGTTTGTAATTAACAGTTGACGTTGTTCACCATGTTTGCGTTGAAACTGCAAATTATCCTGCTCTTGATTATTTTGGGATCAGTGCAGGTCGAATTAATGCCTGACAGGTAAGTTTCGTTTTCCCTTTTCCTGTTCAGTGCAGTTGAATGTGAGACGGGTGAATGAGTGCAAAATAAAATACTTTCTTTAGTGCTCTGGATTGTAGGTGTAATTAAATATATTTGTAATAATCTTAATCTATTCCAATACAAATACGTATATGGAATTATAAGAAATAAAACCTTTCATCTAAATAGGTAAAACGTTTCTTATTATATGGCTTTAATTATATACATGTAATTTTAATAGTATTTTTTAATATTATTATTATTACTACTACTACTTTCCTATATTTGTTATTATTATTATTAATTGTTTTGTATCACTAGTCACTTTTTTGCTATTTCATTTGCGTCTGACTTACTCTACGTCACTATGAGAGTTTTTTACTTAAAATTGTTCGTAAGAATAAAACACATATAATGTAATTCTAGTTAAAGGAATATATTCATGTTAAGAAAACTATGAAGATGTAAAATGAAACTATGTAAGATAAATCGTAAAACTGAATACTGTTTTCTGCCACTTGAAGTCTAATAAATGAATTATTTAAACTCGGAGTTACAAAGTTTTTGATGATTTTGTAGCTGTCGTTAGTTCATCATTTAGCAATACAAATTCAGAGACCATCCTTGATAATATCCCTCAAAGTGTTCATATTAATAGTCATACTTTTAGGGACCCAAACTAGTCATTAGAAATTTATTGATAACGTTACAGAAAAAAATATATATAATACAATGCAACACTATCGATAATCGAGTACTGGAATCATTAAATATATTAAGAATTTATGTTAGTAATAAACGGAAGGTTCCGCATTAGAATGAACATTAATTAGGTTAGTAATGCAATATTTTGTTTTTGCATACATTCGGTATTAAAAAACAAAGCAAGATAGTTTCACTCTAGGCTGTCATTTTGAAGGTATAATATCATATCAAATAAAAAAAGCTATTTTTACTAACGTTTATACCCTTTGTCTTTCTTTTAATACGCATATCCATAAGAATTACTATTTCTCTCTCTCTCTCTCTCTCTCTCTCTCTCTCTCTCTCTCTCTCTCTCTCTCTCTCTCTCTCTCTGCCTCTATCTCTGCTTCTCCTTCTCTGTGTGGATGACTCTCTGTATCTACAGCTTTTTATGCCCTTTACATACAATCCAGAAATAACCAACACTTCTCTCCTCACAAATATATACAATTTTTTCACAGACACTCACAAATACACACACCTATAGAAACACAGATATTTTTGGAATTATTCACCTGAGTGTTTATTTTCTTTGTACAGCAGCCCATTCACTCTGTGTGTATGACTCTCTGTATCTATAGCTTTTTATGCCCTTCACATACAATCCAGAAATAACCAACACTTCTCTCCTCACAAATATATACGGTTGTTCTCCCATGTGGACACTCAGACACTCACAAATAGACACACACATAGAAACACAGATATTTTTGCAATTATTCACCTGAGTGTTTATCTTCTTTGTATAGAGCTGCCTTCTTGCCGTGAGTATCAATCTTTTAATCCCTAACATAAATCACGTCACCAATAAATCAGAACTATTAGATCAGCTTTTGTCTCTTTTCTTCCCACACCTATTACGAACTGCACAGTACATATATCAATAACAACTTTTATTCTTCAACGTGTTATTTTTTTTACTTGTTAATATCACTCTTCTGTTGTTCATCTCTGTGTTTTTGAGTGATTATGTGTGTCTGTTTTCTTTCTTAACAGAGCCTTGATAAATAATAGACTAAATACCATTTTAACAATAGTAGTGTAGATTAGGGTCCATCAAACATAGTAACAGCAAATGTAATACTATTTAAAATAAATAAACAAATAAATTAATAAATGATTACAATAATGATAATGGCGATCATGATAATAACAGTAATTAAAAACAACAAGCGCAATACCAACAATAATATCCACAAATAGCTGTTAAATTAAAGTGTATTACTGTTTATAATACGAGAATAATTTATAATCTCTCTATTTTTTTAGAATAAAATTGGAATATGTCCAGTGAGTTAATGTTAATTTATTCTGGATAAGATGGATCCAACTGAAAATAAACTGACTGATGATGCCAGTATTCGAGTCATAATCATATAAATTAAACGTCCCACAATGTTGGTCTAGAGACAATGTGTGTATATTGCAGACATTGTCAAACGGAGGTAAAGTGTAAATTGTACCTGGTTAATGTTTCTATTCGATGAAATATTCTTATTTTTTATTTTCAGCGGGTGGGGGCGATCCACTCCAAGTCGCAAGTAAGTCAAGTGTATTTTAAGTCCACATTAATAGGAAGAATCTATGATAAATATTTTGACACAGGCAGAAACCTGGGTATGCAGAAGAATGACTGTAATGATAAACAATAATCCATGATTAAAAGTTCAAAACAGTTTTGTAATAGGCAAATCTTTATATATATATTTACTACATTGTTTTCACTTTTATTTTACTTTTTTCTAGTACATTGACTAGTGAAATAACTGGAAAAATATGAATTCAAATTTTTGAACTGCTAAATTATTCGCCTGATTCGTTTTTCTTTTTTAACAGGTCTCGCCATATTGACGAGTATGAGTGAGTATCATTCTATTAAAATCTAATATAAATGACATCACCAGTTACAGAGCACTATTATGTCACTTTGTGTCTTTGTTTTGGAACACCTATTAAGAAGTACAATAGATATATCGTAATTTGACTGGTTTTTTTTTCTTTCTTTCTAAAGAGAAAAGAGGACAACATGATATTTTGTCTATTTTTTATTATCACTATTCTTTTCTTTATCTCCGGAAATGTTTTAAATGTCCTCATAAATAATTAAATTATTATTAAATAAATAAAGTTTCCGCATTACATTCGTACACACTGAGTAATAATTCAGAGGTATCTCAGGCCGAATCCAGTGGAGTGTTTGTTTTGGGGTATATGTGTATACGTGTGTGCGTTCTCTTTCTTAACTGAATGTCGATGAATATTAGATTAAATACCATTTTAACATTAATGGTGTAGATCACAGTTCATCAAATATGGCAACAGGAAAAAGTATATCATCTAAAATAAATAAATATGTAAATAAATAAATCAATAAATAAATAATAATAATAATAATAATAATAATAATAATAATGATTACTATCATATTGTAATAATAACAACAATAGCAATAACAGTAATAACAACATCCATAAAGGGTGTGAAATTAAATTTTATTATTCTTTATAATAACATAATCATTTATTATATCCTTGTTGTCTTCATGATGTAATAATAAACTTATAGAATCCGTCCATTAAGTTAACATTAATTTATCCTACATAAGATATATGCAGCTGAACTTAAAATGACGGATAGTGCCACTATACGAAGCATAATAACATAAAGTAAATATCCCTGAATGATCGACTACAGACACTTTATGTCTGAGCTATCAACTCTGTATATTAGAGACAATGTCAGACTGAAATAAAATGTAGCTAGTTAATGTTTCTATGCAGCTAAAAGTTCCACTCAGTAAAATAAATTTATTTTCTATTCTGAGCCTGTTTCGGCGATCACAAGCTCTGAGAAGTAAGTGAACTATATTTCAAGTCCACTTTAATATGAAGAAACAAAGATAAATATATGTCTGACACAGGGACTGAGCTAGATGTCCAGGAGAATGACTCTATTAAAATTTCCAAATATGTTAGTTATAGGCAACTCTTAACATCTCTC
>CM022679.1:31070570-31089636 GCA_012295275.1 Chrysomallon squamiferum
GAAACCATCTCTCTCTCTCTCTCTCTCTCTCTCTCTCTCTCTCTCTCTCTCTCTCTCTCTCTCTCTCTCTCTCTCTCTCTCTCTCTCTCTCTCTCTCTCTCTCTCTCTCTCAGTTTGTGTATAATTGCCTATTTATCCATTTCGAAATTTGTATTCCCTTTCAGGATAAAACACATCTAGTCCTGCAGTCTACCTGCAATAACTATTTACAAAACAGAAGAAAAAGAAATGAGAATATTTCCTTGTTACATTACGTAGCATATTAGTATCACTGAAAAAAGACATAAAATAATAAGATTATTATTATTATTAGTTACAATTACTCTGCTAAATTTCATACTGTAAGAGAAGGAAAACATTTAAACAGAACATTTGTATTGTAGATAGTAGTAGTAGTAGTGTAAGTATTAAGATATTAATTAAACATACTTCACTAAAACAATTGCGGTATCTAGTACAGTAAGTAATAATGATGAATAATGAAATGAAAGTAAGCAATGATAATAATGCACTAAGCCAAATACACAATAAATGTTTTAATGCTATTATCGGACACTAGAAGATACATAAATAAAAAATAAATAAACAAGACATAAAATAGTAATGCTATTTTAACTATCTCTATTGCATTAATAATATAGTAATTAGTAATAATGAATAATGAAATGACAATATACAATAATAATAATGCACAAAGGCATATTTACATGAAACACCTGAATACGATTATCGGAAAGACGAAAAAAAAAAATAACAAGTAATATAAACCAGAGATAAAATACAAATATTATTTTAACTACCTCTATTGATTTTCAGGTCTTTTTATAAGTAATGTCCATGGCATGATGAAGCATTCAGTAAATGGGAAAAAAGTCTTTAGTGAAGAAGATAAAAATAAAATATTTTAATATATATGTTAATAATAAAGTAATCTCATTCCTCATTGCGTTTAGTAAGATATATTAATAAAATATTATATAGGAGAGGATTTTCAAGAAACAATTAGTCTTACATTTAATTGTGTTTTACAGATCTGGTATTAAATATCAGCAAATATTTATAAATAATCCATGATAGGGACATTCCATGTCGAATCACACAGTGGGTTTAACCCGATAAATCAGACTTTGTTGACACGTGGAATATAAATCTCAAGTATTAGCTGGGATTTGTTGGCCGAAAATCAGAATTCAAAGTAAGGTTATAATATAGTATTAAAGCTGTGTCATTATTAAATTGTATTTTATTATTAAACTGAAACTATTACAGTTCTCGACATTTTATATGTTGTATAGGTAATATTTTGCAGATTAATCTTGACTTGAGGTGATTTAAAAAGGACCAGGTCTCATTCAAGATTATTAGAGTTAAATGAAATAAACGCTGATGTAGTTAGTTATTAGGGTAAGGTGGGGTAATTGTGTCTCCACAAGATATCTGGCCCCCAACGTATATTATAACTTCCGAGAATTATACTCCTCTGTCGGAACATTGTTGATATAAACAGAACTTTACTATCTCTCATTAGAACAAACGGTGTATGTAATCAGCCCTTTACATGTGAAGTATGTTGGCCATGAATGAAGTGAAATCAACAAGGTTCAAAACAAAGTTCATTTTGTGTGTGTGTCTCTCTCTCTCTCTCTCTCTCTCTCTCTCTCTCTCTCTCTCTCTCTCTCTCTCTCTCTCTCTCTCTCTCTCTGTTTCTGCACGTTTAAGCATTTAGTGTACAACTCATGCAATAATTATTTAGAAAACAATGACAGTACATCGATGTATATTTTACACTTTGTGTGAGAGAAAGATGAGTTGAAATAATAATAATATAATTTGTAGTTACAATAAGTCTGTCAAATTTCATAACGTAAGAGAAAGATTAAATTTAAGCAGAAAAGTATTATTGTAGGTTTGTACGTACGTACTACCGGTAGTACTACGATATCAATTAATCACATTTCACTAAAACTGTTGAGGTATCTATTACAATAGACAGTAATAATGAATAATAATATTACACTATAGAATAATAATAAAGGAAACGTTTGAATAGTTTTATTGGAGAGTAGAACAAAAAAGAAATAAAAAATAACAAAAAAAAATTAAGAAAGAAAGAGAGAAAAATAAATAAACGAGAGATTAAGCAGATAATATTATTTTAACTATCTCTACTGTAGTAATAACAGCAAAGTAGAAACACATTTAAAAAAGATATATATGACAGTTTGAGAACATAAATCAGAAGCTCATATAACTGACAGTTATAAAAAAAGTACAGGGAAACAAAAGTGAATGTGTTATTTTCTCTTTCATCCTGTTAACGTATTTCCCTAAGATTTTAAACTTTCTTCCGTATGTAGACACCAACTGTTCGAAAAAGTTACTACGTTTAACTGTATTCTTTTCTCTTTTGTGTGTTGTAATTTTGTGCTTGGGGATACACGGAATACCCGGGCTACGGTCGAGAAGGATTCGCCAGCTTGTAAACGGCCGATGGCGTTGTTTCGTTGCGGTTCCCTCAGTCGTGGCATTTGTTTGATGTTGGGTCACAACAGAAATAAAGAACAGAAGTATTCGAAAACCTTGCAGTTTTATAACCCTCGTATTCAAGTTTCTTGTGCTGCACGTGCGCATGCACTGGTAACGTGGTTTGCATGCGGGGACGCTTTGGCTAATAAACACGATTATAGCCTTTATTTCTGTTAACTACTTTTTAGCGACTGTAAGTAAAGCTATATGTTTGAATCACCAAATGTCATTATACTCATAGTTTGTACATCGATATGTGTAGTTTACAATAGTTATCTAAGAAATCAACCATTTTGCGTTTCTCTTTTGGGAGAATATAATATTAATAATCCTATTATTTTATGTCATTTTTCAGTCACATTAGTATGTTACATAATGTATGAAGGTAATATTGTCATTTCTTTTTCTTCTGTTTTCTAAATAGTTACTGCACGTTAGCAACAGGATTTTATACACAAACAGAGAGAGAGAGAGAGAGAGAGAGAGAGAGAGAGAGAGAGAGAGAGAGAGAGAGAGAGAGAGAGAGAGAGAGAGAGAGAGAGAGAGAGAGAGAGAGAGAGACTTGCACAACCATTAATGGTTTCATTCCCTCCCTATTAAAGAGCTATAACAGATTCATTTCAATGTTTTACATCAGCATTTTATTATCTTTTCAGTAGTTTACAACATCCTTCTCCTTTTACAGTTCACTCGTCGCTCTGAAGTAGAATAAAATATATCTGAGAAAGGGAGAAAGCTAGATGGGCAGAAGAATGACTGTATAATTATAAAAATTTCGAAATAGCTTTGTTATAGGCAACTCATTATTTATTTATTTATGTGTTTGTTTATTTACTTGATGTTAATGATGGACTTAAATTATACTTACTTACTTGTCATGGGGGATAGGGCGGCCGTCTACACCTAAAAAAAATAAAACATTTACTCAGTGGAACTTTTCCCTGAATCGAAACATTAACTAGGTACTCTTTACCTTTTACCTCAGTCTGACATTGTCAGTAATATACAGAGTTGATATCTCTGACATAAAGCGTCTCTAGTCGATCACTCAGGGATGTTTAATGTACACGATCATGACTCGTATACTGTCACTATTCACAGTTCATGTTCAGCTGCATCTATCTTATATACCATAAATTAATGTTAACTTACTTGACATATTCCAAATTTATTACACTATGAACAAAACAAAGAGGTTATAAATTATTCTCATATTATAAACAATAATAATATTGTTCTTGTTGCCATTGGCATCATCATCATCATCGTCATCATCATCATTATTATTTTTAATTTATTTATTTATTTTAAATAATATACAGTTGCTGTTATCATATATATATATACAAAATAGAACCAAATTCAACAGCGATTTATCGATATTGCTATTATTGTTATTGTTGTTATTATTACTATTATTATTCTGATCATCATTGTTATTTTTTTTATTCATTTTTTTTTATTTCACTTACTCTATACTATCCCGAAATGTGCCTGAAAAAAAGAAAATATATATATATATATATGTGTGTGTTACATATTGCACCTTTTCACTGAATACAAACATTAAGAAGCTGCAGTTTACCTTTATCTCAGTCTGACATTGTCTGTAATATACAGAGTTGATAGCTCAGACATAAAGTGTCTCTAGTCGATCATTCAGGGATATTTACTTTATGTGATTATGACTCGTATATTGGCGCGATCCGTCATTTTAAGTTCAGCTGCATATATCTTATGTAGGATAAATTAATGTTAATTTAATGGTCGCACTTCAAGTGTATTACACAGCGAAGAAGGAGATTTATAAATTATTCACGTATTATAAACAATAATAAACTTTAGTTTTACAATCTCAGTGGATATTGTTATTACTTTTGCTGTTGTCAGATTAGATAAATTGTAATCTACACCGTTATTGTTAAAACAGTATTTCATCTATTATGTATCAAGATTGAGTTAAGAAAGAAAACACAAACACACACACATATACATATACACATATACACAAAAACAAAAAGTGAACTGGATTTGGCCTGAGATGCCTCTGAGTTATTACTTAGTGTGTACGAATGTAATGTTGAAGGTTTGTTTACTTAATAATATCTTAATTACTTTTGTGCACGTTTAAAATATTTCCGGAGATCAAGAAAAGAATATTGATATTAAAAAATAGACAAAATATCATTTTGTCCTGTCTTCAGTTTAGGAAAACACACACACACACACACACACACACACACACACACACACATAAACGCACACACACACACACACACACACACACACACAAAGACAACAAGAAAAACAAAACAAAAAACAACCGTATAGTTATTACTGAGATAT
The DNA here is from genome assembly GCA_012295275.1 of Chrysomallon squamiferum. Classification (NCBI taxonomy): domain Eukaryota; kingdom Metazoa; phylum Mollusca; class Gastropoda; order Neomphalida; family Peltospiridae; genus Chrysomallon; species Chrysomallon squamiferum. The sequence continues at coordinate 31,075,443 of CM022679.1, forward strand.
ATGTTTTGAAGTTATTAATAGGTGTTCCAAAACAAAGACACAAAGTCAGATAATAGTGCTCTATTATTGGTGATGTTATTTACGTTAGGGCTTAATACAAAGGTACTCACTCAAGACCCCCAAATTTAGGTCTGTTAAAAAAGAAAAAGCGTCAGGTGAACAATTGAGCAGTTACATATCTTTTTCCAGATAGTTTACAAGTCAGAATAGTAGGATAAAAATAAAATAAAAGTAACAAAGTAGTACAACATCAATATATTTCATATATATATATATATACATATACATACATACATATGTAGATACATAATTATCTCGGAGGTCTGAAGTAAAATAAATAAAGTAAATAAAGTAAATATATAAATCAAATAAACACACACACACACACGCATATATATATATATATATATATATCTAAAATGAGTTTCCTATAACTAAAATATTTGTAAGTTTTAATCAGGGATTATTGTTTATCATTACACAGTCATTCTTGCTTATATCTAGCTTACTCCCTGTGTCAGACATATTTATCTTTTGTTTCTTCATATTAATCAGGATTTAAAATACACTTCACTTACCTGTCAATGATAAAGTTTAACCCATACTGGCTGAAAAAAAACAACATAAAAATATTTCTTTGAATAGAAACATTAACCAGGTACAGTTTACCTTTTACTTCAGTTTGACATTGTCTACAATCGTGATATTAATAAATAGACAAAATATCATTTTGGCATCTTTTCAATTTAGAAACACCCCCACACACAAACACTCCACAAAAAAAAAAAAAAAAAAAAAAAAAAAAAAAGAACAGTAAAGTTATTACTGAGATATATGTTTTGAGGTTTTAACAGGTGTTCCAAAACAAAGACACAAAGTGATATAAAAGTGCTCTATTATTGGTGATGACGTTTATGTTCGGGCTTAATAGAATGATAGTCAAAAAAAAGGGGGCGGACTGTTAAAAAAGAAAGAGAATCAGGTGAATAAATCAGCAGATCAAAAATATGAATTCATTTTTTTCCAGATACTTTACTAGTCAGTGTACAAGCAAAAAATCAAACAAAAGTAAACGCAGATATATTTGATACATTTGCACCTCCATACATATGTACATATATGGATACATACATGCCTACATACATATGTAGATAGATAAATAGATAGGTAGTGTTCTCACAGATCTGAAGTAAAATAAGTAAATAAAGTTAATAAAATAAATTTATAAATGAAGTAAATACACACACACACAACATACATACATACATACATACATACATAGATACATACATGTATAAAATGAGTTGCCTATAACTAAAATATTTGTAAGTTTTAATCAGGGATTATTGTTTATCGTTACACGGTCATTCTTCTGCATATCCAGGTTTCTCGCTGTGTCAGACATACTTACCTTTGTTTCTTCATATTAATCAGGACTTAAAATACACTTGACTTACTGCTTAAAGCGATAGGATCGCCCAAACCGGCTGAAAATAAAAAACAAAAATCTTTCTTCGAATAGAAACATTAACCAGGTACTGTTTACCTTTTACCTGTTTGACAGTGTCTGCAATCGTGATATTAGTAAATCGACAAAATATCATTTTGGCGTTCTTTCAATTTAGAAACACAGACACACAAACAAAAAAAAAAAAAAAAAAAAAAAAAAAAACAGTAAAGTTATTACTGAGATATATGTTTTGAGGTTTTTAACAGGTGTTCCAAAACAAAGACACAAAGTGATATAAAAGTGCTCTATTATTGGTGATGACGTTTATGTTCGGGCTTAATAGAATGATAGAAAAAAAGGGGGCGGAATGTTAAAAAAGAAAGAGAATCAGGTGAATAAATCAGCAGTTCAAAAATATGAATTCATCTTTTTCAGTTAGTTTACTAGTCAGTGTACAAGGAAAAAGTCAAATAAAAGTAACAAAAGTAGTACAACACAGATATATTTCATACATGTACACATACATAAATATGTACATATATGGATACATACATGCAGATGTAGATAGAAAGATAAATAGATAGGTAGTTTTCTCACAGATCTGAAGTAAAATAAGTAAATAAAGTAAATAAAATAAATATATAAATGAAATAAATACACACAGACAACATACATACATAGATAAGCATACATACATATATATATATATATATATATATATATATTATTGTTATTCTTCTGCCTATCTAGCTTTCTCCCTGTGTCAGACATATTTATCTTCGTTTCTTCATATTAATCAGGACTTAAAATACACTTGACTTATATACATAAATACACTGCAATATACATAAAGTATCTCTGAACCATCATTCTGGGATGTTTAATTTACATGATTAAGACTCGAATACAAGCGCTATCCGTCAGTTTATCTTCATCTGCATCTATCTTACGTGGGATAAATTAATATTATGTTACTGGATGTATTCCACGTTTATTTACCATGAATAAAATAAGGAGATTATAAATTATTCTCGAATTATAAATAATAATAAAGTTTAATTTAACAGTCATTTGTGGATATTGTTATCGTTCTCATTGTTATTGTTATTATTATTACTATTATTATCATGATCATCATTATTAGTACTATTATTATTTATTAAGGAATTAATTCAGTTTTATTGTATAATATAACATTTTCTGTTACCATATTATATGAACTGTAATCTACTTCATTATTGTTAAAATTATATTTGGTCTATTTTTTATCAAGAGTCAGTTAAGAAGAAAAAAACACATACACTTATGCACACAAAGACAAACACTCAATTGGATTTGGCCTTAGACTCGTCTGAATTATTACTCTAGTTCTCAACAGGTGTTGAACACAAAGGAAAAAATGATATAATAGTGCCGTAATATTGGTGATGCCATTTATATTAGGACGTAACAGAACGATACTAACTAAAACGAGCCACTGATGCCTTTCCAGTAAAAAGAAAAAAAAACCAGTCAGGTGAATAATTATGCCGTTCAAAAATACGAATTCATCTTTTTCAGTTATTTTATTAGTGAATTTACTAGCAAAAAGTAAAATGAAAGTAACAAAAACAGTATGAATTAAATATATTTCATATACTCACACACATACATACATACATACATACATACATACATACATACATACATACATACTTACATATATACATAGATTGATAGATAAATAGATAAATAATTTTCTCACCGCTGTGAAGTAAAATAAAGTAAATAAATTGAATATATGCTTATAACTAAACTATTTCGAGATTTTCATGAGTCCTTCTTCTAACAATCTAGCTTTCTCTGTGTGTCAGAGATATTTTATCTTTGTATCTTCATATTAATGTGGACCTAAAATATACTTCACTTACTTGTCAGAGCGGATGGAAAAAAATAAGAATATTTGACTGAATATAACTTTTCGCTGAATAGAAAAATTAAGCAGGTACGGTTTACCTTTTACCTTAGTTTGACATTGTCTGTAATATTGAGACGATATCTCAGAGATAAAGATGTTTAATGTATATGATTATGGAATTATCCGTCATTTTATGTTCGGATGTTATAATTATTGTTGTTATTACTATTATCATCATCATCGTCAATCATCATTTTAATTTATTTTCGGATATTGTTAATTGTTAATTGTTGTTGTTTTATTTATTTATTTTTAAATAATATAGCAATTGCTGTTATGATATATACACACACAAACAGAAACACACACACACACACACATTTACATGCATTTGGCCTGAGATAGGTCTGCATTATTACTTAGTGTGTACGAATGTGATGTTTTATTTATTTAGGAGGAAGTTTCAGTATTCAGTTTTTCGATTTATTTTACATAGTTGTATTTTACATCTGAATAGTATTCCTAAGATGAATATATTCCTTTAACTAAAATTACATTGTATCTGTTTTATTCTTACGTATAATTTGAAGTAAATCATACTAACGTAAAGCAAGTCAACCGTAAATGAAATAGCAAATATTTGACTTAAAATATATAGGAATATAACATCAAGTGATTAGTGAAGAAAATAATAATAATAATAATAATAATAATAATAATAATAATAATAATAATAATAATAATAATAAGAAGAAGAAGAAGAAGAAGAAGAAGAAGAAGATTTTAAAAACCCATTAAATTGTATGTATGTAATAAAAGCCTTATAGTAAGAAAAGTTTTACATTCAAAATTGTTTAGGTGAAATGTTTTATTTCTTACAACTCCATATATGTATCTGTATTGGAATAAATTACGATTATTACAAACATGTTTAATTACATGTACAATCCCCAACATTAAAGAAAGTATTTTATTTTGCAGTCATCTCGATTCATTCACCCCTCTCACTTTAATTTTACTGGACAGGAATATGGAAAACGAAACTTACATGTTTCCCTTTGATGTTAATTCGACCTGCACTGATCCGAAAATAATCAAGAGCAGAATAATTTGCAGTTTCAACGCAAACATAGTGAACAGCTTCGACTGGAAAACTGCACGGATTCGTTAAAAGAAGGTAATTTAGACAAAAGTAGACGAAACATTAATTTTTCAGTGTACCAAGAGCACTTATTGTTCAGTATCATTGCAAATTATCATTGCCAAAAAACTATACTATATACATACCTATATATTAATGACACGTTTCAGAAATGTATACATTTAATATACAGCGTTTTCCTGAACAGCAAAAGGGAAAACGAAACTTACCAGATATAGCATATGGATGGGGTTAATTCGATCTGCACTGATCCCAAAATAATCAAGAGCAGAATAATTTGCAGTTTCAACTCAAACATAGTGAACAACTTCTACTGGAAAACTGCACGGATTTGTTAAAAGAATGTAACTTACAAAACAAATAGACGAAACATTGATTTTACTGTTTACCAAGAGCACTTAGTGTTCAGAATTATACATGTAAAAATAATTATAAAGTGAAAATAACTTAACAAAAATAGTTGTAATATTCAGTGATCTAGCTGTAAGAATATGTGCAATATCGTTGGCACGAGGTATTTAGCATGATGCACGAACGCAATAATAATGAAACAAACGTCTGATATATAACAAATTACTGTGGCAAAAAGCAAAATAAATGTAAAGTTTGTGGCAGGTGAAACGATTAAACATCGAATTTTCATATATTTGTTTTATAATTAATTTGCTCTGTGTATTCTGTCGAGTTCTCTTTCTGTATGTCTGTCATAAATGTTTGTATGTCTGTATCTGTTTAGCAATGTATCTATTTCAGTATCTATGTATATATTATATATATATATATATATCTGTGTCTATCTATCTCTCTGTCTGTCTGTCTATCTATCTATCTATATCTGTCTACATCTATAATTTATGAATAAAATCGTCACAAAGATTTTACTTTTTCCCCTAAGCACTTATTTTTCAGTATGATTGAAAATTGTTACAGATTTCGACAAATAAAAAATGTTTTTAATGACTAAGTTCTAGTTTCGATCCGAGTACACTGAAATTTCTTTAAGCCCACCAACTTCATCTCATCTGACTTTTATTTGCACCCTCCACACCGACTTCACAAGTTGCCAACGTTCTTGTAATTCTGAAACATGGTAAGACGGTCAAGTTCGATGCAGTGGGGGTTTGTGGGTTAAAATGATAATGTTACAAATTTACACTACAGAGTTATAATTCTAAAGTGGTCTATTAAATACGAACTGACTTTATCAATCCCAAAATCGTCGATTTCAACACCACATGTTTCCCAACTTATGCAGTAAACCATTTCCAAACTCTTGTGTAATTATGACATATTAATCACATTTTTTGTTTTTTGCTAAGATGCTAATAGATAATATATTTTATTTATTCTACACAAAATTTTAGTATGAAATAGTAATATTTTTTTTATCTTCCTAATCCTAGTGAGAAATGAGATTACATTATTATAAGCACGTATATTATTGTTTTCATCTTCACTGAAGACATATTCTTCCATTTACTGAATGATTATTCATGCCATTCACATTACTTTTATCAATTTCTAAAAATGTCTTGTTCGTAATATAAAGCTATTTTATCATTCTCGAATTCAATAATAATGCTCTTCTAAAAACATACTGAATTTGCTTAATCAGAAATATTTTTATGACAGATACACAATAACAAAATCAACTAAAATCGGAATTAAGATTTAAAAAAGTGCGAGTTGTTGCATTTTTTTCATAATATTATAATAACTTGTTAGCGATTATAAATATTTGTTTTCGTTTGTTATTTAATATGGTCAAAATTTCTGAAAGAAAACAGCTACATAAAACAGTCTGTTGTATGAGTTTTCGTTTTGTGTTTTTCAAACTGTCATATTTATCTTTTTAAATGCATTTCTGCTCCCTTGTTATTAATGCAGAACAGGTAGTTGAAATAATGTTACTATTTTATCTCTCGTTTATTTCATTTGTTTATATATATGCGTATTTATTTACATTATTCATCTATATAGAGCAGCTTGAAAACTGTAATGTTGTTATTATTACTATTATTATTATTATTATTATTATTATTATTATTATTATTAATATTATTATTATTATTATTATTATAGCTTTTCTTCCAATTTTGCTGTCCCATAATACTATCCAAATGTTTCTTGTAAATATGCTTTCGTTGTTTATTATTATTCTGTACATAATGTTGTTATTTATTATTTCTAGCTACTGTAACAGATACCACAATTGTTTCAGTTAAGTTATATTTAATTAATATCTTAGTGGTGACAATGAATATAAATTTATACTGTATTATTTAAAATAATATTGTAATAACTTGCAATCGATTATAAACATATATATTTTCGTTTGATATTTAATATTGTCATAATTTCTGATAGAAAACAGTACATCATCCTCGATGAACAGATATATAAAACTGTCAATTGTACGTGAGTGTGATTTATTTTTTCAAACTCATATTTTTCTTTTTAAATGTGTTTTTACTTTGTTGTTATTAGTACAGTAGAGGTAGTCTAAATAATATTATCTACTTTATCTCTCATTTATTAGATTTTAATCTATTTTGTTTTTGTCAGTCTCTTTTTTTTGTTCTTTTCGTTGTTGTTTTTTGTTGATTTTTTTGTTTTGTTTGTTTGTTGATTTTCTGATGTCCCATATTGCTATTCAAACGTTTCATGGAAATATGCCTTCGCTCTTTATTGTTATTCTATACTGTAATGTAATTATTCATTATTAGTATCTACTGTAATAAATACCTCCATTGTTTTAGTTAAATATGTTTAATTGATATCCTAGTACTAACAGTAGTACGTACGTACAAACCTACAATAATATAATTCTATTTAAATTTAATCCTTCTCTTACAGAATGAAGTTCAGTAGAGTTATTATAACTAATAATAATAATAATAATATAATTATTTTAAATAATCTTCTGTCATACTAACATATTACATAATATTGAAATGTTTTTTTTAAAGTACGCAAACGTTATTCTTATAAGGTATAAATCTGTAATTTAATTATTCGTTATTATTACTGTTATATAATTTATATTAGTACTGTTGTCTAAGTAATTATTACAGATGGCTTATAAAAAAAAGGACGAGTTATATACTAAAACATAATATATATTTCGAAACAGATAATTAGAAAATTATCCACAAACTGAGAGAGAGAGAGTGAGAGACGATTTCATGACCTCGCTTTTAAATAGCTTGTTTAATTCCTAATTATCTATATTATTATAGGTGTCTACGTACATACTAGAGTTACCAGTAAGATATTAATTGAACATATTTAACTAAAACAATTGTGACATCTATAACAGTAATAATGAATAATAACATTACAATATAGAAAAACAATAAAGGACGAAAATATATTTGCATGAAACATTTGAATAGCATTATGGGACAACCGAAAAAAAGCGATATTAATAATAATAATAATAATAATAATAATAATAATAATAATAAAAATAATAATAACAATAATAATAATAAAAACAAATGAAATAAACCAGAGATAAAATAGTAGTATTATTTTAACTGCCTGTTCTGCATTAATAACCAGAGAGCAGAAACACGTTTAAAAAGATAAATATGAGAGTTTGACAAACATTAAAAACAAACTCATAAAACTGACAGTTTTATGTATCTGTTTATCTGAAATGATATATTCTTCTCTTATAGAAAATATGACCTCATTAAATAAAAAACGGAACAAATATATTTGTAATCATTTACACGTTAATAGAATACTGAAAAAATACAGAATAAGTTATTACTCATTGTGGATGTTGTTATTATTATTGTCATTATCATCCTAACATCATGATAATATCTGGTTTCTTTTTTTTTTTTTTTTTTGTTCTTGTTGTAAATTTTGAAAATAGTAAAACAAGATGAAATCATTCTAATTGCAAACTGTCTATAATGTGTGTGCGTGCGGGTGTGTGTATGTGTGCGAACATGTGGTGTTCAAAGCGATGGTTTTGGCATTGATAAAGTCAGTTCGTATTTAATAGACCACTTTAGAATTATAACTCTGTAGTGTAAAATTTTAACATTATCATTTTAACCCACAAACCCCCACTGCATCGAACTTGACCGTCTTACCATGTTTCAGAATTACAAGAAAGTTGGCAACCTGTGAAGTCGGTGTGGAGGGTGCAAATAAAAGTCAGATGAGATGAAGTTGGTGGGCTTAAAGAAATTTCAGTGTACTCAGATCGAAACTAGCACTTTGTCATTAAAAACATTTTTTATTTGTCGAAATCAATAATAATTTTCAATCATACTAAAAAATAACTGCTTAGGGAGAAGAGTAAAATCTTTGTGATGATTTTATTCATAAATTACTATTCTTTTAGGAAATCAAAACAGATTTCCTCGTAATGCTTAATTGACGAGGTAATCGACCTCAAAGAAGTGTTTTTATTAATTTCGTAACATTTGTTTTTACAATAAAAGACTGGAAACTTTCCGTGTTGATAGAAAAAAATCTATATTTTCTCAACACTGAAAGAGCGAAACCTGTTTGTTTTGATGGAACAATCATCCTATACTAACTTAATATATTGTAATTGTCAATATACGTTTTGAATATCATTTCACTTATAGAAAAATTAGGGAAAACTGATGGGCAGATAGAAAAATACAAAGACAGATAGATAGATAAATAGGTGCATATATTGACAGATAGATAGATAGATTATAGATAGATAGAAATATAGATGTAGACTGATATAGATAGATAGACAGACAGATAGAGAGATAGACACATATACAGCTAGATAGATGTATACTACATATAGAGATACTTTGATAGATACATTGCTAAATAAATACAGATATACAAACATTTATGACAGACATACAAAAAGAGAACTCGACAGAATACACAGAGCAAATTAATTATAAAATAAATTTATGAAAATTCGATGTTTAATCGTTTCACCTGTCACAAACTTTACATTTATTTTGCTTTTATATTTTTATGCCACAGTAATTTGTTATATATCACACGTTTGATTCATTATTACTGCGTCCGTGCATCATTATAAATACCTCGTGCCAACGATATTGCACATATTGTTACAGCTAGATCACTGAATATTACAACTGTTTCTGGTAAGTTATATTCACTTTATAATTATTTTTTGCATATAAAATTCTAAAAAGTAGTAAATATTTCGAATAGTTGGAAACTGTTTAAAATCTCAGGGAAATATTTTAAAGGGATTAAACAGAGAATACCATATTTATTTTCGTTTCTCTGTTTTCAAGATCTATATTAAATAATGTTAGAAAATAAATATTTTATATACAGTTGACGTTGTTCACCATGTTTGCGATGAAACTGCAAATTATCCTGCTCTTGATTATTTTGGGATCAGTGCAGGTCGAATTAGAACCTGACAGGTAAGTTTCGTTTTCCCTTTTCCTGTTCAGTGCAGTTGAATGTGAGACGGGTGAATGAGTCCAAAATAAAATACTTTCTTTAGTGCTCTGGATTGTAGGTGTAATTAAATATATTTGTAATAATCTTAATCTATTCCAATACAAATACGTATATGGAATTATAAGAAATAAAACCTTTCATCTAAATAGGTAAAACGTTTTTTATTATATGGCTTTAATTATATACATGTAATTTTAATAGTATTTTTTAATATTATTATTATTACTACTACTACTTTCCTATATTTGTTATTATTATTATTAATTGTTTTGTATCACTAGTCACTTTTTTGCTATTTCATTTGCGTCTGACTTACTCTACGTCACTATGAGAGTTTTTTACTTAAAATTGTTCGTAAGAATAAAACAAATATAATGTAATTCTAGTTAAAGGAATATATTCATGTTAAGAAAACTATGAAGATGTAAAATGAAACTATGTAAGATAAATCGTAAAACTGAATACTGTTTTCTGCCACTTGAAGTCTAATAAATGAATTATTTAAACTCGGAGTTACAAAGTTTTTGATGATTTTCTAGCTGTCGTTAGTTCATCATTTAGCAATACAAATTCAGAGACCATCCTTGATAATATCCCTCAAAGTGTTCATATTAATAGTCATACTTTTAGGGACCCAAACTAGTCATTAGAAATTTATTGATAACGTTACAGAAAAAAATATATATAATACAATGCAACATTATCGATAATCGAGTACTGGAATCATTAGATAGTTTCACTCTAGGCTGTCATTTTGAAGGTATAATATCATATCAAATAAAAAAAGCTATTTTTATTAACGTTTATACCCTTTGTCTTTCTTTTAATACGCATATCCATAAAAATTACTATTTTTCTCTCTCTCTCTCTCTCTCTCTCTCTCTCTCTCTCTCTCTCTCTCTCTCTCTCTCTCTCTCTCTCTCTCTCTCTCTCTCTCTCTCTGCCTCTATCTCTGCTTCTCCTTCTCTGTGTGTATGACTCTCTGTATCTATAGCTTTTTATGCCCTAACACTTCTCTCCTCACAAATATATACAATTTTTTCACAGACACTCACAAATACACACACCTATAGAAACACAGATATTTTTGGAATTATTCACCTGAGTGTTTATCTTCTTTGTACAAATTCACAGATATTTTTTTTATGCCCTTCACATTAATCCAGAAATAACCAACACTTCTCTCCTCACAAATATATAGTGTTTACACTCACAAATAGACACACACATAGAAACACAGATATTTTTGCAATTATTCACCTGAGTGTTTATCTTCTTTGTATAGAGCTGCCTTCTTGCCGTGAGTATCAATCTTTTAATCCCTAACATAAATCACGTCACCAATAAATCAGAACTATTAGATCAGCTTTTGTCTCTTTTCTTCCCACACCTATTACGAACTGCACAGTACATATATCAATAACAACTTTTATGCTTTAACGTGTTATTTTTTTTACTTGTTAATATCACTCTTCTGTTGTTCATCTCTGTGTTTTTTGTGTGATTATGTGTGTCTGTTTTCTTTCTTAACAGAGTCTTGATAAATAATAGATTAAATACCATTTTAACAATAGTAATGTAGATTAGGGTCCATCAAACATAGTAACAGCAAATGTTATACTATTTAAAATAAATAAACAAATAAATTAATAAATGATTACAATAATGATAATGGCGATCATGATAATAACAGTAATTAAAAGCAACAAGCGCAATAACAACAATAATATCCACAAAAAGCTGTTAAATTAAAGTGTATTACTGTTTATAATACGAGAATAATTTATAATCTCTCTATTTTTTAGAATAAAATTGGAATATGTCCAGTGATTTAATGTTAATTTATTCTGGATAAGATGGATCCAACTGAAAATAAACTGACTGATGATGCCAGTATTCGAGTCATAATCATATAAATTAAACGTCCCACAATGTTGGTCTAGAGACAATGTCTGTATATTGCAGATATTGTTAAACGGAGGTAAAGTGTAAATTGTTCCTGGTTAATGTTTGTCTTCGAAGTAATATTTTTATTTTTTATTTTCAGCGGGTGGGGGCGATCCACTCCAACTCGCACGTAAGTCAAGTGTATTTTAAGTCCACATTAATAGGAAGAATCTATGATAAATATATTTGACACAGGCAGAAACCTGGGTATGCAGAAGAATGACTGTGTAATGATAAACAATAATCCATGATTAAAAGTTCAAAACATTTTAGTTATAGGCAAATCCTTATATATATATATATTTACTACATTGTTTTTACTTTTATTTTACTTTTTTCTAGTACATTGACTAGTAAAGTAACTGGAAAAAGATGAATTCCTATTTTTGAACTGCTCAGTTATTCGCCTGATTCTTCTTTCTTTTTTAACAGGTCCCGCCAATCTGACGAGCTTGGGTGAGTATCATTCTATTAAGCTCTAATATAAATGACATAACCAGTTACAGAGCTCTATTATGTCACTTTGTGTCTTTGTTTTGGAACACCTATTGAGCAGTACAATAGAAATATCTCAGTAATAATTTGACTGTATTTCTCTATTCTTTTCTTTATCTCCGGAAACGTTTTAAATGTCCTCATAAATAATTAAATTATTATTAAATAAATAAAGTTTCCGCATTATATTCGTACATACTGAGTAATAATTCACACGCATCTCAGGCCGAATCCTGTCGAGTGTTTGTTTTGGGGTATACGTGTATATGTGTGTGCGTTCTCTTTCTTAACTGAATGTTGATGAATATTAGATTAAATACCATTTTAACAATAATCGTGTAGATCACAGTTCATCAAATATGGCAATAGGAAAAATTATGTCATATAAAATAAATAAATATGTGAATAAATAAATAAATAAATAATAATAATAATAATAATAATAATAATAATAATAATCATGATTATAATATTGTAATAATAACAACAATATCAATAACAGTAATAACAACATCCATAAAGGCTGTGAAATTAAATGTTATTATTGTTTATAATAACAGAATCATTTATTATATCCTTGATGTCTTCATAATGTAATAATAAACATATAGAATTCGTCCATTAAGTTAACATTAATTTATCCGACATACGATATATGCAGCTCAACTTAAAATGACGGATAGTGCCACTATACGAGGCATAATCACATAAAGTAAATATCCCTGAATGATCGACTACAGACACTTTATGTCTGAGCTATCAACTCTGTATATAACAGAAAATGTCAGACTGAGGTAACATGTAGCTAGTTAAAGTTTGTATTCAGCGAAAAGTTCCACTCAGTAAAATAAATTTATTTTCTATTCTGAGCCGGTTTGGGCGATCATAAGCTCTGAGAAGTAAGTGAACTATATTTCAAGTCCACTTTAATATGAAGAAGCAAAGATAAATATATGTCTGACACAGGGACTGAGCTAGATGTCCAGGGGAATGAATGTATTAAAATTTCCAAATATTTTAGTTATAGGCAACTCTTAACATCACTCTTAACATCTGTCTCTCTCTCTCTCTCTCTCTCTCTCTCTCTCTCTCTCTCTCTCTCTCTCTCTCTCTCTCTCTCTCTCTCTGTCTCTCTCTCTCTCCCCTCTCTCTCTCTCTGTCTTTCTCTCTCTCTCTGTCTCTCTCTCTCTCTCTCTCTCTCTCTCTCTCTCTCTCTCTCTCTCTCTCTCTCTCTCTGTTTCTCCCTCTCTGTGTGTATGACTCTCTGTATTTGTAGCTTTTTATGCCCTTTACATACAATCCAGAAATAAGCAACACTTCTCTAGTCACAAATATATACGATTTTTTTCCCATGTGGACACACAGACACTCAGAAATACAGACACATATAGAAACACATATATTTTTGGAATTATTCACCTGAGTGTTTATCTTCTTTGTACAGAGGCGCCAACTACCAGTGAGTATCAATCTTTTTATCCCTAACATAAATGACGTCACCCATAAGTCAGGACTATTAGATCAGCTTTTGTCTCTTTTTTTGAAACCCCTATTACGAACTGCACAGTACATATATCAATAACAACTTTTATTTTTTAACGTGTTATTTTTTCTACTTGTTAATATCACTCTTCTGTTGTTGATCTCTATGTTTGTGTGTGTATATCTCTGTCTGTTTTCTTTCTTAACAGATAAATAATAGACTAAATACCATTTTAACAACAGTAATGTAGATTACAGTTCATCAAATATGGTACCAGCAAATGTTATACTATTTAAAATAAATATA
>CM022679.1:31089836-31122336 GCA_012295275.1 Chrysomallon squamiferum
GCTAATAGATAATATATTTTATTTATTCTACACAAAATTTTAGTATGAAATAGTAATATTTTTTTTATCTTCCTAATCCTAGTGAGAAATGAGATTACATTATTATAAGCACGTATATTATTGTTTTCATCTTCACTGAAGACATATTCTTCCATTTACTGAATGATTATTCATGCCATTCACATTACTTTTATCAATTTCTAAAAATGTCTTGTTCGTAATATAAAGCTTTTTATCATTCTCGTATTCTATAATAATGCTCTTCTAAAATCATACTGAATTTGCTTAATCAGAAATATTTTTATGACAGATACACAATAACAAAATCAACTAAAATCGGAATTAAGATTTAAAAAAGTGCGAGTTGTTGCATTTTTTTCATAATATTATAATAACTTGTTAGCGATTATAAATATTTGTTTTCGTTTGTTATTTAATATGGTCAAAATTTCTGAAAGAAAACTATATATCATATCAGAAAAACAGCTACATAAAACAGTCTGTTGTATGAGTTTTCGTTTTGTGTTTTTCAAACTGTCATATTTATCTTTTTAAATGCATTTCTGCTCCCTTGTTATTAATGCAGAACAGGTAGTTGAAATAATGTTACTATTTTATCTCTCGTTTATTTCATTTGTTTATATATATGCGTATTTATTTACATTATTCATCTATATAGAGCAGCTTGAAAACTGTAATGTTGTTATTATTACTATTATTATTATTATTATTATTATTATTATTATTATTATTAATATTATTATTATTATTATTATTATAGCTTTTCTTCCAATTTTGCTGTCCCATAATACTATCCAAATGTTTCATGTAAATATGCTTTCGTTGTTTATTATTATTCTGTACATAATGTTGTTATTTATTATTTCTAGCTACTGTAACAGATACCACAATTGTTTCAGTTAAGTTATATTTAATTAATATCTTAGTGGTGACAATGAATATAAATTTATACTGTATTATTTAAAATAATATTGTAATAACTTGCAATCGATTATAAACATATATATTTTCGTTTGATATTTAATATTGTCATACTTTCTGATAGAAAACAGTACATCATCCTCGATGAACAGATATATAAAACTGTCAATTCTACGTGAGTGTGATTTATTTTTTCAAACTCATATTTTTCTTTTTAAATGTGTTTTTACTTTGTTGTTATTAGTACAGTAGAGGTAGTCTAAATAATATTATCTACTTTATCTCTCATTTATTAGATTTTAATCTATTTTGTTTTTGTCAGTCTCTTTTTTTTGTTCTTTTCGTTGTTGTTTTTTGTTGATTTTTTTGTTTTGTTTGTTTGTTGATTTTCTGATGTCCCATATTGCTATTCAAACGTTTCATGGAAATATGCCTTCGCTCTTTATTGTTATTCTATACTGTAATGTAATTATTCATTATTAGTATCTGCTGTAATAAATACTTCCATTGTTTTAGTTAAATATGTTTAATTGATATCCTAGTACTAACAGTAGTACGTACGTACAAACCTACAATAATATAATTCTATTTAAATTTAATCCTTCTCTTACAGAATGAAGTTCAGTAGAGTTATTATAACTAATAATAATAATAATATAATTATTTTAAATAATCTTCTGTCATCCTAACATATTACATAATATTGAAATGTTTTTTTTAAAGTACGCAAACGTTATCCTTATAAGGTATAAATCTGTAATTTAATTATTCGTTATTATTACTGTTATATAATTTATATTAGTACTGTTGTCTAAGTAATTATTACAGATGGCTTATAAAAAAAAGGACGAGTTATATACTAAAACATAATATATATTTCGAAATAGATAATTAGAAAATTATCCACAAACTGAGAGAGAGAGAGTGAGAGACGATTTCATGACCTCGCTTTTAAATAGCTTGTTTAATTCCTAATTATCTATATTATTATAGGTGTCTACGTACATACTAGAGTTACCAGTAAGATATTAATTGAACATATTTAACTAAAACAATTGTGACATCTATAACAGTAATAATGAATAATAACATTACAATATAGAAAAACAATAAAGGACGAAAATATATTTGCATGAAACATTTGAATACCATTATGGGACAACCGAAAAAAAGCGATATTAATAATAATAATAATAATAATAATAATAATAATAAAAATAATAATAACAATAATAATAATAAAAACAAATGAAATAAACCAGAGATAAAATAGTAGCATTATTTTAACTGCCTGTTCTGCATTAATAACCAGAGAGCAGAAACACGTTTAAAAAGATAAATATGAGAGTTTGACAAACATTAAAAACAAACTCATAAAACTGACAGTTTTATGTATCTGTTTATCTGAAATGATATATTCTTCTCTTATAGAAAATATGACCTCATTAAATAAAAAACGGAACAAATATATTTGTAATCATTTACACGTTAATAGAATACTGAAAAAATACAGAATAAGTTATTACTCATTGTGGATGTTGTTATTATTATTGTCATTATCATCCTAACATCATGATAATATCTGGTTTCTTTTTTTTATTTTATTTTTTGTTCTTGTTGTAAATTTTGAAAATAGTAAAACAAGATGAAATCATTCTAATTGTAAACTGTCTATAATGTGTGTGCGTGCGGGTGTGTGTATGTGTGCGAACATGTGGTGTTCAAAGCGATGGTTTTCGCATTGATAAAGTCAGTTCGTATTTAATAGACCACTTTAGAATTATAACTCTGTAGTGTAAATTTGTAACATTATCATTTTAACCCACAAACCCCCACTGCATCGAACTTGACCGTCTTACCATGTTTCAGAATTACAAGAAAGTTGGCAACCTGTGAAGTCGGTGTGGAGGGTGCAAATAAAAGTCAGATGAGATGAAGTTGGTGGGCTTAAAGAAATTTCAGTGTACTCAGATCGAAACTAGCACTTTGTCATTAAAAACATTTTTTATTTCTAGAAAGCAATAATAATTTTCAATCATACTAAAAAATAACTGCTTAGGGAGAAGAGTAAAATCTTTGTGACGATTTTATTCATAAATTACTATTCTTTTAGGAAATCAAAACAGATTTCCTCGTAATGCTTAATTGACGAGGTAATCGACCTCAAAGAAGTGTTTTTATTAATTTCGTAACATTTGTTTTTACAATAAAAGACTGGAAACTTTCCGTGTTGATAGAAAAAAATCTATATTTTCTCAACACTGAAAGAGCGAAACCTGTTTGTTTTGATGGAACAATCATCCTATACTAACTTAATATATTGTAATTGTCAATATACGTTTTGAATATCATTTCACTTATAGAAAAATTAGGGAAAACTGATGGGCAGATAGAAAAATACAAAGACAGATAGATAGATAAATAGGTGCATATATTGACAGATAGATAGATAGATTATAGATAGATAGAAATATAGATGTAGACTGATATAGATAGATAGACAGACAGATAGAGAGATAGAAACATATACAGCTAGATAGATGTATACTACATATAGAGATACTTTGATAGATACATTGCTAAATAAATACAGATATACAAACATTTATGACAGACATACAAAAAGAGAACTCGACAGAATACACAGAGCAAATTAATTATAAAATAAATTTATGAAAATTCGATGTTTAATCGTTTCACCTGTCACACACTTTACATTTATTTTGCTTTTATATTTTTATGCCACATTAATTTGTTATATATCAGACGTTTGATTCATTATTACTGCGTCCGTGCATCATTATAAATACCTCGTGCCAACGATATTGCACATATTGTTACAGCTAGATCACTGAATATTACAACTGTTTCTGGTAAGTTATATTCACTTTATAATTATTTTTTGCATATAAAATTCTAAAAAGTAGTAAATATTTCGAATAGTTGGAAACTGTTTAACTTCTCAGTAAAATATTTTAAAGGGATTAAACAGAGAATACCATATTTATTTTCGTTTCTCTGTTTTCAAGATCTATATTAAATAATGTTAGAAAATAAATATTTTATATACAGTTGACGTTGTTCACCATGTCTGCAATGAAACTGCAAATTATCCTGCTCTTGATTATTTTGGGATCAGTGCAGGTCGAATTAGAACCTGACAGGTAAGTTTCGTTTTCCCTTTTCCTGTTCAGTGCAGTTGAATGTGAGACGGGTGAATGAGTGCAAAATAAAATACTTTCTTTAGTGCTCTGGATTGTAGGTGTAATTAAATATATTTGTAATAATCTTAATCTATTCCAATACAAATACGTATATGGAATTATAAGAAATAAAACCTTTCATCTAAATAGGTAAAACGTTTTTCATTATATGGCTTTAATAATATACATGTAATTTTAATAGTATTTTTTAATATTATTATTATTACTACTACTACTTTCCTATATTTGTTATTATTATTATTAATTGTTTTGTATCACTAGTCACTTTTTTGCTATTTCATTTGCGTCTGACTTACTCTACGTCACTATGAGAGTTTTTTACTTAAAATTGTTCGTAAGAATAAAACAAATATAAAGTAATTCTAGTTAAAGGAATATATTCATGTTAAGAAAACTATGAAGATGTAAAATGAAACTATGTAAAATAAATCGTAAAACTGAATACTGTTTTCTGCCACTTGAAGTCTAATAAATGAATTATTTAAACTCGGAGTTACAAAGTTTTTGATGATTTTGTAGCTGTCGTTAGTTCATCATTTAGCAATACAAATTCAGAGACCATCCTTGATAATATCCCTCAAAGTGTTCATATTAATAGTCATACTTTTAGGGACCCAAACTAGTCATTAGAAATTTATTGATAACGTTACAGAAAAAAATATATATAATACAATGCAACACTATCGATAATCGAGTACTGGAATCATTAAATATATTAAGAATTTATGTTAGTAATAAACGGAAGGTTCCGCATTAGAATGAACATTAATTAGGTTAGTAATGCAATATTTTGTTTTTGCATACATTCGGTATTAAAAAACAAAGCAAGATAGTTTCACTCTAGGCTGTCATTTTGAAGGTATAATATCATATCAAATAAAAAAAGCTATTTTTACTAACGTTTATACCCTTTGTCTTTCTTTTAATACGCATATCTATAAGAATTACTATTTTTCTCTCTCTCTCTCTCTCTCTCTCTCTCTCTCTCTCTCTCTCTCTCTCTCTCTCTCTCTCTCTCTCTCTCTCTCTCTCTCTCTCTGCCTCTATCTCTGCTTCTCCTTCTCTGTGTGGATGACTCTCTGTATCTACAGCTTTTTATGCCCTTTACATACAATCCAGAAATAACCAACACTTCTCTCCTCACAAATATATACAATTTTTTCACAGACACTCACAAATACACACACCTATAGAAACACAGATATTTTTGGAATTATTCACCTGAGTGTTTATTTTCTTTGTACAGCAGCCCATTCACTCTGTGTGTATGACTCTCTGTATCTATAGCTTTTTATGCCCTTCACATACAATCCAGAAATAACCAACACTTCTCTCCTCACAAATATATACGGTTGTTCTCCCATGTGGACACTCAGACACTCACAAATAGACACACACATAGAAACACAGATATTTTTGCAATTATTCACCTGAGTGTTTATCTTCTTTGTATAGAGCTGCCTTCTTGCCGTGAGTATCAATCTTTTAATCCCTAACATAAATCACGTCACCAATAAATCAGAACTATTAGATCAGCTTTTGTCTCTTTTCTTCCCACACCTATTACGAACTGCACAGTACATATATCAATAACAACTTTTATTCTTCAACGTGTTATTTTTTTTACTTGTTAATATCACTCTTCTGTTGTTCATCTCTGTGTTTTTTGTGTGATTATGTGTGTCTGTTTTCTTTCTTAACAGAGCCTTGATAAATAATAGACTAAATACCATTTTAACAATAGTAGTGTAGATTAGGGTCCATCAAACATAGTAACAGCAAATGTAATACTATTTAAAATAAATAAACAAATAAATTAATAAATGATTACAATAATGATAATGGCGATCATGATAATAACAGTAATTAAAAACAACAAGCGCAATACCAACAATAATATCCACAAATAGCTGTTAAATTAAAGTGTATTACTGTTTATAATACGAGAATAATTTATAATCTCTCTATTTTTTAGAATAAAATTGGAATATGTCCAGTGAGTTAATGTTAATTTATTCTGGATAAGATGGATCCAACTGAAAATAAACTGACTGATGATGCCAGTATTCGAGTCATAATCATATAAATTAAACGTCCCACAATGTTGGTCTAGAGACAATGTGTGTATATTGCAGACATTGTCAAACGGAGGTAAAGTGTAAATTGTACCTGGTTAATGTTTCTATTCGATGAAATATTCTTATTTTTTATTTTCAGCGGGTGGGGGCGATCCACTCCAAGTCGCAAGTAAGTCAAGTGTATTTTAAGTCCACATTAATAGGAAGAATCTATGATAAATATATTTGACACAGGCAGAAACCTGGGTATGCAGAAGAATGACTGTAATGATTAACAATAATCCATGATTAAAAGTTCAAAACATTTTTGTAATAGGCAAATCTTTATATATATATATTTACTACATTGTTTTTACTTTTATTTTACTTTTTTCTAGTACGTTGACTAGTAAAGTAACTGGAAAAAGATGAATTCATATTTTTGAACTGCTCATTTATTCGCCTGATTCTTTTTTCTTTTTTAACAGGTCCCGCCATATTGACGAGGATGAGTGAGTATCATTCTGTTAAACTCTAATGTAAATGACATCACCAGTTACATAGCACTATTATGTCACTTTGTGTCTTTGTTTTGGAACACCTATTAAGAAGTACAATAGATATATCTCAGTAGTAATTTGAATGGGTTTTTTTTTTCTTTCTAAAGAGAAAAAAGGACAACATGATATTTTGTGAATTTTTTAATATCACTATTCTTTTCTTTATCTCCGGAAACGTTTTAAATGTCCTCATAAATAATTAAATTATTATTAAATAAATAAAGTTTCCGCATTACATTCGTACACACTGAGTAATAATTCAGAGGTATCTCAGGCCGAATCCAGTGGAGTGTTTGTTTTGGGGTTTGTGTGTATATGTGTGTGCGTTCTCTTTCTTAACTGAATGTCGATGAATATTAGATTAAATACCATTTTAACAATCATGGTGTAGATCACAGTTCATCAAATATGGCAACAGGAAAAATTATGTCATATAAAATAAATAAATATGTGAATAAATAAATAAATAAATAAATAAATAAAATAATAATAATAATAATAATAATAATAATAATAATAATAATAATAATAATATTAATATTAATAATAATCATGATTATAATATTGTAATAATAACAACAATATCAATAACAGTAATAACAACATCCATAAAGGCTATGAAATTAAATGTTATTATTGTTTATAATAACATAATCATTTATTATATCCTTGCTGTCTTCATAATGTAATAATAAACTTATGGAATTCGTCCATTATGTTAACATTAATTTATCCTACATAAGATATATGCAGCTCAACTTAAAATGACGGATATTGCCACTGTACGAGGAATAATAACATAAAGTAAATGTCCCTGAATGATCGACTAGAGACACTTTATGTCTAAGCTATGAACTCTGTATATTACAGAGAATGTCAGACTGAGATAAAATGTAGCTAGTTAATGTTTCTATGGAGCGAAAAGTTCCACTCAGTAAAATAAATTTATTTTCTATTCTGAGCCGGTTTGGGCGATCATAAGCTCTGAGAAGTAAGTGAACTATATTTCAAGTCCTCATTAATATGAAGAAGCAAAGATAAATATATGTCTGACACAGGGACTGAGCTAGATGTCCAGGGGAATGAATGTATTAAAATTTGCAAATATTTTAGTTATAGGCAACTCTTAACATCTCTCTCTCTCTCTCTCTCTCTCTCTCTCTCTCTCTCTCTCTCTCTCTCTCTCTCTCTCTCTCTCTCTCTCTCTCTCTCTCTCTCTCTCTCTCTCTCTCTCTGCCTCTCTCTCTGCTTCTCATTCTGTGTGTGTATGACTCTCTGTACCTCTAGCTTTTTATGCCCTTTACTTACAATCCAGAAATAATCAACACTTCTCTGCTCACAAATATATACGGTTTTTTCCCATGTGGACACATAGACACTCACAAATACACACAGACATAGAAACACAGATATATTTGGAATTATTCATCTGAGTGTTTATCTTCTTTGTACAGCGGCAGCCAATACTTGTGAGTATCAATATTTTAATCCCTAACATAAATCACGTCACCAATAAATCAGAACTATTAGATCAGCTTTTGTCTCTTTTTTTGCCACACCTATTACGAAGGGCACAGTACATATATCAATAACAACTTTTATTTTTTAACGTGTTATTTTTTTTACTTGTTAATATCACTCTTCTGTTGTTCATCTCTGTGTTTTTTGTGTGATTATGTGTGTCTGTTTTTTTTCTTAACAGAGCCTTGATAAATAATAGACTAAATACCATTTTAACAATAGTAATGTAGATTAGTGTCCATCAAACATAGTAACAGCAAATTTTATACTATTTAAAATAAATAAACAAATAAATTAATGAATTATTACAATAATGAGAATGGCGATCATGATAATAACAGTAATTAAAAACAGCAATAGCAATAACAACAATAATATCCACAAATAGCTGTTAAATTAAAGTGTATTAGTGTTTATAATACGAGAATAATTTATAATCTCTCCATTTTGTTTATGGTGTAACAAAACTGGAATATGTCCAGTAAGTTAATGTTAATTTATTCTGGATAAGATGGATCCAACTGAAAATAAACTGACTGATGATGCCAGTATTCGAGTCATAATCATATAAATTAAACGTCACACAAAGTTGGTCTAGAAACAATGTGTGTATATTGCAGACATTGTCAAACTGAGGTAACGTGTAAATTGTACCTCGTTAATGTTTCTATTCGACGAAATATTTATATTTTTTATTTTCAGCCGGTTTGGGCGATCCTATGGCCATCCAATGTAAGTCAAGTGTATTTTAAATCCTAATTAATATGAAGAAACAAAGGTAAGTATGTCTGACTTAGGCAGAAACCTGGATATGCAGAAGAATGACCGTGTAATGACAAACAATAATCTCTGATTAAAACTTACAAATATTTTAGTTATAGGAAACTCATTTTATACATGTATGTATGTATGTATGTATGTATGTATGTATGTATGTATGTTGTGTGTGTGTGTATTTACTTCATTTATAAATTTATTTTATTAACTTTATTTACTGATTTTACTTCAGATCTGTGAGAACACTACCTATCTATTTTTCTTTTAGTAAGTTTTATTCCCGTGTTTAGAAAATAGAAAGCTACAAAGAAACAAAGATCAAATATAGCTCTGACACAGGAGAAGGCTAGATGGTTAGAAGAAGCGCTGTATAGTGATAAACAATAATCCCTGATTAAAATTTCCAAATATTTTAGTTATAGGCAAATCATTTTTTATATATACATGTATGTACGTATGAATATGAACTATATTTATTTTTGTACTTTTATTTTACTTCTTTCTAATCCGATCACTACTAAAATAACTGAAAACAATTAATTCATATACTTGAACTGCAGAATTATTCACCTCACTTTTTTTCTTCTTTATAAAGGTACCCGTATTACCCGTTTTAGTGAGTATCATTTTGAAAAGCTCTAACGTAAATGACATCACTAATAGTGCTGCACTATTACATCACTTTGTGCCTTTGTTTTCGAACACCTATTAAGAACTGCTAAAGTTATATCTCCGTAGTAAATTTACTGGGTGTTTTCATAAATATCACGATTCAGCTCTTGATCTCGGGAAACATTTTAAACATCCCCCTAGACAATTTGTCTGTAATATACAGAGTATTAAACAAACTTTACACGTTACATTCGGTCACACTAAAGTAATAATTGAGAAGCGTCTGTGTGTGTGTAAATATGTCTGTTTTTATTTCTTACCTGACTCTGGATACAACAGACTAAATACCATTTTAGCAATAATGATGTAGATTATAGGTAAACTAATATGGTTACAGCAAATGCTATATTATTTAAAATAAATAAATAAATTAATTAATTAATAATAATAATATAATAATGATGATGTTGATGATCATGAAAATAATAGTAATAGCAAGAAAAATAATAATAACAATAATAAGATACACAAATGGCTGTTAAATTAAAGTATATTATTGTTTATTATGAGAATAATTTATAATCTAGTTATTTAGT
This sequence comes from Chrysomallon squamiferum, assembly GCA_012295275.1. Classification (NCBI taxonomy): domain Eukaryota; kingdom Metazoa; phylum Mollusca; class Gastropoda; order Neomphalida; family Peltospiridae; genus Chrysomallon; species Chrysomallon squamiferum. The sequence goes on from CM022679.1 coordinate 31,100,126, forward strand.
TTATGATGTAATAAACTTGGAATAGATCCAGGAAGTTAACAGTAATTGATCCTACACAAGATAGATGCAGTTGAACATAAACTGTAGGATAGTGCCAGTATACGAGTCGTGATCATATCAAGTAATCGACTAGAGATATCAACTCTATATATTACAGACAATGTCAGAATGAGGTAAACGATAAACCTGGTTAACGTTTCTATTCAGCGAAAAGTAGCACTCAGTAAACTATTCTTATTTCTTTGTTTTTGGCAGCCGAACTGGGCGATCCATCCGCTCTGACAAGTAAGTGCTTATTTTTGTACTTTTATTTTACTTCTTTCTAATCCGAGCACTACTAAAATAAGTGAATAAAAGGAATTGATATTCATGAACTGCAGAATTATTCACCTCACTGTTTTTCTTCTTTATGAAGGTACGCCGCTGATTACCCGTTTTAGTGAGTATCGTTCTGAAAATCCCTGATCAAATATTTGAAATATTTTAGTTATAGGCAACTCATTTTATATATTTAAATATATATATATATATATATATATATATTCAATTTATTTACTTTATTTTACTTCACAGAGGTGAGAAAAGTATTTATCTATTTATCTATCAATCTATGTATGTATGTAAGTATGTATGTAAGTATGTATGTATGTATGTATGTATGTATGTATGTATATGAAATATTTTTAAGTCGTACTATTTTTGTTACGTTCATTTTACTTTTTTCTAGTAAATTCACTAATAAAATAACTGAAAAAAGATGAATTCGTAGTTTTGAACGGTATAATTATTCACCTGACTGTTGTTTTTTTTCTTTTTACTGGAAACGCATCAGTGGCTCGTTTTAGTTGGTATCGTTCTATTAAGTCCTAATATAAATGGCATCACCAATATTACGGCACTATTATATCACTTTTTCCTTTGTGTTCAACACCTGTTGAGAATAGAGTAATAATTCAGACGCTGGTCTAAGGCGAAATCCATTTGAGTGTTTGTGTTTGTGTGCATATATGTATGTGTTTTTTTCTTAACTGACTCTTGATAAAAAATAGACTAAATATAATTTAACAATAATGAAGTAGATTACAGTTCATATAATATGGTAACGGAAAATGTTATATTATATAATAAAAATGAATTAATTCCTTAATAAATAATAATAATAATAATGATGATGATATAAATTAACATCCCAGAATGATGGTTCAGAGATACTTTATGTATATTGCAGTGTATTTATGTATATAAGTCAAGTGTATTTTAAGTCCTGATTAATATGAAAAAACTAAGATAAATATGTCTGACACAGGGAGAAAGCTAGATGGGCAGAAGAATAACAATAATCCCTATATATATATGTATGTATTTATTTATGTATGTATGTATGTTGTCTGTGTTTATTTATTTCATTTATATATTTATTTTTTTATTTTATTTACTTATTTTAGTTCAGATCTGTGAGAAAACTATCTATCTATTTATCTTTCTATCTACATATACATGTATGTATCCATATATGTACATATTTATGTATGTGTAAATGTATGAAATATATCTGTGTTATTCTACTTTTGTTACTTTTGTTTGACTTTTTCATTGTACACTGACTAGTAAACTAACTCGAAAAAGATGAATTCATATTTTTGAACTGCTGATTTATTCACCTGATTCTGTTTCTTTTTTAAAAGTCCGCCCCCTTATTTCTATCGTTCTATTAAGCCCTAACATAAATGTCATCACCAGTAATAGAGCACTTTTATATCACTTTGTGTCTTTGTTTTGGAACACCTGTTAAAAACATCAAAACATATATCTCAGTAATAACTTTACTATTCTTTTTTTATTTATTTTTTTTTTTTTTTTTTATTTTTTATTTTTTGTGTGTTTCTAAATTGAAAAGACGCCAAAATGATATTTTGTCGATTTATTAATATCACGTTTGCAGACATTGTCAAACAGGTAAAAGGTAAACAGTACCTGGTTAATGTTTCTATTCGAAGAATGATTTTTATTTTTTGTTTTCAGCCGGTTTGGGCGATCCTCCAGCTATAAGCAGTAAGTCAAGTGTATTTTAAGTCCTGATTAATATGAAGAAACAAAGATAAATATGTCTGACACAGCGACTAAGCTAGATAAAAGCAAGAATGACTGTGTAATGATAAACAATAATCCCCTGATTAAAATTTACAAATATTTTAGTTATAGGAAACTCATTTTAGATATATATATGCGCGTGTGTGTTTACTTGATTTATATATTTACTTGGTTTATTTTACTTCAGATCTCTGAGATAATTATATATCTACATATATATGTATGTATGTGTATATATATATATATATATATATATGAAATATATTGATGTTGTACTACTTTGTTACTTTTATTTTATTTTTATCCTACTATTCTGACTTGTAAACTATCTGGAAAAAGATATGTAACTGCTCAATTGTTCACCTGACGCTTTTTCTTTTTTAACAGACCTAAATTTTGGGGTCTTGAGTGACTACCTTTGAATTAAGCCCTAACGTAAATAACATCACCAATAATAGAGCACTATTATCTCACTTCTTGTCTTTGTTTTGGAACACCTATTAATAGCTTCAAAACATATCTCTCAGTAATAACTATACGGTTTTTTTTTTGTTTTTTTTTCTTGTTGTCTTCTTTTGTGTGTGTGTGTGTGTGTGTGTGTGTGTGTGTGTGTGTGTGTGTGTTTTCCTAAACTGAAGAGAGGACAAAATGATATTTTGTCTATTTTTTAATATCAATATTCTTTTCTTGATCTCCGGAAATATTTTAAACGTACACAAAAGTAATTAAGATATTATTAAGTAAATAAACTTTCAACATTACATTCGTACACACTAAGTAATAACTCAGAGGCATCTCAGGCCAAATCCAGTTCATTGTTTGTTTTTGTGTATTTGCGTATATGCGTATATGTGTGTGTTTGTGTTTTCTTTCTTAACTGAATCTTGATAAATAATAGATGAAATACCATTTGAACAATAACTGTGTAGATTATAATTCATCTAATATGACAACAGCAAAAGTAATAACAATATCCACAGAGATTGTTAAACTAAAGTTTATTATTGTTTATAATACGTGAATAATTTATGAATCTCCTTCTTCGCTGTGTAATACACTTAGAGTGCGTCCATTAAATTAACATTAATTTATCCTACGTAAGATATATGCAGCTGAACTTAAAATGACGGATCGCGCCAATATACGAGTCATAATCACATAAAGTAAATATCCCTGAATCATTGACTAGAGACACTATATGTCTGAGCTATCAACTCTGTATATTACAGACAATGTCAGACTGAGATAAAGGTAAACTGCAGCTTCTTAATGTTTGTATACAGTGAAAAGGTGCAATATGTAATATATATATATATTTTCTTTTTTTCAGGTACAGCTGGGAATAGTATCGAGTAAGTGAAATAAAACAAAAATGAATTAAAAAAATAACAATGATGATCATAATAATAATAGAAATAATAACAACAATAACAATAATAGCAATATCGATAAATCGCTGTTTGAATTTGGTTCTGTTTTGTATATATATATATATGATAACAGCAATTGTATATTATTTTAAATAAATAAATAAATTAAAATAAAATGATGATGATGACGATGCCAATGGCAACAAGAACAATATTAATAACAATAATAACAACATCCCCAAATACCTGTTAAATTAAAACGTATTATTGTTTAATAATATGAGAATAATTTTTAACCTCTTTGTTTTGTTCATGGTGTAATAAATTTGGAATAAGTCAAGTAAGTTCACATTAATTTATGGTATATAAGATAGATGCAGCTGAACATAAACTGTTGGATAGTGACAGTATACGAGTCATGATCGTGTGCATTAAACATCCCTGAGTAATCGACTAGAGACGCTTTATGTCAGAGATATCAACTCTGTATATTACTGACAATGTCAGACTGAGGTACAAGGTAAAGAGTACCTAGTTAATGTTTCGATTCAGCGAAAAGTTCCACTGAGTAAATTTTTTATTTTTTTAGGTGTAGACGGCCGCCCTATCCCCCATGACAAGTAAGTAAGTATAATTTAAGTCCACATTAACATCAAGTAAATAAACAAACACATAAATAAATAAATAAATAATGAGTTGCCTATAACAAAGCTATTTCGAAATTTTTATAATTATACAGTCATTCTTCTGCCCATCTAGCTTTCTCCCTTTCTCAGATATATTTTATTCTACTTCAGAGCGACGAGTGAACTGTAAAAGGAGAATGATGTTGTAAGCTACTGAAGAGATAATAAAATGCTGATGGAAAACATTGAAATGTCTGTTATGAATCTGTAATAGCTCTTTAATAGGGAGGGAATGAAACCATTAATGGTTGTGCAAGTCTCTCTCTCTCTCTCTCTCTCTCTCTCTCTCTCTCTCTCTCTCTCTCTCTCTCTCTCTCTCTCTCTCTGTTTGTGTATAAAATCCTGTTGCTAACGTGCAGTAACTATTTAGAAAACAGAAGAAAAAGAAATGACAATATTACCTTCATACATTATGTAACATACTAATGTGACTGAAAAATGACATAAAATAATAGGATTATTAATATTATATTCTCCCAAAAGAGAAACGCAAAATGGTTGATTTCTTAGATAACTATTGTAAACTGACACACATCGAACTATGAGTATAATGACATTTGGTGATTCAAACATATAACTTTACTTACAGTCGCTAAAAAGTAGTTAACAGAAATAAAAGCTATAATCGTGTTTATTAGCCAAAACGTCCCCGCATGCAAACCACGTTACCAGTGCATGCGCACGTGCAGCACGAGAAACTTGAATACGAGGGTTATAAAACTGCAAGGTTTTCGAATACTTCTGTTCTTTATTTCTGTTGTGACCCAACATCAAACAAATGCCACGACTGAGGGAACCGCAATGAAACAACGCCATCGGCCGTTTACAAGCTGGCGAATCCTTCTCGACCGAAGCCCGGGTGTTCCATGTATCCCCAAGCACAAAATTACAACACACAAAAGAGAAAAGAATACAGTTAAACGTAGTAACTTTTTCGAACAGTTGGTGTCTACATACGGAAGAAAGTTTCAAATCTTAGGGAAATACGTTAACAGGACGAAGGAGAAAATAACACATTCACTTTTGTTTCCCTGTGTGGGTGTGTGTGTGAGTGCGCGCGCGCGTGTGTGTGTTTAATCGAGATGAGTGCAAAATTAAATACCTTTTTAGTGTTGGCGGCCGTAGATGTAATTAAATATATTTGTAACAATCTTGTTTTATTCCAGTACAAATACGTATATGGAATTATGAGAAATAAAACCTTTCATCTAAATAATTTTGAATGTAAAACGTTTCTTATTATATGGCTTTAATTATAGACATGTAATTTTAATCGTACTTTTTTTTTGTATTATTATTTTTTTTTTTTTCGCATCACTAATCACTTCTTGTTACATTGTTACATATTTTAAATCAAACATTTGCTATTTCATTTACGTTTAAGTTCCTTTACGTCAGTGTAAGGTTTATTTTACTGAAAATTATACGTAAGAATAAAACAGAATGTAATTGTAGTTAAAGGAATATATTCATGTTAAGAAAACTATTAAGATGTAAAATAAAACTGTAAAATAAATCGTAAAACTGCATGCTGTTTTCTGCCACCTGAAGTCTAATAAATCAATTATTTATACTCGAAGTTAGAAAATACTTTAAGATTTTCGAGCTGCTTTTAGTTCCTCATTTAACAACATAAATTCAGAGATCCACTTTGATAACATGTCTCAGTGTGTTCATATTAATATTCACAGTTTTAGGGACCCAGCCTAGTTAGTAGAAATTTATTTATAGCTTTACAGAAAAACAAATACCCTGAAACATTATCCATATTCGAGTACTGGATTCATGAAATATATTAAGAATTTATATTGATAATAAACAGAAAATTTTGCGTTAGAACGAATATTAATTAGATTAATAATGCAGTATGTTTCGCACTTTGTTTTGGTGTACATTCGGTATTAAAAAACAAAGGAAGATAAAAAGCTTTTTCTTTTATTAAGTTTTGTTCCTCTTATCTTTCTTTCAATACGCATATCTGTAAAAATAAGGCACATATTATTAGTGGATTGAAAAGATATCCTCCCATATATCTTTTTTTTTATTTTAATTTTTATTATGATTATTATTATTATTTATCTATTTGTCTCTCTGCGTACGTAACCCCCTTTTTTTTTTTTTTTTTTTTTTTTTTTTTTTTTTTATGCTATTAATATTATCTCATTTTTAGATATAAAACCTAAAATTTAAATATTATGTAATCGAAGGTTTTACTCACGGATGTAAAAATAAAACGAGGAGAAAGTGAATTATTAAGCTGAATTATTGTTTTCTAAAAATCGGATGTTTATATATGAACACACTGTGTTAAGTGTTACATAGTTGATGCCGTATTTCTCTATTTTTCTAGATGACTTTATTGGTTCATTCCACAATACAATAACAGCGACCCAGGCTGCTCATTTACTACAGTGTATTCATATAAGGGTTGACATTTTTTAGGGAAAAACTTCCATGAATATTACTATATTTATCTGCAATAGTGTTACGTTTATATTTTATTTGAGATTCTAACGATAATGGTAAAGTATTATTCCTAATGAACCATTTTTTCAGTTTACGGCAAAGTGGCACTCAGTAAAAGATTTTTACTTTTTATTTCTAGCCGCTCTGTGATGTATGTGGAGTATATTTTAAGTCGACATTAATTTGAAGAAACAGAGATAAATAAATGTATGACACAGGGAGAAAGCCAGCTGGGCTGAAGAATGAATAATTTTCTAATATTTTAGTTATATGCAACTCATTATACACACACACACACACACACACACACACATACATACATACTTTATTTATATATTTAATTTATTTACTTTTACTTACTTTACTCTTACTCTATCTAGCATGTATGTATTAATGTATGTATGTATGTATGTGTATGTGTTTTAAATATATTTTAGTGGTACTATTTACTTTTATTTTACTTTTCCCTAGTAAATTCACTACTAAAATAACTGGAAAAAAAATGAATTCATATTTTTAAACTGCAGAATTATTCATCTGACTGTTTTTCTTTTTTAGCTTTTTCCGTGAGTATCGTTCTATTAATACCTAACATAAATGACCACCAATACTGCGGCACTTTTATATAACTTGTGTTTTGTCTTGGAATACCTATAAAGAATTAGAAAATATATATCTCAGTACTAAATTTATTGGATTTTCTTTAAAGTGGAAAGAGGACAAAATGATAATTTGTCTATTTTCTTATATCACAACTGTGTTCTTGATATTCGAAAAGATTTTAAGCGTCCTCCTAAATAATTAAAATATTATTACGTAAATAAACTTTCCACGTTACATTCGGTCACATTAAAGTAATAACTGAGACGCGTCTCAGGCAAAATCCATTTGAGTGTTTGTGTGTGTGTCATTATATGTGTGTGTGTGTCTTTACATGTGTGTGTGTCTCTTTATATGTATGTGTGTGTTTTTTCTTTCAAAATATTACCTATACAACATATAAAAGGTCGAGAACTGTAATAGTTTCAGTTTAATCATAAAATACACTTAAAGTGGACACATGTAACCAGTAGAGCGATATGACACAGCTTTAATACTGCATTATAACCTTATCTTGAATTGTGATTTCGAAAGATTCATTGGAGGAATGTTGAGTGATAAAGAAGAGCAATATCTTTTTGTATTTATATAATTGCAATGAAAGTGTCAGAAAAGACGGTTTTCGGCCAACGAATCTCAGTTAATACTTGAGATTTATATTCCACGTGTCAACAAAGTCTGATTTATCGGGTTAAACCCACTGTGTGATTCGACATGGAATGTCCCTATCATGGATTATTTATAAATATTTGCTGATATTTAATACCAGGTCTGTAAAACACAACTAAATGTAAGTAAAAGTAATTGTTTCTTAAAATCCTCTCCTATATAATATTTTATTAATATATCTTGCTAAACGCAATGAGAAATGAGATTTCTTTATTATTAACATACATATTAAAATATTTTATTTTTATCTTCTTCCCTTAAAACTTTTTTTCCCATTTACTGAATGCTTCATCATGCCATGGACATTACTTATAAAAAGAGCTGAAAATCAATAGAGGAAGTTAAAATAATATTAGTGTTTTATCTCTGGTTTATATTACTTCTTATTTTATTTCTGATAATCGTATTCAGATGTTTCATGTAAATATGCCTTTGTGCATTACTATCATTGCTTACTTTCATTTCATTATTCATCATTATTACTTACTGTACTAGATATCGCAATTGTTTTAGTGAAGTATGTTTAATTAATATCTTAATACTCACACTAGTACGTACATACGAACATACCTACAATAAAAATGTTCTGTTTAAATGTTTTCCTTCTCTTACAGTATGACATTTAGTTATTGTAACTAATAATAATAATAATCTTATTATTTTATGTCTTTTTTCAGTGATACTAATATGCTACGTAATGTAACAAGGAAACATTCTCATTTCTTTTTCTTCTGTTTTGTAAATAGTTATTGCAGGTAGGCTACAGGACAAGATGTGTTTTATACTGAAAGGGAATACAAATTTTGAAATAGTTAAATAGACAACTATACACAAACTGAGAGAGAGAGACAGACAGACAGACAGAGAGAGAGAGAGAGAGAGAGAGAGAGAGAGAGAGAGAGAGAGAGAGAGAGAGAGAGAGAGAGAGAGAGAGAGAGAGAGAGAGAGAGAGAGAGAGAGAGAGAGAGAGAGAGAGAGAGAGAGAGAGAGAGATGATTTCATGCCCTCGCATTTAAATAGCTAAAATACATTCATAATAGTCATTTCAGTGTTTTACATTAGGACTTTATTATCTCCTTAGCTTGTAACATCATTCTCTTTTAAAAGTTCACTCGTCGCTCTGAAGTAAAATCAACAAATAAATGTATATAATGTAAGTAAGCAAATAAACAAATAAATAATAACGAGTTGCCTATAACGAAACTGTTTCGAAATTTTGATCATTATACAGTCATTCTTCTACAGATCTAGCTTTCTCCATGTTTCAGATATATATTTATCTTTGTTTTCTAATGTTAATGTGGACTTAAAACATATTTGACTTACTTGCGACTATCTCAAATTGCTCGTCTTGTATAAAGAAGAAAAACACTCAGGTGAATAATTGTGAAGATTTGCCTATAACTAACATATTTGGAAATTTTAATAGAGTCATTATCCTGGACATCTAGCTGAGGCCCTGTGTCAGACATATATTTATCTTTGTTTCTTCATATTAATGTGGACTTGAAATATAGTTCACTTACTTCTCAGAGCTTATGATCGCCCAAACCTGCTCAGAATAGAAAATCAATATATTTTACTGAGGGGAACTTTTCACTGAATAGAAACGTTAACTACCTACATTTTACATCAGTCTGACATTGTCTGTAATATACAGAGCTGATAGCTCAGACATAAAGTGTCTGTAATGGATCATTCAGGGATATTTACTTTATGTTATTATGACTCGTATATTTATTCTCGTATCATTTGATTAATTTAGCAGCTATTTGTGGATATTATTGTTGTAATTGCTATTGTTGTTTTTAATAACCATTATTATCATGATCGCCATTATCATCATTATTATTATTATTTATTAATTTATTTATATATTTATCTTAAATAGTATAACATTTGCTGGTACCATATTTGATGAACTGTAATCTATATTACTATTGTTAAAATGGTATTTAGTCTATTATTTATCAAAGCTCTGTTAAGAAAGAAAACAGACAGAGATATACACACACAAACACAGAGATCAACAACAGAACCGTGATATTAAGAAGTAGAAAAAATAACACATTAAAAAATAAAATGTCGTTATTGATATATGTACTTTGCAGTTCGTAATAGGTGTTTCAAAAAAAAGACAAAAGCTGATCTAATAGTGCTGACTTATTTGTGACGTCATTTATGTTAGGGATAAAAAGATTGATACTCACTCCTTGAAGGTGCCTCTATACAAAGAAGATAAACACTCAGGTGAATAATTCCAAAAATATCTGTGTTTCTATATGTGTGTGTATTTGTGAGAGTCTGTGTGTCCACATGGGAAAAAACCCGTATATATTTGTGAGGAGGGAAGTGTTGGTTATTTCTGGATTGTATGTAAAGGTCATAAAAAGCTAGAGATACAGAGAGTCATACACACAGAGAGGGAGAAACAGAGAGAGAGAGAGAGAGAGAGAGAGAGAGAGAGAGAGAGAGAGAGAGAGAGAGAGAGAGAGAGAGAGAGAGAGAGAGAGAGAGAGAGAGAGAGAGAGAGAGAGAGAGAGAAATGTTAAGAGTTGCCTATAACTAAAATATTTGCAAATTTTAATATAGTCATTCTCCTGGACCTCTAGCTCAGTCCCTGTGTCAGACATATATTTATCTTTGTTTCTTCATATTAAAGTGGACTTGAAATATAGTTCACTTACGGCGGATGCATAACTCGGCGCCCGTACATGCTGAGAACAGAAAATAAATATATTTTACTGAGTGGAACTTTTCGCTGAAGAGAAACATTAACTAGATACATTCTACCTCAGTCTGACATTGTCTGTGATATACAGAGTTGATAGCTCAGACATAAAGTGTCTGTAGTCGATCATTCAGGAATATTTACTTTATGTGATTGTGCCTCGTACAGCGGCAATATCCGTCATTTTAAGTTGAGCTGCATATATCTTATGTAGGATAAATTAATGTTAACTTAATGGACGGATTCTATAAGTTTCTTATTACATCATAAAGACAGCAAGGATATAATAAATTATTATGTTATTATAAACAATAATAAAATTTAATTTCACACCCTTTATGGATGTTGTTATTACTGTTATTGCTATTGTTGTTATTATTACAATATTATAATAATCATTATTATTATTATTATTATTTATTTATGTATTTATTTATTTATTTACATATTTATTTATTTTAGATGATATAATTTTTCCTGTTACCATATTTGATGAACTGTGATCTACACCATTATTGTTCAAATGGTATTTAATCTAATATTCATCAAGATTCAGTTAAGAAAGATAACGCACGCACATATACACATATACCCCAAAACAAACATTCGAATGGATTCGGCCTGAGATGCGTCTGAATTATTACTCAGAGTGTACGAATGTAATGCGGAAACTTTATTTATTTAATAATAATTTAATTATTTATGAGGACATTTAAAACGTTTCCGGAGATAAAGAAAAGAATAGTGATAATAAAAAATTCACAAAATATCATGTTGTCCTAATTTCTATTTAGAAAATAAATTTTAAAAAATCCAAGAAAAAAACAACCAGTGAAATTATTACTGAGATATATCTATTATACATATTCCAAAACAAAGACACAAAGTGACATAATAGTGCTCTGTAATTGGTGATGTCATTTATATTGGAGCTTAATAGAATGATACTCACTCATACTTCGGAAGAACGCTGGACCTGTTAAAAAACAAAAAAGAATCAGGCGAATAGTTTAGCAGTTCAAAAATATGAATTCATCTCTTTCCAGTTACTTGACTAGTCAATGTACAAGAAAAAGGTAAAATAAAAGTAAAAACAATGTAGTAAATATATATATAAAGATTTTCCTATAACTAAAATGTTTTGAAATTTTAATCATAGATTATTGTTTATCATTACAAAGTCATTCTTCTGCATACCCAGGTTTCTGCCTGTGTCAAATATATTTATCATAGATTCTTCCTATTAATGTGGACTTAGAATACACTTGACTTACGTGCGAGTTGGAGTGGATCGCTTTGCCAGACTGACAATAAAAAATAAAAATATTACGTCGAAGACAAACATTAACCAGGTACAATTTACACTTTACCTCAGATTGACAATGTCTGCAATATACACACATTGTCTCTAGACCAACATTGTGTGACGTTTAATTTATATGATTATCACTCGAATACTGGCACCATCCGTTAGTTTATTTTCAGTTGGAACCATCTTATCTAGGATAAGTTAACGTTAACTTACTGGACATATTCCAATTCCATGAACAAAATAGAGAGATTATATATAATTCTCGTATTACAAACAACAATACACTTTAATTTAACAGCTATTTGTGGATATTATTGTTCTTATTGCTCTTGTTGTTTTTAATAACCATTATTTTAATGATCGCCATTATCATCATTATTATTATTATTATTTATTAATTTATTTATATATTTATCTTAAATAGTATAACATTTGCTGGTACCATATTTGATGAACTGTAATCTATATTACTATTGTTAAAATGGTATTTAGTCTATTATTTATCAAAGCTCTGTTAAGAAAGAAAACAGACAGAGATATACACACACAAACACAGAGATCAACAACAGAAGCGTGATATTAACAAGTAGAAAAAATAACACGTTAAAAAATAAAAAGTTGTTTTTGATATATGTACTGTGCAGTTCGTAATAGGTGTTTCAAAAAAAGAGACAAAAGCTGATCTAATAGTGCTGACTTATGGGTGACGTCATTTATGTTAGGGATAAAAAGATTGATACTCACGGGTAGTGGGCGCCTCTGTACAAAGAAGATAAACACTCAGGTGAATAATTCCAAAAATATATGTGTTTCTATATGTGTCTGTATTTGTGAGTGTCTGTGTGATTCCACATGGGAAAAAAATTGTATATATTTGTGAGGAGAGAAGTGCTGCTTATTTCTGGATTGTATGTAAAGGGCATAAAAAGCTAGAAATACAGAGAGTCATAAACACAGAGAGGGAGAAACAGAGAGAGAGAGAGAGAGAGAGAGAGAGAGAGAGAGAGAGAGAGAGAGAGAGAGAGAGAGAGAGAGAGAGAGAGAGAGAGAGAGAGAGAGAGAGAGAGAGAGAGAGAGAGAGAGAGAGAGAGAGAGAGAGAGAGAGAGAGAGAGAGAGAGAGAGAGAGAGAGAGAGAGAGAGAGAGACACGTTAATAGTTGTTTATAACTAAAATATTTGGAAATTTTAATACAGTCATTCTCCTGGACATATAGTTCTCTCCCTGTGTCAGACATATATTTATCTTTGTTTTTCATATTAATGTGCACTTGAAATATAGTTCACTTACTTCTCAGAGCTTATGGTCGCCCAAACCGGCTCAGAATAGAAAATAAATATATTTTACTCAGGGGAACTTTTCGTTGAATAGAAACATTAACTTGCTACATTTTACCTCAGTCTGACATTGTCTGTAACATCCAGAGTTCATAGCTCACACATAAAGTGTCTGTAGTCGATCATTCAGCGATATTTACTTTATGTTATTATGCCTCGGACACTGGCACTATCCGTCATTTTAAGCTGAGCTGCATATATCTTATGTAGGATAAATTAATGTTAACTTAATGGACGGATTCTATAAGTTTATTATTACATCATGAAGATAAAAAGGATATAATAAATGATTATGTTATTATAAACAATAACAAAATTTAATTTCACAGCCTTTATGGATGTTGTTATTACTGTTATTGGTATTGTTGTTATTATTACAATATTATAATAATCATTATTATTATTATTATTATTATTATTATTATTTATTTATTTATTAATTTATTTATTTATTTAGATATTTATTTATTTTAGATGATATAATTTTTCCTGTTACCATATTTGATGAACTGTGATCTACACCATTATTGTTAAAATGGTATTTAATCTAATATTCATCAAGATTCAGTTCAGAAAGAGAACACACACACATATACACATATACCCCAAAACAAACACTTAACTGGATTCGGCCTGAGATTCGTCTGAATTATTACTCAGTGTGTACGAATGTAATGCGGGAACTTTATTTATTTAATAATAATTCAATTATTTATGAGGACGTTTGAAACGTTTCCGGAGATAAAGAAAGGAATAGTGATATTAAAAAATAGGCAAAATATCATGTTGCCCTCTTTTCTCTTTAGAAAAAAAAAAACTGTCAAATTATTCCTGAGATATATCTGTTGTACTTCTCAATAGGTGTTCCAAAACAAAGACACAAAGTGACATATTAGTGCTCTGCAACTGGTGATGTCATTTATATTAGAGCTTCAAAGAATAATACTCACTCATACTCCTGAACATGGCGGGACCTGTTAAAAAACAAAAAAGAATCAGGCGAATAGTTTAGCAGTTCAAAAATATGAATTCATCTCTTTCCAGTTACTTGACTAGTCAATGTACAAGAAAAAGGTAAAATAAAAGTAAAAACAATGTAGTAAATATATATATAAAGATTTTCCTATAACTAAAATGTTTTGAAATTTTAATCATAGATTATTGTTTATCATTACAAAGTCATTCTTCTGCATACCCAGGTATCTGCCTGTGTCAAATATATTTATCATAGATTCTTCCTATTAATGTGGACTTAGAATACACTTGACTTACGTGCGAGTTGGAGTGGATTGCTTTGGCAGACTGACAATAAAAAATAAAAATATTACATCGAAGACAAACATTAACCAGGTACAATTTACACTTTACCTCAGATTTGACAATGTCTGCAATATACACACATTGTCTCTAGACCAACATTGTGTGACGTTTAATTTATATGATTATCACTCGAATACTGGCACCATCCGTTAGTTCATTTTCAGTTGGAACCATCTTATCTAGGATAAGTTAACGTTAACTTACTGGACATATTCCAATTCCATGAACAAAATAGAGAGATTATATATAATTCTCGAATTACAAACAACAATACACTTTAATTTAACAGCTATTTGTGGATATTATTGTTCTTATTGCTCTTGTTGTTTTTAATTACTATTATTTTAATGATCGCCATTATCATTATTATAATAATTTATTATTTATTTATTTATTTATTTTCGATAGTATAAAATTTCCTGCTAACATATTTGATGAACTGTAATCTACATTACTATTGTTAAAATGGTATTTAGTCTATTATGTATCAAGGCTCTGTTAAGATAGAAAACAGACACACACATACACACAAAAAACACAGAGATCAACAACAGAAGCATGATATTAACAAGTAGAAAAAATAACACATTAAAAAATAAAAAGTTGTTATTGATATATGTACTTTGCAGTTCGTAATAGGTGTTTCAAAAAAAAAGACGAAAGCTGATCTAATAGTCCTGACTTATGGGTGACGTCATTTATGTTAGGGATAACAACATTGATACTCACGGGCCGTGCAGGTGTCTGTACAAAGAAGATAAACACTCAGGTGAATAATTCCAAAAATATCTGTGTTTCTATATGTCTGTGTATTTGTGAGTTTATGTGTGTCCACATGAGATAACAACAGTATATATTTGTGAGGAGAGAAGTGTTGGTAATTTCTGGATTGTATGTGAAGGGCATAAAAAGCTATAGATACAGAGAGTCATACACACAGAGTGAAAAACAGAGAGAGAGAGAGAGAGAGAGAGAGAGAGAGAGAGAGAGAGAGAGAGAGAGAGAGAGAGAGAGAGAGAGAGAGAGAGAGAGAGAGAGAGAGATGGTAAGAGTTGCCTGTATCTAAAATACTTGAACATTTTAATAGAGTCAATCTCATGGACATCTAGCTCAGTCCCTGTGTCAGACATATATTTATCTTTGTTTCTTCATATTAATGTGCACTTCAAATATACTCCACTTACTTCTCAGAGCTTATTGATCGCCCAAACCGGCTCAGAATAGAAAATAAATATATTTTACTCAGTGGAACATTTCGCGGAATAGAAACATTAACTAGCTACATTTTACATCAGCCTGACATTGTCTGTGATATACAGAGTTGATAGCTCAGACATAAAGTGTCTTTAGTCGATCATTCAGGGATATTTACTTTATGTGATTATGCCTCGTACAGCGGCACTATCCGTCATATTAAGTTCAGCTGCATATATCTTATGTAGGATAAATTAATGTTAACTTAATGGACGGATTCTATAAGTTTATTATTACATCATGAAGACAACAAGGATATAATAAATGATTATGTTATTTTAAACAATAATAAAATTTAATTTCACACCCTTTATGGATGTTGTTATTACTGTTATTGCTATTGTTGTTATTATTACAATATTATAATAATCATTACTATTATTATTATTATTATTATTTATTTATTTATTTACTTATTTATTTCTTTACATATTTATTTATTTTAGATGATATAATTTTTCCTGTTACCATATTTGTGATTTTTGTTAAAATGGTATTTAATCTAATATTTTTCAAGATTCAGTTAAGAAAGAGAACACACTCACGTATACACATATACCCCCCCAAAAAAAAACTTAACTGGATTCGGCTTGAGATTCGTCTGAATTATTATTCAGTGTATACGAATGTAATGCGGAAACTTTATTTATTTAATAATAATTTAATTCTTTATGAGGACGTTTAAAACGTTTCCGGAGATAAAGAAAAGAATAGTGATATTAAAAAAATAGACAAAATATCATGTTGTCCTAGTTTCTTTTTAGAAAAAAAAAAAAAAAAAAAAAAAAAAAAATCCAACAATAAAACAACCAGTCAAATTATTACTCAGATATATCTATTGTACTTTTTAATAGGTGTTCCAAAACAAAGACACAAAGTGACATAATAGTGCTCTATAACTGGTGATGTCATTTATATTAGAGCTTAATACAATGATACTCACTCATAGTCCATCATAATGCTGAACATGTTAAAAAAGAACCAAGAATTAGGCGAATAATTTAGCAGTTCAAAAAGATGAATTCATCTTTTTCCAGTTACTTGACTAGTCAATGTATGAGAAAAAAGTAAAATAAAAGTAAAAACAATGTAGTAAATATATATATAAAGATTTGCCTATAACTAAAATGTTTTGAACTTTTAATCATTGATTTTTCTTTATCATTACAGAATCATTCTTCTACATACCCAGGTTTCTGCCTGTGTCAAATATATTTATCATAGATTCTTCCTAATAATGTGGACTTAGAATACACTTGACTTACTTGCCAGTTCGAGTTGGTCGCCCATTTCGCCTGAAAATAAAAATTAAAAATATTACTTCGAAGACAAACATTAACCAGGTACAATTTACACTTTACCTCAGTTTGACAATGTCTGCAATATAGACACATTGTCTCTAGACCAACACTGTGTGGTGTTTAATTTATATGATTATGACTCGAATACTGACACTGTTCGTCAGTTTATGTTCATTTGGATCCATCTTATCTAGGATAAGTTAACGTTAACTTACTGGACATATTCCAATTTTATTACACCATGAAAAAAATAGAGAGATTATAAATTATTCTCGTATTATAAACAATAATACACTTTAACTTAACAGTTATTTGTGGATATTTTTGTCGTTATTCCTCTTGTTGTTTTTTATAACTATTATTATGACGATCGCCATTATCATTATTATAATAATTTATTAATTTATTTGTTTATTTATTTTAAATAGTATAACATTTCCTGTACCATATTTGATGGACCCTACTCTACATTACTATTGTTAAAATGGTATTTAGTCTATTATTTATCAAGGCTCTGTGAAGAAAGAAAACAGACACACATACACACACACAAACATACAGATCATCAAAAGAAGCGTGATATTAAGAAGTATAAAATATTGAAAGTTGTTATTGATATATGTATCTTGCAGTTCGTAATAGGTGTTTCTAAAAAAGAAAGTTCATCTAATAGGTTTGATTTATTGGAGACGTCATTTATGTTAGGATTGATATTAACGGGTATGGGACGGATCTGAACAAAGAAGATAAACACTCTTATTGATATGCGTATTAAAAGAAAGACAAAAGGTACAAACGTTAGTAAAAATAGCTTTTTATTATTTGATATGATATTATACCTTCAAAATGACAGCCTAGAGTGAAACTATCTTACTTTGTTTTTTAATACCGAATGTATGCCAAAACAAAATGTGAAATATATTGCATTACTAACCTAATTAATGTTCATTCTAATGCGGAACCTTCCGTTTATTACTAACATAAATTCTTAATATATTTGATGATTCTAATACTCGATTATCGATAATGTTGTATACTATTATATATATTTTGTTTCTGTAACGTTATCAGTAAATTTCTAATAACTGGTTTGGGTACCTAAAAGTATGACTATTAATATGAACACTTTGAGGGATATTATCAAGGATGGTCTCTGAATTTGTATTGTTAAATGATGAACTAACGACAGCTAGAAAATCATCAAAAACTTTGTAACTCCGAGTTTAAATAATTCATTTATTAGACTTCAAGTGGCAGAAAACAGTATTCAGTTTTACGATTTATTTTACATAGTTTCATTTTACATCTTCATAGTTTTCTTAACATGGATATATTCCTTTAACTAGAATTACATTATATTTGTTTTATTCTTACGAACAATTTTAAGTAAAAAACTCTCATAGTGACGTAGAGTAAGTCAGACGCAAATGAAATAGCAAAAAAGTGACTAGTGATACAAAACAATTAATAATAATAATAACAAATATAGTAGTTTTAGTAGTAATAATAATAATATAATAAAATACCATTAAAATTACATGTATATAATTAAAGCCATATAAGAAAAAACATTTTACCTGTTTAGATGAAAGGTTTTATTTCTTATAATTCCATATACGTATTTGTATTGGAATAGATTAAGATTATTACAAATATATTTAATTACACCTACAATCCAGAGCACTAAAGAAAGTATTTTATTTTGCACTCATTCACCCGTCTCACATTCAACTGCACTGAACAGGAAAAGGGAAAACGAAACTTACCTGTCAGGCATTAATTCGACCTGCACTGATCCCAAAATAATGAAGAGCAGGATAATTTGCAGTTTCAACGCAAACATGGTGAACAACGTCAACTTTTAATTACAAACTGCAAAGTAAACATTTAATGTTTAGCGCTCTGAATTAAGAGAAACAATATTTAATTTCTAACATTATTTAATATGGATCTTGAAAACAGAGAAACGAAAATATATATGGTATTCTCTCTTTAATCCCTTTAACATATTTCCCTGAGATTTTAAACTTCTTCCAACTATTCGAAATATTTACTACTTTTTATAATTTTCTGTGCAAAAAATAATAATAGAGTGAATATAACTTACCAAAATAGTTGTAATATTCAACGATCTATCTGTAAGAATATGTGCAATATCGTGGGTACGAGGTATTTATAACGATCCACGGACGCTTTAATTATCAATCAAACCTCTGATATCTAAAAGATTACTATGGCAGAAAAATATGTCGTCAAAATGAATGGAAAGTTTATGAAATGTGAAACCATAAAACGTCGAATATTTAAAAAATGTATAATTAATTTATTCTGTGTATTCTGTCGATTTCTCTTTCTGTCTATCTGCGAATCTCGGTCTACATCTATCCATCTTTCTCTCTCTCTCTCTCTCTCTCTCTCTCTCTCTCTCTCTCTCTCTCTCTCTCTCTCTCTCTCTCTCTCTCTCTCTCTCTCTCTCTCTCTCTCTCTGTCTCTCTCTCTCTCTCTCTCTCTCTCTCTCTCTCTCTCTCTCTCTCTCTCTCTCTCTCTCTCTCTCTCTCTCTCTCTCTCTCTCTCTCTCTCTCTCTCTCTCTCTATATATATATATATATATTTTTTTTTTTCTGTTTTTCTATCTTTCTATTTATCTACTTTTTCTACATTAAATGAAATGACATTCAAAAAGTATATTAATGATTATAATATATGAAGTTACTATAGGATGATTGTTCTATGAAATCAAACAGGTTTCACTCTTTCATTCTTTTGTATCAACACTGAACTTTTCCTGTGTGTAGAAACAGCACGTTACAGCCCATTACTGTAAAACGGAATGTTACGAAATTAATACAAAAAATACTGCTTTGATTTGAATTACGTTGTCCTGTATTTGGGGTACGTAGAGTTTTGTATGATAGTGGTTAAAAATCAGTTAAACATTCCTAAAACATTCGATCTGAATACAGTGAAGGTTCTTTAACCGAACGAAATTCATCTCAACTGATTTTGAATTGCACCCTCCATGACGACTTCACAGATTGCCAACTTTCTTGTAATTCTGAAACATGGTAACACAGGCAAGATTTGTGGGTTAAACTGATAATGTTACAATTGGACACTACAGAGTTATAATTCTAAAGGGTTCTATTAACTACGAACAGAATATATCAATGCCAAAACCGTTGATTTTTATCACCACATGTTCAGACGAAATTTGCCCAAGTGGTGCAGTAAACCATCTCCACACTCTTTATGTAGTTATGACATATTAATCACACTTGTTTTATTCTTCTTAACGTTCTAATTGTTTTTATGTTTTATTTATTCTCAACAAAAATTTAGTATGACATAATAATATTTTATTGTTATATCTATTGAGAAATGAGGTTACTTTATTATTAGCTTATATGTTGTTGTTTTTTCATCTTAACTGAATACAAATTCTTCCATTTACTGAAATCTTCGTCATGTCATTCACATTATTTTTACAAAGTTCTGAAAATGTCTTGTTGATAATATAAAGCTGTTTCATCATTCTCGTATTGAATAAAACAAGTTGAATTCATCAAAGGAGAAATATTTTTATAGCAGATAGGAAATAAAAAAATTAAATTAAAATCGTGAATTGAGATAAAAAAGAAAGTACGAGTTGCTGAACAGTCAGACAGTTAGCTTATATTTCAACCGCTGCAACGTGTTTTTATGTTTTCTCTCTCTCACACACACACGCACAGACGTATTATAGATGGTTTCTAATCGTTTTATCTTCTTTTACTATTATCTTTCTTTTTTCTCTTTTTTCCTTATCTTTTAATTATTTTGTGGTTTTTTCGTAGACACATATATCATTATCAGTATTATTATATATTAGTATCGTTTCATCTTGTTTTATTATTTTCACAATTTACAAAAAAAAAAAAAATAATATTAATTTATCAAATAAATAATTGTACAGAGAATATAACATTTTTGCATAGACAGATATATAAAACTGTCAGTTTTACGAGTTTGTGTTTTATGTTTTTGAAACTGTCATATTTTTCTTTTTAAATTTGTCTATTCTCTGTTATTATTAATGCAGTAGAGGTAGTTAAATTAATATCTCTTGTTTATTTCATTTATTCTCCTATTTATTGTTTATTTCTTATCGTTTCTTTTTTTTTCTTCTTCTTTTTTTCTGCTGTCCGATAATAGCATTCAGACGTTTCAGTAAATATCAATTCGTGCATTATTATTACTGCATACTTTCTATTTATGCAGCATTAACACGTATCTCCATACATACAAAGTGATACAGATGTAGACACAAACGTTCGTACATTTCATGCACAGATACATACTCAATCCGTGATTTTATGTTCAGCCTGATTTTATGTTCAGCCTGACCTAACTTAGATAAGAAAAAATATATTTCATTTATACGTCAGAGCGCATGGCTCGCCTAATCAGGCTGAAAATAAAAACAAAAATATTTTACTCAGTGCAACTTTTCTTTAACGTCAGTTTGACATTGTTTCTAATATTCAGATTCGAAATCACAGACATAAAGTCTCTTATCCTTTGAGGTTCAGGTGCTTCTAGCTTTCGTAGGATAAATTAACATTAAATTGCTGGACGTATTCCAAGTTTATTACACCATCAATGAAAAAAAAGGAGATTATTAAAGACATACATACATAAATACATACATAAATACATACATATATACATATATACATTCATAATTTCTCCATTTCAGTTAATGATTCATTCACGTTTTATAGTTTTCTGTCACAGTACAGAGTAACATGATATTCATACTAAATGTTTTATTACGTTTGTGCAACACTTTTACTATCTGTTCAATCGATACTGTAGTATTCTTTCAGCTAGATTATTGAATACTTAAACTATTTTTGGTAACATATATGAACTTTTTAATTATTTTCATATCATTACTATATATCTTGATACAGTTATTACAGTTAAAGATAATAAATGTCTAGAATAAATGTTAGTTATTACATATGTAAAACGTTAAAAAAACATGACAGACTAATATTGTCATTTTAATTTTTCAGTTTTCTGCTCTGTATTATA
>CM022679.1:31124836-31279836 GCA_012295275.1 Chrysomallon squamiferum
ATCTTTGTTTCTTCATATTAATGTGGACTTTAAATATAGTTCACTTACTTCTCAGAGCTTATGATTGCCCAAACCGGCTCAGAATAGAAAATAAATATATTTTACTCAGTGGAACCTTTCGCGGAATAGAAACGTTAACTAGCTACATTTTACCTCAGTCTGACATTGTTTATTGTGTTTATTGTGTCTTATATACAGAGTTGATAGCTCAGATATAAAGTTTCTGTAGTCGATCATTCAGGGATATTTACTTAATGTGATTATGACTCGTACAGTGGCACTACCTGTCATTTTAAGTTCAGCAGCATATATCTTATGTAGGACAAATTAATGTAAACAGAATGGACTGATTCTATATGTTTATTATTACATCATGAAGACATCAAAGATATAATAAATGATTATGTTATTATAAACAATAATAACATTTAATTTCACAGCCTTTATGGATGTTGTTATTACTGTTATTGATATTGTTGTTATTATTACAATATTATAGTATTATTATTATTATTATTATTATTATTTATTTATTTATTTATTTACATATTTTTTTATTTTAGATGATATAATTTTTCCTGTTGCCATATTTGATGAACTGTGATCTACACCATTATTGTTAAAATGGTATTTAATCTAATATTCATCAACATTCAGTTAAGAAAGAGAAAACACACACATATACACATATACCCCAAAACAAACACTCCATTGGATTCGGACCTGAGATACGTCTGAATTATTACTCAGTGTGTACGAATGTAATGCGGAAACTTTATTTATTTAATAATAATTTAATTATTTATACGGACGTTTGAAACGTTTACGGAGATAAAGAAAAGGAATAGTGATATTAAAAAATAGGCAAAATATCATGTTGCCCTCTTTTCTCTTTAGAAAAAAAAACAAGAAAACAAAAACTGTCAAATTATTACTGAGCTATATCTGTTATTCTTTGTAACAGGTATTCCAAAACAAAGACACAAAGTGACATAGTAGTGCTCTGTAACTGGTTATGTCATTTATATTAGAGCTTCAAAGAATAATACTCACTCATACTCCTGAATATGGCGGGACCTGTTAAAAAACAAAATAGAATCAGGCGAATAATTTAGCTGTTCAAAAATATGAATTCATCTTTTTCCAGTTATTTGACTAGTCCATGTACAAGAAAAAAGTAAAATACAAGTAAAACCAATGTAGTAAATATATATATAAAGATTTGCCTATAACTAAAATGTTTTGAAATTTTAATCATGGATTATTGTTTATCATTACACAGTCATTCTTTTGCATACCCAGGTTTCTGCCTGTGTCAAATATATTTATCATAGATCCTTCCTATTAATGTGGATGGACTTAAAATACACTTGACTTACCTGCGATTTGGAGTGGATCGCCCTGGCCGGCTGAAAATAAAAAATAAAAATGTTACTTCGAAGACCAACATTAACCAGGAACAATTTACACTTTACCTCAGACTGACAATGTCTGCAATATACACACATTGTCTCTAGAACAACATTGTGTGATGTTTAATTTATATGATTATGACTCGAATACTGACACTGTTCGTCAGTTTATGTTCAGTTGGATCCATCTTATCTAGGATAAGTTAACGTTAACTTACTGGACATATTCCAATTTTATTACACCATGAACAAAATAGAGAGATTATATATAATTCTCGTATTATAAACAATAATACACTTTAATTTAACAGCTATTTGTGGATATTATTGTTGTTATTGCTATTGTTGTTTTTAATTACTATTATTATCATGATTGCCATTATCATTATTATAATAATTTATTAATTTATTTATTTATTCATTTTCGATAGTATAAAATTTCCTGCTAACATATTTTATGGACCCTAGTCTACATTACTATTGTTAAAATGGTATTTAGTCTATTATTTATCAAGACTGTGTTTAGAAAGAAAACAAACACACATATCAAACACAAACACAGAGATCAACAACAGAAACGTGATATTAACAAGTAGAAAAAAATAACACATTAAAAAATAAAAAGTTGTTATTGATATATGTACTTTGCAGTTCGTAATAGATGTTTCAAGAAAAAGAGACAAAAGCTGATCTAATAGTGATGACTTATTGATGACGTCATTTATGTTAGGGATTAAAAGATTGATACTCACTGTATTCTCGGGATTCTGTACAAAGAAGATAAACACTCAGGTGAATAATTCAAAAAATATATGTGTTTCTATATGTGTGTGTATTTGTGAGTGTCTGTGATTCCACATGGGAAAAAAATTGTATATATTTGTGAGGAGAGAAGTGTTGTTTATTTCTGGATTGTATGTAAAGGGCATAAAAAGCTAGAGATACAGAGAGTCATACACACAGAGAGAGAGAGAGAGAGAGAGAGAGAGAGAGAGAGAGAGAGAGAGAGAGAGAGAGAGAGAGAGAGAGAGAGAGAGAGAGAGAGAGAGAGAGAGAGAGAGAGAGAGAGAGAGAGAGAGAGAGAGAGAGAGAGAGAGAGAGAGACAGACAGACAGACAGACAGAGAGATGTTAAGAGTTGCGTATAACTAAAATATTTGGAAATTTTAATTGAATCATTCTCCTGGACATCTAGCTCAGTCCCTCTGTCAGACATATATTTATCTTTGTTTCTTCATATTAGTGTGCTCTTGAAATATATTTCACTTACTTCTCAGAGCTTATGATCGCCCAAACCGGCTCAGAACAGAAAATTAATGTATTTTACTGAGTGGAACTTTTCGCTGAATAGAAACATTAACTACCTACATTTTACCTCAGTCTGACATTGTCTAGGATATACAGAGTTGATAGCTGAGACATAATGTGTCTATAGTCGATCATTCAGGGATATTTACTTTATGTGATTATGACTCGTATATTTATTCTCGAATTATTTGATTAATTTAACAGCTATTTGTGGATATTATTGTTTTTATTGCTATTGTTGTTTTTAATAACTATTATTGTCATTATGGCCATTATCATTATTATTATTATTTATTAATTTATTTATATATTTATTTTAAATACTTTAACATCTGCTGGTACCATATTTGATGAACTGTAATCTACATTTCTATTGTTAAAATGGTATTTAGTCTATTATTTATAAAAGCTCTGTTAAGAAAGAAAACAGACACACATATACAAACACAAA
Source organism: Chrysomallon squamiferum (assembly GCA_012295275.1). Taxonomy (NCBI): domain Eukaryota; kingdom Metazoa; phylum Mollusca; class Gastropoda; order Neomphalida; family Peltospiridae; genus Chrysomallon; species Chrysomallon squamiferum. The sequence continues at coordinate 31,128,007 of CM022679.1, forward strand.
CACCGAGATTAACAACTGAAGCGTGATATTAACAAGTAGAAAAATAACACATTAAAAAATAAAACGTTGTTTTTGATATATGTAATTTGCAGTTCGTAATATGTGTTTAAAAAAAAAGACAAAAGCTGATCTAATAGTGCTGACTTCTGAGTGACGTCATTGATGTTAGGGATAAAAAGATTGATACTTACTGGAAGTTGGTGTGTCTGTACAAAAAAAGATAAACACACAGGTGAATAATTCCAAAAATATCTGTGTTTCTATGTGTGTGTGTATCTCTGAGTGTCTGTGTGTCCACATGGGAAAAAAATCGTATATATTTGTGAGGAGAGAAGTGTTGGTTATTTCTGGATTGTATGTAAAGGGCATAAAAAGATAGAGATACAGAGAGGGAGAAACAGAGAGAGAGAGAGAGAGAGAGAGAGAGAGAGAGAGAGAGAGAGAGAGAGAGAGAGAGAGAGAGAGAGAGAGAGAGAGAGAGAGAGAGAGAGTAATTCTTATTGATATGCGTATTAAAAGAAAGACAAAAAGTACAAATAGTAAAAATAGCTTTTTTTTTTTTATTTGATATTATACTTTGTAAATGACAACATAGAGTGAAACTATCTTTCCTTGTTTTTAATACCGAATGTATGCCAAAACAAAAAAATATATTGCATTACTAACCCAATTAATGTTCATTCTAATGCGAAACCTTCCTTTTATTATTAACATCAATTCTTAATATTTTTAATGATTCCAGTACTCGACTATCGATAATGTTGCATAGTATGATATATAAACTTAATGAACATATTCCAGTTTTATAACACCATGAACAAAACAGAGATATTATAAATTATTATCGTATTACAAATAATAATACACTTTAATTTAACAGTTATTTGTGGATATCATTGATCTTATTACTATTGTTGTTTTTAATTACTATTATTATCATGATAGCCATTATCATTCTCGTTAATATTTATTAATTAATTTATTTATTTATTTTAAATAGTATAACATTTGCCGTTACCATATTTGATGAACTGTAATCTACATTACTTTTGTTAAAATAGTATTTAGTCTATTATTTATAAAAGCTCTGTTAACAAAGAAAACAGAAACACATACACAAAAAACAACAACACAGAGATCAACAACAGAAGCTTTATATTAACAAGCAAAAAAATAGTACATTAGAAAATAAAAAGTTGTTATTGATATATGTACTTTGCAGTTCGTAATAGGTGTCAAAAAAAAGAGACAAAAGCTGATCTAATAGTGCTGACTTATAGGTGACGTCATTTATGTTATGGAAAAAAAGATTGATACTCACGGCAAGAAGGCGGCTCTATACAAAGAAGATAAACACTCAGGTGAATAATTGCAAAAATATCTGTGTTTCTATGTGTGTGTATATTTGTGAGTGTCTGTGTGTCCACATGGGAGAACAACCGTATATATTTGTGACTAGAGAGAGAGAGATAGAGAGAGAGAGAGATTGTAGAGAGAGAGAAGAGAGAGAGAAAAGAGAGAGAGAGACAGAGTCAGAGAGAGAGACACAGAGAGAGAGAGAGAGAGACAAAAAACAGAGAGAGAAAGGAAACAGAGAGAGACAGGGGGTGAGAGAGAGAGAGAGACAGAGAGAGAGAGAGTATGACTCGTATATTTATTCTCGTATCATTTGATTAATTTAGCAGCTATTTGTGGATATTATTGTTGTAATTGCTATTGTTGTTTTTAATAAATATTATTATCATGATCGCCATTATCATTAATATTATTATTTATTAATTTATTTATATATTTATTTTAAATAGTATAACATTTGCTGGTACCATATTTGATGAACTGTAATCTACATTACTATTGTTAAAATAGTATTTAGTCTATTATTTGTCAAACCTCTGTTAAGAAAGAAAACAGACACACATAATCACACACAAACACAGAGATCAACAACAGAAGAGTGATATTAACAAGTAAAAAAAATAACACGTTAAAAAATAAAAGTTGTTATTGATATATGTCCTTTTCAATTCGTAATAGGCGTTTCAAAAAAAAAAGACAAAAGCTGATCTAATAGTGCTTACTCATGGGTGACGTCATTTATGTTAGGGTTAAAAAGATTGATACTCACGGGTAGTTGGCGCCTCTGTACAAAGAAGATAAACACTCAGGTGAATAATTCCAAGGAGAGAAAGAGAGAGAGAGAGAGAGAGAGAGAGAGAGAGAGAGAGAGAGAGAGAGAGAGAGAGAGAGAGAGAGAGAGAGATATTACGAATTGCCTGTATCTAAAATATTTTGAAATTTTTAGTAGAGTCATTCTCCTGGACATTTAGCTCTGACCCTGTGTCACACACATATTTATCTTTCTTTCTTCATATTAATGTGGACTTGAAATATAGTTCACTTACTTGTCAGAGGTTATTGATGGCCCAAACCGGCTCAGAATAGAAAATAAATATATTTTACTGAGTTGAACTATTCGCTGAATAGAAACATTAACTAGCTACATTTTACCTCAGTTTGACATTGTCTGTGATATACAGAGTTGACAGCTCAGACATAAAGTGTCTTTAATCGATCATTCAGGGATATTTACTTTATGTTATTATGCCTCGTACAGTGGCACCATCCGTCATTTTAAGTTCAGCTGCATATATCTTATGTAGGATAAATTAATGTTAATTTAATGGACTGATTCTATAAGTTTATTATTACATCATGAAGACAACAAGGATATAATAAATGATTATGTTATTATAAACAATAATAAAATTTAATTTCACACCGTTTATGAATGTTGTTATTACTGTTATTGCTATTGTTGTTATTATTACAATATTATAATAATCATTATTATTATTATTATTATTATTATTATTATTTTATTTATTTATTTATTTATTTATTTATTTATTTATTTATTTATTTATTTAGATATTTATTTATTTTAGATGATATAATTTTTCCTCTTGCCATATTTGATGAACTGTAATGTACACCATTATTGTTAAAATGGTATTTAATCTAATTATCATCAACATTCATTTCAGAAGGAGAACACAGATAAATATACACATATACCCCCAAACAAACACTCCACTGGATTCGGCCTGAGATACCTCTGAATTATTACTCAGTGTGTATGAATGTAATGCGGAAACTTTATTTATATAATAATAATTTAATTCTTTGTGAGGACGTTTGAAACGTTTTCGGATATAAAGAAAAGTATTGTGATATTAAAAAATAGACAAAATATAATGTTCTCCTATTTTCTGTTTAGAAAAAAAAAAAACGCAAAAAATGAGAAAAAAGAATAAAAAAACAGTCAAATTATTACTGAGATATATCTGTTGTACTGCTCAATAGGTGTTCCAAAACAAAGACACAAAGTGACATAATAGTGCTGTGTAACTGGTGATGTCATTTATATTAGAGCTTGAAAAAATAATACTTACTCATACTCCTGAATATGGCGGGTCCTGTTAAAAAAGAAAAAAGAATCAGGCGAATAATTTAGCAGTTCAGAAATATGAATTCATCTTTTTCCAGTTATTTGACTAGTCAATGTACTAGAAAAAAGTAAAATGAAAGTAAAAACAATGTAGTAAATATATATATATAAAGATTTTCCTATAACTAAAATGTTTTGAAATTTTCATCATAGATTATTGTTTATCATTACACAGTCATTCTTCTGCATACCCAGGTTTCTCACTGTGTCAAATATATTTATCATAGATCCTTCCTATTAATGTGGACTTAAAATACACTTGACTTACTTTAAGTGATTTCGTCTGTATTTCCCATGCGGTCTGACAATAAAAATTAAAAATATTACTTTGAAGACAAACATTAACCAGATACAATTTACACTTTACCTTCGTTTGACAATGTCTGCAATATAGACACATTGTCTCTAGAACAACATTGTGTGATGTTTAATTTATATGATTATGTCTCGAATACTGACACTATCCGTCCATTTATGTTCAGTTACATACATCTTATCTAGGATAAGTTAACGTTAACTTACTGGACATATTCCAATTTTATTACACCATGAAAAAATTGAGAAATTATAAATAATTCTCGTATTATAAACAATAATACACTTTAATTTAACAGCTATTTGTGGATATTATTGTCGTTATTGCTATTGTTGTTTTGAATTACTGTTTTTGTTATTGATATATGTACTTTGCAGTTCGTAATAGGTGTTTCAAAAAAAAGACAAAAGCTGATCTAATAGTGCTGACTTATGGGTGACGTCATTTATGTTAGGGATAAAAAGATTGATACTCACTGTAAGCTGCTATCTCTGTACAAAGAAGATAAACACTGAGGTGAATAACTCCAAAAATATCTGTGTTCTATAGTGTGTGTGTATTTGTGAGTGTCTGTGTGTCCACATGGGAAAAAAAATCGTATATAATTCTGAGGAGAGAAGTGTTGGTTATTTCTGGATTGTATGTAAAGGTCATAAAAAGGATGAGATACAGAGAGTCATACACACAGGGAGAAACAGACAGAGAGAGAGAGAGAGAGAGAGAGAGAGAGAGAGAGAGAGAGAGAGAGAGAGAGAGAGAGAGAGAGAGAGAGAGAGAGAGAGAGAGAGAGAGAGAGAGAGAGAGAGAGAGAGAGAGAGAGAGAGAGAGAGAGAGAGAGAGAGAGAGAGAGAGAGAGAGAGAGAGAGAGAGAGAGAGAGAGAGAGAGAGAGACAGAGAGAGAGAGAGAGAGAGAGAGAGAGAGAGAGAGAGAGAGAGAGAGAGAGAGAGAGAGAGAGAGAGAGAGAGAGAGAGAGAGAGAGAGATATGATAAGAGTTGCCTACAACTAAAATATTTTGAAATTTTAACACAGTCATTCTTCTGGACATCTAGCTGAGTCCCTGTCTCAGACATATATTTATCTTTGTTTCTTCATATTAATGTGCACTTGAAATATAGTTCACTTACTTCTCAGAGCTTTGGCTCAGAATAGAAAATTAATATATTTTACTGAGTGGAACCTTTCGCTGAATAGAAACGTTAACTAGCTACATTTTACGTCAGTCTGACATTGCATGTTATATACAGAGTTGATAGCTCAGAAATAAAGTGTCTCTAATGGATCATTCAGGGATATTTACTTTATGTGATTATGACTCGTATATTTATTCTGGTATCATTTGATTAATTTAGCAGCTATTTGTGGATATTATTCTTTTATTGCTATTGTTGTTTTTAATCACTATTATTATCATTATCGCCATTATCATTATTATTATTATTTAATAATTTATTTATATATTTATTTTAAATAATATAATAATTGCTGGTACCATATTTCATGAACTGTAATCTGCATTACTATTGTTAAAATAGTATTTAGTCTATTATTTATCAAATCTCTGTTAAGAAAGAAAACAGACACACATATACAAACACAAACATAGAGATCAACAACAGAAGAGTGATATTAATAAGTAGGAAAAATAACACATTACAAAAATAAAAAGTTGTTATGTATAGATGTACTTTGCAGTTCGTAATAGGTGTTTCAAAAAAAAGACAAAAGCTGATCTAATAGTGCTGACTTATTGGTGACGTCATTTATGTTAGGGATAAAAAGATTGATACTCACTCGTAGTTGGGGACTCTGTACAAAGAAGTTAAACATTCAAGGTGAATAATTGAAAAAATATCAGTGTTTCTATGTGTGTTTGTATTTGTGAGTGTCTGTGTGTCCACATGGAAAAAAAATCGTAAATATTTGTGACTAGAGAAGTGTTGGTTATTACTGGATTGTATGTAAAGTTCATAAAAAGCTAGAGATACAGAGAGTCAAACACACAGATAGGGAGAAACAGAGAGAGAGAGAGAGAGAGAGAGAGAGAGAGAGAGAGAGAGAGAGAGAGAGAGAGAGAGAGAGAGAGAGAGAGAGAGAGAGTAATTCTTATTGATATGTGTATTAAAACAAAGACAAAAACTAGAAACGTTAGTAAAAATAGCTCTTTTTATTTTATATGATCATTACACCGTCTGAATGACAACCTACAGTGAAACTATCTTTCTTTGTTTTTTAATACCGAATGTATACCAAAACACAATGTGAAATATATTGCATTATTAAACTAATTAATATTCATTCTAATGGGAAACCTTCCGTTTATTATTAACATCAATTCTTAATATTTTTAATGATTCCACTACTAGATTATCGATAATGTAGCATAGTATTATATATAAACTTAGTGGACATATTCCAGTTTTATAACACCATGAACAAAACAGTGAGATTATAAATCGTTACCGTATTACAAATAATAATACACTTTAATTTAACAGTTATTTGTGGATATTATTGATCTTATTGCTATTGTTGTTTTTAATTACTATTATTATCATGATCGCCATTATCATTATCGTTATTATTTATTAATTTATTTATTTATTTATTTTAAATAGTATAATATTTGCTGTTACCTTATTTGATGAACTGTAATCTACATTACTATTGTTAAAATGGTATTTATTCTTTTATTTATCAAAGCTCTGTTAACAAAGAACACAGACACACATATACACAAAAAACCCACAGAGATCAACAACATAACCGTGATATTAACAAGTAAAAAAAATAGTACATTAAAAAATAAAAAGTTGTTATTGATATATGTACTTTGCAGTTCGTAATAGGTGTTTCAAAAAAAAAAGACAAAAGGTGATCTAATAGTTCTGACTAATAGGTGACTTCATTTATGTTAGGGATAAAAAGATTGATACTCACGGGTAGAAGACGCCTCTATACAAAGAAGATAAACACTCAGGTGAATAATCCAAAAATATCTGTGTTTTAATGTTTGTGTGTATTTATGAGTGTCTGTGTGTCCACATGGGAACAAATAGTAAATATTTGTGAGGAGAGAAGTGTTGGTTATTTCTAGATTGTATGTAAAGGGCATAAAAAGCTAGAGATACAGAGAGTCATACACACAGAGAGGGAGAAACAGAGAGAGAGAGAGAGAGAGAGAGAGAGAGAGAGAGAGAGAGAGAGAGAGAGAGAGAGAGAGAGAGAGAGAGAGAGAGAGAGAGAGAGAGAGAGAGAGAGAGAGAGAGAGAGAGAGAGAGAGAGAGAGAAATAGAGATGTTAACAGTTGCCTACAACTAAAATATTCGCAAATTTTAATACAGTCGTTCTCCTGGACATCTAGCTCAGTCCCTGTGACAGACATATATTTATGTTTGCTTCTTCATATTAATGAGGACTTCAAATATAGTTCACTTACTTGTCAGAGGTTATGATCGCCCAAACCGACTCAGAATAGAAAATAAATATATTTTACTGAGTTGAACTATTCGCTGAATAGAAACATTAACTAGCTACATTTTATCTCAGTCTGACATTGTCTGTAATATACAGAGTTGATAGCTCAGACATAAAGTGTCTGTAGTCGATCATTCAGTGATATTTACTATATGTGATTATGACTCGTATAGTGGCACTATCCGTCATTTTAAGTTGAGCTGCATATATCTTATGTAGGATAAATTAATGTTAACTTGATGGACGGATTCTATAAGTTTATTATTACATCATGAAGACAATAAGGATAATAAACAATAATAAAATTTAATTTCACACACTTTATTAATGTTGTTATTACCGTTATTGCTATTGTTGTTATTATTATAATATTATAATAATCATTATTATTAATAATATTATTATTATTATTATTATTATTATTATTATTATTATTTTTATTATTTATTTATTTATTTATTTATTTATTTATTTACATATTTATTTATTTAAGATGATATCATTTTTCCTGTTGCCATATTTGATGAACTGTAATCTACACCATTATTGTTCAAATGGTATTTAATCTAATATTCATCAACATTCAGTTAAGAAAGAGAAAACTCACACATATACACATATACCCCAAAACAAACACTCGACAGGATTCGGCCTGAGATGTGTCTGATTTATTACTCAGTGTGTACGAACGTAATGGGGAAACTTTATTTATTTAATAATAGTTCAGTTATTTATGAGGACGTATGAAATGTTTTCGGAGATAAAGAAAAGAATAGTGATAATAAAAAATAGAAAAAAATATCATGTTGTCCTCTTTCCTCATTAGAGAAAAAAAAAAAAAAAAAAAACAAAAAAAAAACACAAAAAAACCCAGTCAAATTATTACTGAGATATATCTATTGTACTGCTCAATAGGTGTTCCAAAACAAAGACACAAATTGACATAATAGTGCTCTGTAACTGTTGATGTCATTTATATTAGAGCTTAATAGAATCATACTTACTCATCCTCGTCAGAATGATACTCACCCAGTTTGGCGGGACCTGTTAAAAAAAAAAAAAGAATCAGGCGAATAATTCAGCAGTTCAAAAATATGAATTCATCTTTTTGCAATTACTTGACTAGTCAATGCACTAGAAAAAAGTAAAATAAAAGTAAAAACAATGTTGTAAACATATATATAAAGATTTTCCTATAACTAAAATGTTTTGAAATTTTAATCATGGATTATTGTTTTTCATTACAGTCATTCTTCTGCATACCCAGGTCTCTCACTGTGTCAAATATATGTATCATAGATCCTTCCTATTAATGTGGACTTAAAATACACTTGACTTACTTGCGAGTTGGAGTGGATCGCCCAATCCGGCTGAAAATAAAAAATAAAAATATTTCTTCGAAGACAAACATTAACCACGTACAATTTACACTTTACATCCGTTTGACAATTTCTGCAATATACAGACATTGTGTCCAGACGAACACTGTGTGACGTTTAATATATATGATTATCACTCGAATACTGACACCATCCGTCAGTTTATGTTCAGATGCATCCATCTTCTCTAGGATAAATTACTGTTATCTTACTGGACATATTCCAATTTTATTACACAATGAAAAAAAAATAGAGAGATTATAAATTATTCTCGCATTATAAAAAATAATACACTTTAATTTAACAGCTGTTTGTGGATATTATTGTTATTATTGCTATTGTTGTTTTTAATTACTATTATTATCATGATCGCCATTATCATTATCGTTATTATTTATTAATTTATTTGTTTATTTATTTTAAATAGTGTAACATTTGCTGTTACAATATTTGATGAACTGTAATCTACATTAGTATTGTTAAAATGGTATTTAGTCTATTATTTATCAAGGCTCTGTTAAGAAAGAAAACAGACACACATAATCACACAAAAAACACAGAGATGAACAACAGAAGAGTGATATTAACAAGTAAAAAAAATAACACATTAAAAAATAAAAAGTTTTTATTGATAGTTGTACTTTGCAGTTCGTAATAGGTGTTTCAAAAAAAAAAAAAAAGCTGATCTAATAGTGCTGACTTATTGGTGATGTCGTTTTATGTTAGTGATTAAAAGATTGATACTCACCGGTATGGGCTGCCGCTGTACAAAGAAGATAAACACTCAGGTGAATAATTTCAAAAATATCTGTGTTTCTATGTCTGTGTGTATTTGTGATTGTCTGTGTGTCCAAATTGGAAAAAAACGTATATATTTGTGAGGAGAGAAGTGTTGGTTATTTCTGGATTGTATGTAAAGGGCAGAAAAAGCTAGAAATACAGAGTCATACACACAGAGAGGGAGAAACAGAGAGAGAGAGAGAGAGAGAGAGAGAGAGAGAGAGAGAGAGAGAGAGAGAGAGAGAGAGAGAGAGAGAGAGAGAGAGAGAGAGAGAGATTAATTCTTATTGATATGCGCATTAAAAGAAAGACAAAAGGTGCAAATGTTAGTAAAAATAGTAGCTTTTCTTATTCATATTACATTGTACTTTGTAAATGACAACCTAGAACGAAACTATCTTTCTTTGTTTTTTAATACCGAATGGATGCCAAAACAAATTGTGAAATATTTTGCATTATTAAACTAATTAATATTCATTCTAATGCAAAACCTTCCGTTTATTATTAACATAAATTCTTAATATATTTAATGATTCCAGTACTCGATTATCGATAATGTTGCATAGTATTATACATAAACTTAATGGACATATTCCAGTTTTATAACACCATGAACAAAACAGAGAGATTATAAATTATTATCGTGTTACAAATAATAATACACTTTAATTTAACAGTTATTTGTGGATACTATTGATCTTATTACTATTGTTGTTTTTATTTACTAGTATTATCATGATCGCCGTTATCATTATTATAATAATTTATTATTTTATTTGTTTATTTATTTTCAATAGTATAACATTTGCTGTTACTATATTTGATGGTCCCTAATCTACATTACTATTGTTAAAATAGTATTTAGTCTATTATTTATCAATGCTCTGTTAACAAAGAAAACAGACACACATACAAAAAAACCCAGAGAGATCAACAACAGAAGCATGATATTAACAAGTAGAAAAAATAACACATTAAAAAATAAAAAGTTATTATTGATATATGTACTGTGCAGTTTGTAATTGGTGTTTAAAAAAAAAGACAAAAGCTGATCTAATAGTGCTGACTTATTGGTGACTTCATTTATGTTATGAATTAAAAGATTGATACTCACAGGTATGGGCTGTCGCTGTACAAAGAAGATAAACACTCAGGTGAGTAATTCTTATTGATATGCGTATTAAAAGAAAGACAAAAGGTGCAAACGTTAGTAAAAATAGTAGCTTTTCTTATTTATATGACATTGTACTTTGTAAATGACAAGCTAGAGTGAAACTATCTTTTTTTGTTTTTTAATACCGAATGGATGCCAAAACAAATTGTGAAATATATTGCATTATTAAACTAATTAATAATCATTCTAATGCAAAACCTTTCGTTTATTATTAACATAAATTCTTAATATTTTTAATGATTCCAGTACTCGATTATAGATAATGTTGTATAGAATTATTTATAAAGTTGACGGACGTATTCCAAGTTTGTTACACCATAAATAAAGTAAGTAGTTTATAAATTGTCCTCGTATTATAAACAATGATACACTTTAATTTAACAGCCATTTGTCGATATTACTATTATTGTTATTCGTATTGTTACTCTTGTTATTTGTACTATCATTATTCTGACCATCGTTATTATTTTTTCTTTATTTATCAATTAATAAATGTATCTATTTATTTATGTTAACTAGTAAAAAATAGATAAAGTACCGTTATAAAAAAGAAAAACTAAAACAAAAACAAAAACGAAGTAAAGTTATTACAGTGATATATATTTTGCAGTTGTTGATAGGTGTTGCAAAAGAAAGACACAAAGTGATGTAATGATGCTGCAGTGTTGGTGATGTCATTTACATTGGGGCTTACTGGAATGATACTCACTGTCGTAGTCTATGCTCGCTGATCCAGTATAAAGAAGAAAAACAATATGAATTCATTTTTTGTCAGTTATTTTAGTAGTGAATTTACAAGGGAAAACTAAAATACAAGTAACAAAAATAGTACTAAAATATATTTCATATAGACATATAAAGACAGATACGTATATATGTCTGTATATGTCTTTGTGCACACATGCATACTATTATTATTATTATTCATATACGCATACACAGAGGCATATATAGACAGATAGACTGCTAAAGAAACAGATAGACTTGTCTCCGCTCTAAAGTAAAATAATTAGAGTATGGTAAATAAAGTAAAGTTATTACTGAGATATATCTTTTGTAGTTCTTAAACAGGTGCTCCAAAACAAAGACACAAAGTGATATAATGGCGCTGCATTATTGATGATGGCATTTATGTTAGAGCTTAATAGGATGATACTCACTCAGGTTGTAGTAACCCATGGCCGAACCTGTATAAAGAATAAAGAAACAGGTGGTGAATAATTCTGAAGTTAAAAATATTAATTAATTTTTTTCAGTTATTTTTATAGTGAATATACAAGTAACAAAAATAGTACGACTAAAATATATTTCATACACGTACACATCCATATGTACATATACATATATATATATATACACATATAAATAAATATGTTTTACTCAGTAGAACATTTCGCTGAATAGAAACGTTAAGAAGCTACATGTTTACATTTTACCTCAGTCTGACATTGTCTGTGATATACAGAGTTGATAGCTCAGACATAAAGTTTCTGTAGTCGATCATTCGGGGATATTTACTTTATGTGACTATGCCTCGTACAGTGGCACTACCCGTGATTTTTAGTTAACTGCATCTATCTTACGTAGGATAAATTAAGGTTATCAAAATAAGGAGATTATGAATTATTCTCGTATTATAAACAATAATACATTTTAATTTAACAGACTTTGTGGATATGGTTATTATTGTAATTTATTGTTGTTGTTTTTATCACTATTATTATAATGATCGTTATTATTATTATTTATACTATTATTATTATTATTATTATTATTATTATTATTATTATTATTATTATTATACTCACCCAGGTGCACTGTCAAAAAAGAAAAAGAGTCAGGCGAATAATTCAGCAGTTCAAAAATATGAATTCATCTTTTTTCCAGTTATTTGACTAGCCAAAAGTAACATAAAGGTAATAAGAGTAAAAAATAAAACATAAATATATTTCATACACATACACACACATAGAAACATATATGCATACATTATAGCCTACATATATACATCTCTAGATAGATAGTTAGGTAAATAGATAGATAGTTTTATCACAGCTCTGAAGTAAAATAAATAAAATAAAGGAAATATATATCTAAAATGAGTTGCCTATAACTAAAATATTTGGAAATATTTAATCAGAGATTATTTTTCGTCATTAAACAGTCATTCTTCTGCCCATCAAGCTTTCTCCCTGAGTCACAAATATATATTTCTCTTTGTTTCTTAATATTAATGTGGACTTAAAATATACTTCACGTATACGCTATATATATATATATATATATATATATATATATATATATATATATATATATATATATACATACATACACACATACATACAAAATATAAATTAATGTTAGTACCATGAACGAAATAAGGAGATTGTAAATAATTCTCTTATTATAAACAATAATACACTTTAATTTAAATATTTGTTGTTACCGCATTTGATGAACTGTAATCTACGTCATTACTGCTAAAATAGTATTTAGTCTACACACACAAGAAAAAACACTGAAATGGATTTGGCCTGAGATTCGTCTGAATTATTACTTTAGTGTGTGCGAATGTAATGTGGAAAGTTTATTTATTTAATAATATTTTAATTATTTAGTAAGGCGTTTAAAACGTTTGCGGAGATCAAGAAGTGAATCCTGAAATTAAGAAATAGAGAAAATATCATTTTGTCCACTCTTCACTTTGAAAAAACAACAGCAAAGTTATTACTGAGATATAGTTTTTGTAGATCTTAATAGGAGATCCAAAACAAAGACACAAAGTGATATAATGGAGCTGCATTATTGATGATGACATTTATGTTAGAGCTGAATAGGATGATACTCACTCAAGTGGCACTAAACGATATCTGAAAATGTATAAAGAAAAAAATAACCAGTCAATGAATAATTCTGAAGTTCAAAAATAGGATTTTTTTTTTCAGTTATTCTCAGAGTGAATATACAAGGAAAAAGCAAAATACAAGTAGAAAAATAATACAACAGAAATATATTTAATGCACATACAGAGATACATACATACATGTATACATACATGCGTATACACCTACACACATATATGAAGTGAAATAAATAAAATAAAGTAAATAAATATATATATATATATATATATATATATATATATTGTATATCATTATACAGTCATTATTTTGCCCATCTAGCTTTCTTCTGTGTCAGACATATATTTATCTCTGTTTCTTGATGTTAATGTCGACTTAAAACATATTTCACTTACTTAGCGGATCGCCTAAACAGGCTGAAAATAAAAAATACAAATATTTTACTGAGTGCAACATTTCACTGAATCGAAACGTTAGCCAGCTACAGTTTACCTTCTACCTCAGTCCGACATTGTCTGCAAGATAGAGAATTGATAGCTCAGACAAAAGTGTCTCTGGTAGATCATTCAAGGGTATTTACTTTATATGATTATGACTCGTATACTGGCACTATCCAAGAGTTTATGTTATACAGATAGCTGCATCTATCTTATGTTCCATAAATTAATGTTAACTTACTTAACATATTTCAAGTTTATTACTCCATGAAGAAAATAAAGAGGTTATAAATTATTCTCGTATTATAAACAATAACACACTTTAATTTAACAGCCATTTTTCGATAATGTTATTATTGTTATTCTTAGTGTTGTTATTACTACTACTACTACTACTACTACTACTACTACTACTACTATTATTATTATTATTATTATTATTATTATTATTATTATTATTATTATTATTATTATTATTATTACTAATATTATTATGATCATCCTTATTATAATTTTTATTATTTATTAATCACATATACACACTGAAATGGATTAACACTTTAGTGTGTACGAATCTAACGTGGAAAGATAATTTGTTTAATAATATTTGATTTATTTGAGATGATCTTTACAAGGCTCCGGAGATTAAGAGCAAAATCGTCATTTTTACCTCATTACATATTAAAAAAAAAAAAAAAACAGTACAACTATTACTGATATATCTATTTTGTAGTTCTTAATAGGTCTTTCAAAACAAGGACACAAACTGATATAATAGTGCTGCATTATTGTTGATATTTCTGTTAGTGTTTAATAGAATGATATTACTCACGGGTTATAGCCGTCCCTGTATAAAAAAGATAAACAGTCAGGTGAATAATTCGGCAGTTCAAAAATATGAATTAATTTTGTATCTCTTAACTTACTAGTAAAACAAAAGTAAAAAAAAATAGTACAGCATAAATATATTTCATACACGTACACATACATATCAACATAATCCATACGTACATGCATATATTCATATATAGACAGAACTGGTTACAATCTCAAATAAAAACAAATATAACAGTACTGCAGATAAATACAATAATACTCATGGAGATTCTTCCCTGAAAAAAAAACTCAACCCTGATATAAATACATTGTAGTAGATGGCCAACCTGGGTCTATGTTCTTGTATTTTGGAATAAACCAATAAAGTCGTCGAGAAAAATAAATAAATACATCAGGTATTTTGTAATGCTTAAAACAGACAAGTCAAAAATCAGTGGTTCGATTTCTAGAAAACAGTATTTCATTTTAAGATTTTCATTTTGGTCTTTTAGTTTACATCTGTGAATACTTTTATATTCCATACTCTAAATGAAAACCTAGAGTGAAACTGTTTTTGTTTTACTTTTTAATATCGAATGCGTTCCAAAACGAACTGTGAAATGATATTGCATTATTAACCTAATTAATATCTTTTCTAACGTAAAACTTTCTGTTTAGTATTAACATAAAATCTTAATATATTCCATGATGCCAGTGTTCGATTATCGATAATGTTGCATAGTTTTATGTTTTTTCTGTATATTTATAAATAAATTTCTAATGACTGGTTTGGGTCCGGAATATTAGTATGAACACATTGAGGTATCTTATCAAATTTGGTCTATGAATTTGTTTTGTTAAATGAGGAACTATAGGCAGCTGGAAAATCATTAAGTGGTGTGTAACTCCGAGTAAAAAGAATTCATTTATTGGACTTTTTTTTACAATTTGTTTTACATACTTTAGTTTTGCATCTTAATAGTTTTCTTAATATGAATATATTCCTTAAAATAGAATTACATTGCCTCTGTTTTATTCTTACGTACAATTTCCAGTAATAAAAACCTCATACTGACGTATAGCAAATTAAATGTAAATGAAATAGTAAATATTCGATTTAAAACATATAGGAATATAACATCAAACGATTAGTGATGGAAAACGAAAAAATAATAATAGTAATAATAATAATAATCATAACAATAACAACAGCAACAACAACAACAACAATAATAATAATAATAATAATAATGATGTATAAAAAATACTATTAAAATTATATGTATATAATTAAAGCCATATAATAAGAAACGTTTTACATTCAAGATTGTTTAGGTGAAATGTTTTATTTCTTATAATTCCATAGATGTACTTGTATTGAAATAAATTACGATTATTACTAATATATTTAATTACATCTACAGTCCCCAGCATTAAAGAAAGATTTTTTATTTTGTACTCATCTCGATTCATTGATCCGTCTCATACAAAAAATTCACTGAACAGGAAAAGTGAAAAGGAAACTAACCGGTATTCGTAAGATGTTAACTCGACCTGCACTGATCCCAAAATAATCCAGAGCAGAATAATTTGCTGTTTCAACACAGACATAGTGAACAACGTCAACTGGAAACGTGCACGGATTCGTTAAAAGACAAAATTAGACGAAACATTAATTTTACTGTTTACCAAGCGCACTTAGTGTTCAGTATTATTGCAAATTATCATTGCCAAAAAAAAATATATATATATATATTTATTTATTTATTAATGAAAAATTACTAAATTTGAGAAATGTATACATTTAATGTTTAGCGCTGTGACTGAATAAGATTTTGAACTTTTTCCGTCTGTAGAAATGAAGTATTAGAAACATTTACTACGTTTAAATGTATGCTTGTTTTTAATAATTTTAGATGTAAAAAAATAATTATAAAGTGAAAATAACTTACCAAAAATATTCAATGACCTAGCTGTAACAATATGTGCAATATCGTGGGTACGAGGTATTTATAACGATCCACGGACGCAATAATCATCAATCAAACCTCTGATATCTAAAAGATTACTATGGCAGAAAAATATAAAGTTAAAATAAATGTAAGGTTTGTGACAGGTGAAACCATAAAACGTGGAATGTTCATACATTTTATAATTAATTTACTCTGTGCATTCTATCGATTTTTCTATCAGTATGTGTGTCATGGGTGTTTGCCTGTATGTCGGTGTACATGGCTGTGTATATGTTTGTATATGTTTCTATGTATATATGTATGTATATTTTATGTATGTATGTATGTATGTTTGTATATATGTATGTATGTATCTATCTATCTATCAGTCTTTCTCTCTACCTGTCTGTCTATCTGTCTATCTATCTATCTCTCTCTACATCTGTCCATCGATATTTTTATCTAACTATATTTCTATATATCTGTCTATCTATCTATCTATATACATATATATATATATATGTGTGTGTGTGTGTTTGTGTGTATGTGTGTGTCAATATGTGAATCTGTCTGTCTATCTATCTTTCTTTCTATTTTTCTATATACCCATCTCTTTACCTAATTGTTCTATAATAAGTGAAATGATATTCAAGATGTATATTGATGATTATAATATATGAAATTACTATAGAGTGACTGTTCTATGAATACAAATAGGTTTCACTATTTCACTCTTTTGAAAAAAAAATTCTGTCAGCACGAAACGTTTCCTATGGTTAAAAAGAAAACGCTACAGTCCATTACTGTAAAAACAGAACGTTACGAAATTAATAAAAACACTGCTTTGATATCGATTACTTCGTCCTGTAAATCTGCTAGATAGAGCTTTGTATTCATGACAGTGGTTAAAACTCAATTAAACATTCCGAGTAAATCTTTTTTGATTTCTTAAAAGAATGGTAATACATGAATAAAGTCGTCACAAAGTTTTTACTTTTCCCCTAAGCAGTTACTGTTCAGTATGGTTGAAAATTGTTTTTGATTTTGACATAGAGATACAGATGTAAAAGCCCACCACCTTCATCTCAACTGATTTTGAATTGCACCCTCCATGACGACTTCACAGGTTGCCGACTTTCTTGTAATACGGAAACATGATAAGACAGGTAAGTTAGATGCAGTGGGTTAAAATGATGATGCTACAATTGGACATTACAGAGTTATAATTCTAAAGGGTTCTATTAACTACGAACAGTATATATCAATGCCAAAACCGTTGGTTTTAACACCACATGTTCAGACCAAGTTTCCCCAAGGGATGCAGTAAACCATCTCCACACTCTTTATGTAATTATGACATATTAATCACAATTTGTATTCTTCTTAATGTTCTAATAGATTTTATATTTTATTTATTGTCAACAAGAAATTAGTATGAAATAATAATATTTTATTGTTATATCTTCCTAAACCTAGTGAGAAATGAGATTACTTTATTATTAGCATATATATTATTTTCTCATCTTCACTGAATACAAATTCTTCCATTTATTGAATCATTCTTCATGCCATTCACATTAATTTTATAAAGTTCTGAATAATATAAAGCTATTTCGTTATTCTCGTTATTATTGAATAATAATGCTTTTCTAAAAACATGCTCAATTCACCTTATCACAAATATTTTTATAGCAGATAAAAAATTAAAAAAACAAATTAAAATCGTGAATTGAGATAAAAAAGTACGATTTGCTCAACAGTCAGACAGTTAGCTTATATTTCTAACTCTAGTGAGAAGTGAGATTACTTTATTATTAACATATATATTATTTTTATCATTTTCCATTTACTGAATAATTCTTCATGTCATTCACATTACTTTTATAAAGTTCTGAAAATGTCTTGTTGGTAACATAAGCTATTTCATGACTGTCGTGTTGAATAATAATGCTTTTCTAAATACATGAGGAATTCACCAAAAGAGAAAGATTTTTATAGCGGATGCAAAATAATAAAATAAATTAAGATCATGAATTAAGACAAAAAACAAAATTACGAGTTGTTGGTCATAATTTCTGAAAGAAAAGAGTATATCATTCTGGATAAACAGGTATATAAAACTGTCAGTTATATGAGTTTCTGATTTATGTTTTTCAAACTGTCATATATATTTTTTTAAATGTGTTTCTGCTTTGCTGTTATTAGTACAGTAGAGGCAGTTAAAATAATATTATCTACTTTGTGTCCCGTTTACTTTATTTATTTATTTATTCAATTTTTCTCTTTTTTTGTTTTTTACTTTTTTTTTTTTTTTTTTTTTTGCTTTTCTGCTGTCCAGTATTACTATTCAAACGTTTCGTCCTTTATTATTATTCTATACTGTAATATTATTATTCATTATTACTATATATTGTAATAGATACCTCAACTGTTTTAGAGAAATGTGATTAATTGATATCGTAGTACTAGCGGTAGAACGTACGTGCAAACCTACAATAATACTTTTCTGCTTAAATTTAATCTTTCTCTTACGTTATGAAATTTGACAGACTTATTGTAACTACAACTTATATTATTAGTATTTCAACTCATCTTTCTCTCAGATAAATAGAGAATTATTATGCACAAAACTGAGAGAGAGAGAGAGAGAGAGAGAGAGAGAGAGAGAGAGAGAGAGAGAGAGAGAGAGAGAGAGAGAGAGAGAGAGAGAGAGAGAGAGAGAACTTTGTTTTGAACCTTGTTGATTTCACTTCATTCATGGCCAACATACTTCACATGTAAAGGGCTGATTACATACACCGTTTGTTCTAATGAGAGATAGTAAAGTTCTGTTTATATCAACAATGTTCCGACAGAGGAGTATAATTCTCCTAAGTTATAATATACGTTGGGGGCCAGATATCTTCTGGAGACACAATTACCCTACCTTACCCTAATAACTAACTACATCAGCGTTTATTTCATTTAACTCTAATACTCTTGAATGAGACCTTGTCCTTTTTAAATCACCTCAAGTCAAGATTAATCTGCAAAATGTTACCTATACAACATATAAAAGGTCGAGAACTGTAATAGTTTCAGTTTAATAATAAAATACACTTAAAGTGGACACATGAAACCACTAGAGCGATATGACACAGCTTTAATACTGTATTATAACCTTACCTTGAATGCTGATTTCGAAAGATTCATTGGAGGAATTTTGAGTGATAAAGAAGAGCAATAATTGTTCTTTGTATTTATATAATTGCAGTGAAAGTGTCAGAAAAGACGGTTTTCGGCCAACAAATCCCAGCTAATACTTGAGATTTATATTCCACGTGTCAACAAAGTCTGATTTATCGGATTAAACCCACTGTGTGATTCGACATGGAATGTCCCTATCATGGATTTTTTATAAATATTTGCTGATATCTGTAAACACAACAAAATGTAAGTAAAAGTAATTGTTTCTTAAAAATCCTCTCCTATTTTATTTTTTCTGAAAGAGAATTTAGTATGAAATAATAATATTTTATTAATATATCTTGCTATACGCAATGAGAAATGAGATTACTTTATTATTATTTGATAATAGAAAGATAATTGTTCATTCGCATGTTGAATAATGATGTTTTTCATACCACATGTTAAATATTTTAATGCAGATACAAAATGACAGAATAAGTTATAATCGTGAATTAAAGAAGTAGAAAAGTATACTACTGGCTCGAACGTGAGATTAGAAAGGAAGTTTATATTTTAACTTCTACAATAATGTTTTATGATCCGATTATTTATACACAGATTTCAATTAATAACATTTTATCTCCTCTTTGTATTTTCATAGTTTATACAAACAATATGAAGAAAACCAAAATAACCTAGAAATTATAATAAAGGTGATGGTGATCACGATAATAATAACATCTACAATGAGTAATAATTTAATCTGTATTATTTTTCATAATATTATAACAGTGTGTAATCGATCATAATGCAGTAGAGGTAGTGTTTTATCTCTGGTTTATATTACTTTATTGAGCATTATTATTATTCTATATTGTTCTTTCATTATTCATTATTATTAATTACTGTACTAGATATCGCAATTGTTTTAGTGAAGTATGTTTAATTAATATCTTAATACTCACACTAGTACGTACATACGTACCTATCTACAATACAAATGTTCTGTTTAAATGTTTTCCTTCTCTTACATTTAGAATGAAATTTAGCAGAGTAATTGTAACTAATAATAATAATAATCTTATTATTTTATGTCTTTTTTCAGTGATACTAATATGCTACGTAATGTAACATGGAAATATTCTCATTTCTTTTTCTTCTGTTTTGTAAATAGTTATTGCAGGTAGGCTACAGGACAAGATGTGTTTTATACTGAAAGGGAATACAAATTTCGAAATGGATAAATAGACAATTATACACTGAGAGAGAGAGAGAGAGAGAGAGAGAGAGAGAGAGAGAGAGAGAGAGAGAGAGAGAGAGAGAGAGAGAGAGAGAGAGAGAGAGAGAGAGAGAGAGAGAGAGAGAGAGAGAGAGAGAGATGATTTCATGCCCTCGCTTTTAAATAGCTAAAATAGATTCAGTGTTTTACATTAGGACTTTATTATCTCCTTAGCTTGTAACATCATTCTCTTTTAAAAGTTCACTCGTAGCTCTGAAGTAAAATCAACAAATAAATGTATATAATATAAATAAGCAAATAAACAAATAAATAATAACGAGTTGCCTATAACTAAACTGTTTCGAAATTTTAATCATTATACAGTCATTCTTGTGCAGATCTAGCTTTCTCCATGAGATACACAGAGTTATACACACAGAGAGGGAGAGAGAGAGAGAGAGAGAGAGAGAGAGAGAGAGAGAGAGAGAGAGAGAGAGAGAGAGAGAGAGAGAGAGAGAGAGAGAGAGAGAGAGAGATGATAAGAGTTGCCTACAACTAAAATATTTTGAAATTTTAATACAGTCATTCTTCTGGACATCTAGCTGAGTCCCTGTCTCAGTCCCTGTGACAGACATATATTTATCTTTGTTTCTTCATATTAATGTGCACTTAATAGGTGTTCTTAATAGGTGTTCCAAAACAAGGACACAAAGTGAAATAATAGTGCTCTGTTATTGGTGATGTAGTAAATATATATATAAAGAGTTGCCTATAACTAAAATGTTTTGAAATTTTAATCATGGATTATTGTTTATCATTACAAAGTCATTCTTCTGCATACCCAGGTTTCTGCCTGTGTCAAATATATTTATCATAGATCCTTCCTATTAATGTGGACTTAAAATACACTTGACTCACTTGCGAGTTGGAATGGATCGCTCATGTTGGCTGAAAATAAAAAATATTTCGTCGAATAGAAACATTAACCAGGTACAATTTACACTTTACCTCCGTTTGACAATGTCTTCAGTATAGACACATAGTCTCTAGACCAATATTGTGTGACGTTTAATTTATATGATTATGACTCGAATACTAGCACTATTTGTCAGTTTATGTTGAGTTACATACATCTTATCTAGGATAAGTTAACGTTAACGTACTGGAGATATTCCAATTTTATTACACCATGAACAAAATAGAGAGATTATAAATTATTCTCGTATTATTTGATTAAATTAACAGCTACTTGTGGATATTATTGTTGTTATTGCTATTGTTGTTTTTAATAACTATTATTATCATGATCGCCATTATCATTATTGTTATTATTTATTAATTTATTTATATATTTATTTTAAATAGTATAACATTTGCTGGTACCATATTTGATGAACTGTAATCTACATTACTATTGTTAAAATGGTATTATTTATCAAGGCTCTGTTAAGAAAGAAAACAGACACACATATACACACACAAACACAGAGATCAACAACAGAACCGTGATATTAAGAAGTAGAAAAAATAACACATTAAAAAATAAAATGTCGTTATTGATATATGTACTTTGCAGTTCGTAATAGGTGTTTCAAAAAAAAGACAAAAGCTGCTCTAATAGTGCTGACTTATTTGTGACGTCATTTATGTTAGGGATAAAAAGATTGATACTCACTCCTTGAAGGTGCCTCTATACAAAGAAGATAAACACTCAGGTGAATAATTCCAAAAATATCTGTGTTTCTATATGTGTGTGTATTTGTGAGTGTCTGTGTGTCCACATGGGAAAAAACCCGTATATATTTGTGAGGAGAGAAGTGTTGGTTATTTCTGGATTGTATGTAAAGGTCATAAAAAGCTAGAGATACAGAGAGTCATACACACAGAGAGGGAGAAACAGAGAGAGAGAGAGAGAGAGAGAGAGAGAGAGAGAGAGAGAGAGAGAGAGAGAGAGAGAGAGAGAGAGAGAGAGAGAGAGAGAGAGAGAGAGAGAGAAATGTTAAGAGTTGCCTATAACTAAAATATTTGGAAATTTTAATATAGTCATTCTCCTGGACCTCTAGCTCAGTCCCTGTGTCAGACATATATTTATCTTTGTTTCTTCATATTAAAGTGGACTTGAAATATAGTTCACTTACGGCGGATACATTACTCGGCGCCCGTACATGCTGAGAACAGAAAATAAATATATTTTACTGAGTGGAACTTTTCGCTGAAGAGAAACATTAACTAGATACATTCTACCTCAGTCTGACATTGTCTGTGATATACAGAGTTGATACCTCAGACATAAAGTGTCTGTAGTCGATCATTCAGGAATATTTACTTTATGTGATTATGCCTCGTACAGCGGCAATATCCGTCATTTTAAGTTCAGCTGCATATATCTTATGTAGGATAAATTAATGTTAACTTAATGGACGGAATCTATAAGTTTCTTATTACATCATAAAGACAGCAAGGATATAATAAATTATTATGTTATTATAAACAATAATAAAATTTAATTTCACACCCTGTATGGATGTTGTTATTACTGTTATTGCTATTGTTGTTATTATTACAATATTATTATTATTTATTTATTTATTTATTTATTTATTTACATATTTATTTATTTTATATGATATAATTTTTCCTGTTACCATATTTGATGAACTGTGATCTACACGATTATTGTTAAAATGGTATTTAATCTAATATTCATCAACATTCAGTTAAGAAAGAGAACGCACACACATATACACACAAACCCCAAAACAAACACTCCACTGGATTCGGCCTGAGATGCGTCTGAATTATTACTCAGTGTGTACGAATGTAATGCGGAAACTTTATTTATTTAATAATAATTTAATTATTTATGAGGACATTTAAAACGTTTCCGGAGATAAAGAAAAGAATAGTGATAATAAAAAATAGACAAAATATCATGTTGTCCTAATTTCTCTTTAGAAAATAAATTTAAAAAAGTCCAAGAAAAAAACAACCAGTCAAATTATTACTGAGATATATCTATTATACATATTCCAAAACAAAGACACAAAGTGACATAATAGTGCTCTGTAATTGGTGATGTCATTTATATTAGAGCTTAATAGAATGATACTCACTCATACTTCGGAAGAACGCTGGACATGTTAAAAAAGAAAAACGAATCAGGCGAATAATTTAGCAGTTCAAAAATATGAATTCATCTCTTTCCAGTTACTTTACTAGTCAATGTACTAGAAAAAAAGTAAAATAAAAGTAAAAACAATGTAGTAAATATATATATAAAGATTTGCCTATAACTAAAATGTTTTGAAATTTTAATCATGGATTATTGTTTATCATTACACAGTCATTCTTCTGCATACCCAGGTTTCTGCCTGTGTCAAATATATTTATCATAGATCCTTCCTGTTAATGTGGACTTAAAATACGTTTGACTTACAATCGGGTTTGAGTGGATCTCCCATGCCGGCTGAAAATAAAAAATAAAAATATTACGTCGAAGACAAACATTAACCAGGTACAATTTACACTTTACCTCCGTTTGACAATGTCTGCAATATACACACATTGTCTCTAGTCCAACATTGTGTGATGTTTAATTTATATGATTATGACTCGAATACTGACACTGTCCGTCAGTTTATGTTCAGTTGGATCCATCTTATCTAGGATAAGTTAACGTTAACTTACTGGACATATTCCAATTTTATTACACCATGAAAAAAAAAGAGATTATAAATAATTCTCGTATTATAAACAATAATACACTTTAATTTAACAGCTATTTGTGGATATTATTGTTGTTATTGTTCTTGTTGTTTTTAATTACTATTATTAACAGTATCGCCATTATCATTATTATAATAATTTATTAATTTATTTTTTTATTTTTTTTAAATTATATAACATTTCCTGCTAACATATTTGATGGACCCTAGTCTACATTACTATTGTTAAAATAGTATTTAGTCTATTATTTATCAAGGCTGTCTTAAGAAAGAAAACAGACACACATATACACACAAAAAACACAGAGTTCAACAACTGAAGCGTGATATTAACAAGTAGAAAAAATAAAAATATTGAATATAACGTTGTTTTTGATATATGTATCTTGCAGTTCGTAATAGGTGTTTCTAAAAAAGAAAGTTCATCTAATAGGTCTGATTTATTGGAGACGTCATTTATGTTAGGATTGATATTAACGGGTATGGGACGGATCTGAACAAAGAAGATAAACACTCTTATTGATATGCGTATTAAAAGAAAGACAAAAGGTACAAACGTTAGTAAAAATAGCTTTTTATTATTTGATATGATATTATACCTTCAAAATGACAGCCTAGAGTGAAACTATCTTACTTTGTTTTTTAATACCGAATGTATACCAAAACAAAATGTGAAATATATTGCATTACAAACCCAATTAATGTTCATTCTAATGCGAAACATTCCGTTTATTACTAACATAAATTCTTAATATATTTAATGATTCCAGTACTCCATTATCGATAATGTTGTATAGTATTATATATATTTTGTTTCTGTAACGTTATCAATCAATTTCTAATGGCTGGTTTGGGTCCCTAAAAGTATGACTATTGATATGAACACTTTGAGGGATATTATCAAGGATGGTCTCTGAATTTGTATTGCTAAATGATGAACTAACGACAGCTAGAAAATCATCAAAAACTTTGTAACTCCGAGTTTAAATAATTCATTTATTAGACTTCAAGTGGCAGAAAACAGTATTCAGTTTTACGATTTATTTTACATAGTTTCATTTTACATCTTCATAGTTTTCTTCACATGAATATATTCCTTTAACTAGAATTACATTATATGTGTTTTATTCTTACGAACAATTTTAAGTAAAAAACTCTCATAGTGACGTAGAGTAAGTCAGACGCAAATGAAATAGCAAAAAAGTGACTAGTGATACAAAACAATTAATAATAATAATAACAAATATAGTAGTTTTAGTAGTAGTAATAATAATATAATAAAATACCATTAAAATTACATGTATATAATTAAAGCCGTATAATAAGAAACGTTTTACCTGTTTAGATGAAAGGTTTTATTTCTTATAATTCCACATACGTATTTGTATTGGAATAGATTAAGATCATTACAAATATACTTAATTACGTCTACAGTCCCCACCACTAAAGTGTTTTATGCTGCACTCATTCACCCGTCTCACATTCAACTGCACTGAACAGGAAAAGGGAAAACGAAACTTACTTGTATTGGTATTCGGAGTGGTCTTTGGATAATTGTACCTGCACTGATCCCAAAATAATCAAGAGCAGAATAATTTGCAGTTTCATCGCAGACATGGTGAACAACGTCAACTGTGTATATATATATATATATATATATATATATATATATATTTATGACAAACTACTAAGTTTGAGAAATGTAAACATTTAATGTTTAGCGCTGTCACTTAATAGAACAAATATTTATTTTCTAACATTATTTAACATGGATCTTGAAAACAGAGAAACGAAAATAAATATGGTGTTCTCTCTTTAAATCCTTTTAACATATTTCCCTGAGATTTTAAACATTTTACCAACTATTCGAAATATTTACTACTTTTTAGAATTTTATATGCAAAAAATAATTATAGAGTGAAAATACCTTACCAGAAACAGTTGTAATATTGAATGATCTAGCTGTAACAATATGTGCAATATCGTTGGTACGAGGTATTTATAATGATGCACGGACGCAATAATGATGAATCAAACGTCTGATATCTCAAAAAGTACTGTCAGACAAATATAAATTCAAAATAAATGTAAAGTTTATGACAGTTCAAACGATTGAACGTCGAATATTTAAAAATTTTATAATAAATGTATTCTGTGTATTCTGTCGATTTCTTTTTCTGTCTGTCTGTGAATCTCTGTCTACATCTAACTATATTTCTATATATCTATATCTATTCATCTATCTATCTATCTATCAATCTTTCTGTTTTTCTATCTATCTATTTATCTACTTTTTCTACAATAAGTGAAATGATATTCAAAAAGTATATTGATGATTATAATATATTAAGTTACTATAGGATGATTGTTCTATGAAAACAAACAGGTTTAACTCTTTCAGTGTTGAGAAAATTCTTTCCTATCAACACCGAACGTTTCCTGTGTGTAGAAACAGCACGTTACAGCCCGTTACTGTAAAACGGAATGTTACGAAATTAATACAAAAAATACTGCTTTGATCTGAATTACATTGTCCTGTATTTGGGGTACGTAGAGTTTTGTATGATAGTGGTTAAAAATCAGTTAAACATTCCTAAAAAACCCAGATAATTTATGAATAAAAACCGTCGTCAAATTTTTTACTTTTCTCTTTGTTCAATATAATTGATAATTTTTATTGATTTCGACAAATTTAAAATGTTTCGATCTGCATACAGTGAAGGTTCTTTAATCCCACGAAATTCATCTCAACTGATTTTGAATTGCACCCTCCATGACGACTTCACAGGTTGCCAACTTTCTTGTAATTCTGAAACATGGTAACACAGGCAAGATTTGTGGGTTAAACTGATGATGTTACAATTGGACACTACAGAGTTATAATTCTAAAGTGTTGTATTAACTACGAACAGAATATATCAATGCCAAAACCGTTGATTTTAACACCACATGTTCAGACGAAATTTCCCCAAGTGGTGTAGTAAACCATCTCCACACTCTTTATGTAGTTATGACATATTAATCACACTTGTTTTATTCTTCTTAACGTTCTAATTGTTTTTATATTTTATTTATTCTCAACAAAATTTTTTATATTTTATTGTTATATCTTCCTAAACCTACTGAGAAACGAAATTACTTTATTATTAGCTTATATATTATTTTCTCATCTTCACTGAATACAAATTCTTCCATTTATTGAATGATTCTTCATGCCATTCACATTACTTTTAGAAAGTTCTGAAAATGTCTTGTTGAGAATATAAAGCTATTTCATCATCCTCGTATTGAATAGAACGTGTTGAATTCACCAAATGAGAAATACTTTTTATAGCAGATACAAAATTAAAAAAATAAATTAAAATCATGAATTGAGATAAAAAAAAAGTACGAGTTGCTGAACAGTCAGACAGTTAGCTTATATTTCAACCGCTGCAATGTTTGTTTTTATGTTTTTTTTTTTTTTTTTTTTTCTCTCTCTTCTCTCTCTCTCTCTCTCTCTCTCTCTCTCTCTCTCTCTCTCTCACACACACACACACACACACACACACACACACACACACACACACACACAGACCTATTATAGATGGTTTCCAATCGTTTGATCTTGTTTTATATTATCTTTGTTTTATATAATTATCATAATTTTTCCATTTCAGTTTAATGATTTATTCACGTTTTATAGTTTTCTGTCACAGTACAGAGTAATATGATATTCATACTAAATGTTTTATTACGTTTGTGCAACACTATTACTATCTGTTCAATCGTTACTGTAATATTCTTTCAGCTAGATTATTGAATACTTAAACTATTTTTGGTAAAATATATGAACTTTTTAATTATTTTCATATCATTACTATTTATCTTGATACAGGTATTACAGTTAAAGATAATAAATGTCTAGAATAAATGTTATTTATTTCATATGTAAAAAGTTAAAAAACATGAAAGACTAATATTGTCATTTTAGTTTTTCAGTTTTCTGCTTTATATTATATTAGGGGGGGACACACACACACACACACACACACACACACACACACACACACAGCAAATGTTTGTAATATGAAAAAAAAAATAATAAAAACATAATATATAAAATAATTGAGATGTTTTGCACCGTAATTGAAAAATGCATAAAAAGATATTAAATTCATTAGAATAGTTTAAAATATTCGTTTTGCATGAATAAATTAAAAATTTTAATTCTAATTAATTATACGCTATTTTATTTGAGGTTACACTGGAAGTTCGTGTTCAAAACAAACAACGTCATCATGTGATTGTAAAAATGGCGGGCAATGTGTATCTCACGTCTGCCAGTTTTCACTAGTATTTACACGAAAGGAGTGTGAGATTTTTGTTTGCGACAATTCAACGTTTCGAAATGGGTAAGTCGTTACTGTGAATTTTGCTTTATATGTTTCTACATTTAATTTTACTACATTGCCAAACTTAATATAAATATACGAAAAACAAAAACGTTTAATGTATTGGTTTACCGAAAGGTAACGATTCCAACTAAAATAAACTGCATAAAGAATAATCGGTCAGTGTATTTCTCCAGCTGGAAAACAGTTCGATAAGAAAACATCTTCATTCACTGAACTACGCAATGTTGTGGAAACATACATACATACATACATACATACATACATACATACATACATACATACATACATACATACATACATACATACATACATGCATGCATACATACATAGATATTTATTTCCAACTGAAATCTGTAAATCCATCTCTAATATTTTAAACAATTCCATTGCATTGTGTTTCAAAATAATAAAACAAACCAATTATATATGTGAATGCCAAAAAGGATACACTGGTAGAAACTGTGAATCTGACGTCAATGAATGCGCATCACATCCATGTCTTAATCACGGAACGTGCACAAGATGGGGTTGGTACTTATTCATGTCTTTGTAAACACGGATACACTGGTAGAAACTGTGAAACTGACATCATTGAATGCGCACCTAAATCATGTCTTAATAATGGAACATGTGTGAACAAAACTGACAGATAGTCCGGTAAATGTCCTACTGGGTATTGTTGAAGAAACTGTGAAAGTGATATTACTGAGTGTAGTGACAACAGATGCAACGATACAAGAAGCAGTACGATCGATGCCTGATTATTGTATAACTACTGCTGGTTCGAAGTTATCCGAAATTAACAGTAAGTCCTTTGTAAAAAATATTTTTATTTATTTTATTTTATTTTATTTTATTTTATTTTATTTTTATTTTTATTTATTGTTTGTTTGTTTGTTTGTGTGTGTGTGTGTTTGTTTAGATGCAGGCTTTGTTTTTAATATAATTCTTGCTGTAAATTTATAAATAAAAACAGCTGCTTTTTGCAAGTGTATGTTTGTTTTTTCGTTATCTGGGAAGTTAGTGAAGTTTTTAAAATTTATGTTGTTATGTTCTAAAACAAAGAAACAAAAAAGTTACGTTTTCACATTTAAATGAGTTTGCTTTGGAGACTGTTCAGTGAAATTGTGTATTTAATATATCACGTAAGTTTCAAGTTCATTCTAAAACAAGTGTGTGTGTGTGTGTCTGTATAGATCTATATATATATATATATATATATATATATACTTATGTATGTATGCATCTATGTATATATGTAAGCATGTGTGTATGTATGTATGTATATATGTGTATGTATGTATGCATGTATGCATGTATGTATGTATGCATTTATGTATGTATGCATGTATGATTGTATGTATGCATATATGTATGCATGTATGTATATATGTATGTATGCATGTATGCAAATATGTATGTATGCATGAATGCATGTATGTATGCATATATGTATGCATGTATGTATGTATGCATATATGTATGCATGTATGTATGTAGGTATGTATGAGACACTGGTAGCAAGGTTGACATATTTTTTGAAAAGAAGCATGAATATTATCCAGTAATTATTAATGTAACTTAACTAATCACAGTAATGGCTCGATTTTCTATTATTTTATAAACATGAAACTCAGTATACCATCATGATTTAGGTTACTATTAAACGTAATACACAATACAAACTTTAATGTAAAATGGATTAACACAATACAAACTTTAATGCAAAATTAATTTTTAGGATTTTCAGTTTATTTTCCGGACATTCAATCGTTACTATTGTTGTTGTTGCTGTTGTTGTCGTTGTTGTTGATGTCATTGTTCTTTTATGCCACAAATCACTGTTTTAATAACCAATTAGATTCCTCATAAATGAAATATGCACTGAATAAATCTTTTTACAAGGGAATATACTTTTAAATAATATATATATATATATATATATTTTTTTTTTTGTAAATCGAATATTCTAGTAACCAGACCATGTGTAAATTAACATTACAGTAACAAGAAATATTTCAAATTAAGTATATTTTAATCTATATAGTCTAACAAAAGGTTGACACGTACATTTTAGAAATATATTTTCTTGGTTAAAATCTAAGCAAAAGCGAAACATAAAATGCTGACAGGTGCAGTTTTCAAATATTCATCAGCGTGTTTTACAGTGTATAAAAATTAAACAAATGACAATTAAGATCTGTCTGTAATCTTACGAGAACCCAAAGAATGCAGTAGTTTCCACACCCTTCTTTGTGCGTTACATTTCCTTTTTTTTTCTTCTTTTTTTACCAAAACCGTCGTATGTGTTTTGTTGCCTTTGGTAAAGAGTATAACAAAAATAGAATCGCGTTCTTCGGAAGAGAGTTTCCCATTTTAAGACTGTCGAGTCACATTGCTTTTTCCCTTTCCTATTCTTGACGTGTTTACATAAACGTTGGACAGAAATTCTCTAGTCATTTCTAATGTTTAAAATTACGTGAAAATTCAAGCATACATTAAAGAAGTGTATGAGAATGCGATGTGCATAAAACAAACAAATTCAGCTTCTCACATTACTGAATGGAATTATAAGCGCTTCGGACATCCTTTATGAAAGAATAAACAAAATACTCTACTCACCTAGAACTGGCCTATGTTTCCTAATTAGGTTCTTTATTAATAATAGTTATGAATGTATGTCAGTAGGTAAGCAACTAGACGGAATATTCAACAGATGCCTCTACTGAAAGAAACACATTAAACTAAGCAGTACTTGAGGATACTGGCTGGACTGAATTGAATTTAGAACAACAAAGAATCGAACGAAATGCCCTTCGGAAATCCTTGTTCATCAAAGCATAAATAAAAATATTCATGCATTAATTAAAAACGAAAATAGGAGACAGAATGTCAAAAATAAACAACCAGACAGGACGAAAGTGATTGATTACAACGGCGATGTTAAAAGGAAACCAGCTACAGAAAAAAGCTCCGCAAACGACGAGCATCAGTCGAACTGCTCGCCAATTTTTGTGCGGAACGTTGATCGACGGTGTTACAGTGGTAAGTTGGATGAGACGTTGCTGACGTCGTGTCAGTCGGATTATTAAACTGTAACACGTGAAGGAAATGAAAAACACTGTGAAGAAGAGAAACGTTTCAACGTACACCTGGTACCAAACAGGCAACACGCCGAAGTTAGAACAATAACCTACTTCATCGAACTGGTTCACAAAGAACACGAGTCCGGCAAATGCGATGCAGACGACCCAAGTAACCAGCAACACGATCTTCACAAAGGTGACGGTCACAAGCCTGTTGTACACAAATGGGTACACGATAAAAAGAAAGCGATCTAACGAAATGGTCGCTGCCGACACCATCGTAACATGGAAACTCGTGTACAGTATAAACAAACTGAAGAAACAGCAAATCTTGCAGTAGTATATGTAAGGTACTGTGTACGAATTGTACCACAGGGAATCATAGCTGTAGCCCAAGCCAGTTAAGAAGTCAGCGACTGCAAGAGACACGATGTACATGTTGGGCAAAGTGTGTAAAGCAGGGGTCCGCCACACCGCTAGCATTGTCATGAGGTTGCCCAGGCAAATGAAGAGTCCAAGACTGGGCATGAGTATTGGCATTGCAATACAGAATCCGATGTATTCACTGAGAGGGGCGTAGTCACAGTATTCTAGTTCTGTGTCGTTATCCATTGCTTGTTTTACTTTATTACGTGATCGGAATTGTGATATCTTTGATTTAATATTCAAATGAAGTATAATGAAATAGGCGTGAGAAAATGTACCTGATGTGAATATACATTTAACTAAATGTACCATATATGAACAGAAGTATAACTAAATAAATATTAACATTGCAGGTGAATTGTAACGTAACTAATTAGACGTGAACACAGTATATTTGTGCGCGAACTGCAGTGCAAATAGATGTGAAATGAAAGTGAATAACGGAACAAAATGCATTGTACGTGAACGGGAATATAATTAGCACACGTTACCTAAACTGATCCTTGACGTACGCGCTAATAATACGTTCGTACTATAACTGAATTCACGTGGAAGGATATTAATGTTTGAAGAGAAGCCTGTTGTCATTAATAACGTCTTTCTTTTAGACTGAATGCCTGTCATGAGAAGTCTTAAAAAGCATCGTTGACTTTGAACAAAACGGATCACAATCTCCTCTCTTATTTAAGTAACACGTCGCAGGTTTCAGTTTCAACTTGTCTTTTCACTTCTGTTTTCTTTCGTCATCTTATTTTGTGACGGTTTCAGACGCAGCTGTTGGTTCCTTTGAAACAGGTCTTAGGGACAAGAACGTGATGAAAGTAACACTGATTCTTGAGATTGTTTTCTTGTGCTTCAAAACAGTATTATTCGTCATCATCCGTGTTTGTATAGATAAACAAAACGACCTGAGTAGAATTTCTTGTTCAATTTGAATTAAGGTTTTTTTCTTTTCTAATATCCGTCTTATGGAACAAAACGAATAAAATTGAGTCTTACAGGAATAGTTCCTTTGATAACTGGACGCAGTAAAAAAAAAAAAAGAATAGAACTGAACTTGTCTCCAGAGTTTTTCCGTTCTAGAACAAACTCTAAAATAAACTAAAAAGATTGTAATACACTAATCCTCCCATTTTGTTCTGCTCTGGAGCACGCTCTTACATGAACGAATATAAATAATCCGGTTCTACTACAAGCTCTTAAAGATATTGATTCCTTTTTTTTTTTTTTACCGTTCTAAAACAACCTTTAAATATATACGTAAAAATAGATTGAATCAGTGTCTCTGGTTTCTCATTTCTAGAATATGTGGTTGAATAAACAAATAAAACCCGAATAATATAGTCGGCTGATATATTTTTTTTTTTTTTTTTTTTTGTATGTTTGTAATTGTTGGGTTTTTTTTATGACAAAACCTTAAATAAATATTTAGAATATAAAATCTGTCTGTTTCCTCTGGTTTTCCCGTTATAGAACGATTTTTAAAAGAAATAACAGTAACTTTAAACTGGTTTCTTCAGGGTTTCCATTCTATAACAAATTCTTAAATGAATAAATTAATTGATTAAATCAAAAAAAAAAAATAAATAAACGAAAAGAATTACACTGATTTTTCTAGCTTTTTCCGTTTTTCTGCAAGTTCATAAATGAATAACAGCTGAATCAAACTTGTTATTTCGGTTTTCTCGTCTAGAAAAAGCTCTTAAATAATCAGGAAACTATAGGAAAAATCAGTATTAGTAAGTAATAATAACTGAAATGTGAAATGTTGTTTGTAACCAAATCCGTTTTCTGAAATAAACAAAAATAAAAAACAAAACAACAAAAGTTCCAATTACTCCTTGAGTTCGTATATTGAATATCCAAAATCTATATCTCCTATGAATGTTGTTAAACCTTCTAGCAAGACTATGATAAGCAAAACATATTTTATTAGGTAACTGAAAAGTGGGAGGAGCTAAATGTGTCCTGTCATCTGTAAGGGTTGGGTCTGTCTAACAGTACTGAACAGCCAAAACCCCGCCCCCAAACACCATCTACATCAACAGCAAGAACAATTATAACAAGAACAACAAAAACAATAATAACAAGAACAAAAAAAAACAATAATAACGGTAACAACATCAATAATAATACTGATGCTTGTACTACTACAACTACTACCATTACTGCAACTACTACTAATACTACGACGACGACTACTACTACTAATAATAGTAATAATAGAACATCATCATCAGCAGCAGCAACAACCATAACTATAGTAAATTTATTAAAGAAAATTATATTTGGCAGATAATTCAAATTAATAGATTTGTTGTTTTTCTCCCGGGTTTTTTTTTTCATTTTTTCATTTCTATATTTTTTTTTTTTTTTTTTTTTGTTATATTTTTTCGTCCATTTTTTCATTCTTTCCGTCCTTTTTTTCTTCCATATCTTTTTTTCTTATTCTTTCCTTCTTTTTTTATTCTTTCTTTCTTTGATCGTAATTAATCTTTCTGTTTGTTTTTTTTTCTTTAATTCTTTTTAATCACCTTATTTCTTCTTATCGTTTTTCTTAAATTTTTCTTTCAATTTTCTTTATTTCATATCGTCTTTCTTTCTTCTGATCGTAATTAATCTTTCTGTTTTTTTTTTTTTTTCTTTAATTCTTTTTAATCACCTTATTTCTTCTTATCGTCGTTTTTTCTTATTTTTAACCTTCATTTTGTCGTGTTCTATTAATTTCTTTATATCACCATCATTTTCTTTCCGTTATATACAAGATAAAAATTGTTTTATCTTAAAATTAATATAAAATTAATATCTTGAATGATACTGATATTGTACCTCAAATAAATGCTACTTTGCTAAAATCCGCCAGAGATGGAAAGAACAAATTTGAAATATAAGCTTCGAGAGATTTTATGTTTCATGTGTTTTAATTGTCTTTTTATATCATTTCGTTGATTAAGAAAGATCAGATATAGCTGTTCGCGTATAAAATTTTTGTAAACTTGTTTGCAGACGTCAATATAATGGTGACGAATTCAAACTGAATTAATGAATATTTATTATTAAAAAAAAACATAGAATTCTGAAGGTCGGAAGAAACATTTCAACAACACACACAAACATATCCATATATAAAAATCAGTGAATCTAAATTAAAGTTAGAGATAGAATTCAATATCAAAAAAAAAAAAAAAAAAAAAAAACAGAGACACAGAAATCATAAAAATAGACAGTGAGAGAGAGAAAAACACCTTAGTAGAAATAATAATAATATAGAAAATTAGACAAACAGAGGCTCATAAACAGAGAATTTGACTTATACAGAATACCAAGTTTGATACCGATACGTGGAGACAGATATGCAGTGAAAAATACAGAATCAAAATATGCACAGAATTAGAGAAAAAGAAATATAAGTAAGAGACAGAGAAGAAAGGGGAGAGAAAAGAGAGAGAGAGAGAGGGGGAGAGAGAGAGAGAGAGAGAGAGAGAGAGAGAGAGAGAGAGAGAGAGAGAGAGAGAGAGAGAGAGAGAGAGAGAGAGAGAGAGACAAAAATACAGAAAGAGACAAGATGAAAGATAGATAAATAGAAGTGGAGAGAAATATATAGAAAGAGTGAGAGAGAAATATATATAAATAAACATGTTTATTTCATTATCAAAATCAAAAGAAGATAAGTTACCTCTTAATAATGAATAAAAAGAACGTATTGATAAATGCTCTTTCATAAATCTATAAAATATTATTTAATGACTGGAAAACTAAGAAATGAGATCTGTCATCAGTTTAAAGAATACCATTTTTGACTATCTGTTTTATTAATTGTAACAGAAAATCGAATTGTCAGTTGATGAATGACATTTTCTGTGGTAATTTGCAAACGAAGTAGATAAAGTGTTGTGAAAAAGAAGATCTATAACGTTATTTATTATGAAGTGATTCAGAAATGTGACGTTCCTAATTCATCATTTTTAACGATATTAACGAACAAACAAACATTACCATGGCTTCGAGTGAAAGAATATCTAACAACATGCCTGTGTGTCTGTGTGTGTCTGTGTGTGTGTGTGTTAACAGTTTTTATTTTGACTGTTATCACACTTTAAAATAATATATAACACAGTGATAAAGGAAAATAAATATACATTCAAAAACACTATAATAATGTTGCTTTAAATGTTATAACACACGAAACTTAGGCAGAAAGACAGGTGGACAGATTGGCAGACAGACAGATAGACAGACAGACAAATAGATAGATAGATAGATAGATAGATAGATAGATAGATAGATAGATAGATAGATAGATAGATAGATAGATAGATAGATAGATAGATAGATAGATAGATAGATAGATAGATAGATAGATAGATAGATAGATAGATAGATAGATAGATAGATAAAGATATATAAATATATAAATAATTTTTAAGAAGTTTTAAAAAATTAAAGAAAATGAATAAAGAAAATAAAATCAGAAAATAAAATAAGCAAAGTCGCAAAAAGAAAGTTCCTAGCTGAATCTGCATATTCATTACTCTTTATACCAACATAACCAAAAAGAAAATGACATCTTTCGTGGCTGTCTTTAATAGAATAAATAAATGAAACAGTTTTTAAAATTTAAAGATGTGGTATAATATACCAACTGTATGACAAGTCATGTTTGAGATATATTTGTTTTTTTGTATTACCATACGTGACCGTTTTCCATTACTGGTACCTAAAGTAACCAAAAGTGTTTAAAATTAATTCCTCTAAATATAGTTTTACCTCACTACTGAAAGTATACACTCTAAATTTAATCACTGTGCATAAAACAACAAAATCGTCATATTGTTACGAAAAAAAGCAATAAAACAGTCAGTTGCTCTTTAAAAATCACTCTTGTTTTGTTTCATTATAATGAAGGTTTTAGTTTGTATGTTTTTAATTAAGTAAATATCTGACATTATGAGCGAACATATTTTTGCGATCAAAGAATCAGTGACTTTCTTGTTGCTATGTCATATATAACCATATATATATAATATATATATATATATATATATATATATAATTAATACTTTTATGACTTTTAATTACTGTAGTGACATAAAAACGCTACAAAAAATACAAAACATAAAACCAGTCTTTTGCTGCGGAGTATTAAAACTGTTGAAGATTAAATGTGAATATTAACATAGCTGCATTTTCTTGAGTTAACAACAAAGAGTTTATATCAGTTTAGAAAAGCAATATTCTGTCACGACGTTATATAAAAACATAAGTAAAAAAGATATATATATATATATATATAAAGAAGATTTGCTGAAAACGGGCCCACATCATTTCATAATTTTCGAAGAGAATGTATTTATTTATTTATTTATTTATTTATTTATTTATTATTATTATCATTATCATTATTATTATTATTATTACTATTATTATTATTATTATTATTATTATTATTATTATTAATTTTTCTTTTTTTCTTTTTTTTAAGTAGTATCTGTTATTGTTTTCGCTACCGTTATGTGCTGTTGTTAATTTATTTTAATTATGCTGTGAAGTTCCATCTTGATGGTTCCATTTAAATTCAATCCTTTTCAGTCGCTAATTAACTGTAAGAGTGCCCTACCTTTTGACATCTGATACAGACTGTGTTAACTCCTCCCAACTATCGATTAACAAAATATCAGTATTTAACAATCACAGCCAACAAAATAGAGAACAGCAAACCACAGCACTAATCAGAGACGTATCTTAACTGAGATTTAGATTATTTAAATTCTATTAGGATATTTTCAAACAAGACTAACTATAAAGTAAATGTTTCTGCTGTTGTTATTACTGAAGCACAATATTATTCGAAGGATTGAAAAAAAAAAAAAAAAAAAAGCGATAAAGTTTACAAAATAATTGTAACGTTCATTGCTTTCTTATTTTTCCAGACATCTTGGTTTTCTAAATTTATTATGAAGCTTGTGATTGGACAGAAGTCTGAGGAAACAAATTTGATTCTGTTCAGTTTTGCTTACTTGTGAACTAAAATAGGAGCAAATCTGAGGTCAAAAGATTGATTTCGCTTTGTTTTCTTTGCAAACATCCAGAAGGTTATTCTTAAAACTAAGCAATAAAAAAAAAAAAAAAAAAAAAAAAAAAAAAATCGGTTTTTATTCGTTTAGTTCAAATACACTAATTTTGGAAAACACAAATGTTAATTCAGCTTCACCAAAATAATAATAATAATAATAATAATAATAATAATAATAATAATAATGCTGTGAAAATCTCAATATGTTTTATTCTTACTGTTTGAAACATCAGAAGGAAACAAGATAATTTTTTTTAAATTTTCTTCCGGTTTTCTTAACTAATATACATTTTATCTCAACTCGTTTTCTTCGAGACGACCAAAAAAGAAAGAAACGAAAAGAAAAGAAAAAAACAGCCAAAAACAACCACAAGAAACAAAAGAGGACGACGACAAAAGATGAGAGAAGTCGACTACCTAATACATGACATCTTGATTAGAAAAAAAATGTTCTGTTCTATTCTGTTCGTAGACAACGATACTTTTGAAAGCGTTCGACCAAAACGAGAGAAGTTATAATTCACCTTGCTAATGGAACAGTTTTCACCTGACAAATTAATAATCTTCTGACGTGTAAAAAAAACCTGAAAGAACTAATTACAAGGTGTTTTCATTAACTGCAGACTCTTTTAATGAATATAAATATTTGAATCTAGAAAAAAAAAATCTACAAAGTATGTTGATTTATCTGATGTTATAATATGTTTATTATCACGTAAGTTTTTAACCATTTCAAACAGGGAACCGTAATTCATTTCAGTATATGTACGATACATTCAGTGTATGCTGATTTGATTGCATTTCAGTTCGTGTAATACACTTTATTTTATCATGTATTTACTTACATTTCAGTTCGTATGCGATTGATTCTTTTAATGTGCATTTAGTTTGAGTTAACTTATAGTACATTCTGCCCGAGTGTGTTTAGTTTCATTTTCATTGAAGAGCGATGCACGCACATTTGGTAATATTTTATAATTCATTTTTTATTTTACGTACATTTTGTTGTGTTTTATATAGAATAGTTCAGTTAGACTGAGCTCGTAAGGATTCGGACGTCTTAACTAACTACTACTTCATGGCTTATTTTCGAAATTTCTGAACCTAAGCCTAATATATATTTCAGTCTGAAAATAGCAGGTGACACTAGGCTTTTAGAATTTCGTTTTCCATTCTGCGTTTGAAAACAGTTTCAACTTCCAGAATACAGATTAATAAATTATTGCAATAGAAACACACTGACAAATTCTACGTTTCGCTGTAGAAACCGCAAAGTTGACTACACTGGTTTCTAATAGTTGGACTGAGACCTAAATAACGGGAATACGATTCTCGAATTGCAACTGGAAGATTTGAAACAAACAGGAACTCTTCATTACAAACATAACTGAATTCCGATCACGTAATAAAGTAAAACAAGCAATGGATAACGACACAGAACTAGAATACTGTGACTACGCCCCTCTCAGTGAATACATCGGATTCTGTATTGCAATGCCAATACTCATGCCCAGTCTTGGACTCTTCATTTGCCTGGAGAACCTCATGACAATGCTAGCGGTGTGGCGGACCCCTGCTTTACACACTTTGCCCAACATGTACATCGTGTCCCTTGCAGTCGCTGACTTTTTAACTGGCTTGGGCTACAGCTATGATTCCCTGTGGTACAATTCGTACACAGTACCTTACATATACTACTGCAAGATTTGCTGTTTCTTCAGTTTGTTTATACTGTACACGAGTTTCCATGTTACGATGGTGTCGGCAGCGACCATTTCGTTAGATCGCTTTCTTTTTATCGTGTACCCATTTGTGTACAACAGGCTTGTGACCGTCACCTTTGTGAAGATCGTGTTGCTGGTTACTTGGGTCGTCTGCATCGCATTTGCCGGACTCGTGTTCTTTGTGAACCAGTTCGATGAAGTAGGTTATTGTTCTTACTTCGGCGTGTTGCCTGTTTGGTACCAGGTGTACGTTGAAACGTTTCTCTTCTTCACAGTGTTTTTCATTTCCTTCACGTGTTACAGTTTAATAATCCGACTGACACGACGTCAGCAACGTCTCATCCAACTTACCACTGTAACACCGTCGATCAACGTTCCGCACAAAAATTGGCGAGCAGTTCGACTGATGCTCGTCGTTTGCGGAGCTTTTTTCTGTAGCTGGTTTCCTTTTTACATCGCCGTTGTAATCAATCACTTTCGTCCTGTCTGGTTGTTTATTTTTGACATTCTGTCTCCTATTTTCGTTTTTAATTCATGCATGAATATTTTTATTTATGCTTTGATGAACAAGGATTTCCGAAGGGCATTTCGTTCGATTCTTTGTTGTTCTAAATTCAATTCGGTCCAGCCAGTATCCTCAAGTACTGCTTAGTTTAATGTGTTTCTTTCAGTAGAGGTATCTGTTGAATATTCCGTCTAGTTTCTTAACTACTGTCACAAATTCATAACTGTACTGAGCCAGTTCTAGGTGAGAAAAACCCCACTGGTAGACATTTTAGGCGGGACAGACATTCGTACAACATAGGATTTGTTAAATGATTTAATAAAAATATTATTTTAATTTCTTCCACGTTAGGGATCAGAAAATCATAATAATAATAATAATAATAATAAGAAGAAGAAGAAGAAGAAGAAGAAGAAGAAGAAGAAGAAGAAAAATAGTAATAATAATAATTTTAAAAAGTAACTGAATAATGAATATAATATAATATAATATAATAGAATATAATATAATAAATTTGTATGTAACATTCAAAATATAAGAGAATAACATTGTAGGAAACTAAATATCTTTTTACGATTCTTAAATAAATAATCACCAACATAAAACTATTAGTGAGTTGTAAGGACTATATAAATATATTTTGGTTATTTGAAGTTATACTGGTGAATGTTTTTAAAAAGTGTATATTTTTCCATATTAAATGATTGATTTAAAGGTTTATTTGCGATTTTTAAAATTAACATTAATTTTGTTTATTGTTTCAAATAGTTTGTTTATTTAAAAGTCAATGACAGTCTTAAAGAGATTATAATAATCTTTATTAATAGTCAATTGAATTGAAGGAAAAGGTTTATTTGTAATTCTGTTATATTAATCGACAGTGACTGTCTTAAAAAGGTGTTTTGTTGTTATTGTTGATTTTAGTTCTTTTTTAAAGATTAAAGTTTAAATGAGTTTGTTTTATCTGTGATATTGTTAAGTTATAATGAAACTACCTTTTGTAAATGTTAATCTGTGACCCAGTTAACAGTGTACAGTTAGGTGCTTATTTTGGACTACTTTTAATTGAGATTTGAAGAAACGCAATTCAAATAGCAGATTTGTACGAATGACATTTTCTAATTAAAAGTATCTTTGTAAACAGGTTATCGTTTGTTCTTTATTAAAATAAATGTTTAGATGTAATTTCAAGCACATTTTCAGTTACATCCTTATTTTTAAGCGCGCGCGAACACGCACACGCACACACACAAAAATGCAGCGATGATAAATTACCAATGTACCTACCTAGTTAGCAAAATACTTACATTTATATATACACATTTGTTTTTGTGATCTTTTCATCAAAAATATTCCGCTTCATAAGATATTCATATATTAACAACATTATGCTCTCCCTCTCTCTCTCTCTCTCTCTCTCTCTCTCTCTCTCTCTCTCTCTCTCTCTCTCTCTCTCTCTCTCTCTCTCTCTCTCTACAAAATAACAAAATAAATTAAAATCGTGAATTAAAATAAAAAGGTACGACTGGTTGAATACTCAGAAATTTAGCTTATAATTTAACTGCTGCAATAATTGATTATTTTCTTATAAACACACACACACAGACACACTCACATACATACACACACTCACACACATACATTTAAACAGTTTGCAGTTAGTATCATTTTATATTATTTTACTATTTTTATATTTTGCAAAATAAATAAATAAATATATATAAATAAAAATAAAAGAAAATAAATAAAACCCACATATCATCATGAAGTTGGTGATTGTGATGACAATGAATATATATTTAAACTGTATTTGTTTTTTAATAATATTATAATAACTTGCAATCGATTATAAATAAAAAAATGTTTTTCGTTTGATATTTAATATGGTCATAATTTCAGAAAGAAAACAATATATCATTCTGGATAAATAGATATATAAAACTGTCAGTTTGTGATTTATGTTTTTCAAACTGTCATATTTATCTTTTCAGTGTGTTTCTGCTTTGTCGCTATCAGTGCAGTAGAGGTACTAAAAATAATATTATCTATTTTAT
The DNA here is from genome assembly GCA_012295275.1 of Chrysomallon squamiferum. Classification (NCBI taxonomy): domain Eukaryota; kingdom Metazoa; phylum Mollusca; class Gastropoda; order Neomphalida; family Peltospiridae; genus Chrysomallon; species Chrysomallon squamiferum. The sequence continues at coordinate 31,171,083 of CM022679.1, forward strand.
CTCTCGTTTATTTTATTTTATTTATTTATTTATTTTTATTTTTTTATTTCGTTTTGTTGCTTTTCTGCTGTCCTATAATACTGTTTAAAAGTTTCATTTAAATATGTGTTCGTCCTTTATTATTATTATATACTGTAATATTATTATTCATTATTACTATCTATTGTAATAGATACCTCAATAGTTTCAGTGAAATATGTTTAATTAATATCTTAGTACTAACAGTAATACGTACGTACAAACCTACAATGACATTTTTCTATTTAAATTTAATCCTTCTCTTACATTTAGACATTTATAAATATCAACTTTTATTATACATGTATTTACAACCATCATTTATGGGGGTTTCCTTGTTTGTTTGTTTCTTTTATCTGTAGTTTTATCTGTCGTTTTATCTGTAGTTATCTGTAGGTGAAAGATAATGATTGTATTGGATTTGGACATGTTAAATACTCTCTTCAAGGAAGTATGTTTCATTAACAAAGGAAAATTTAACAACAAATATGTATATTAAAATTTACCATATGAGTTATCAGTAAAAATTTTCAAAGGAAGAAATGTTTAGTTTTTTTAGTTATAGTCTGTGATTATAAGGAGCTTACACATAATGGTACAATTCAGAGATTGGAATGCTGGTTGGAACTAGAAATAGCCCATTGGGATTCCTGAGACTGGAATGAATTCATAACCAGATATATTTCATACAAACACTACATTGTTAATCTACAGTTTACTAATATAATCACTACTATTAACATTACTGCTGCTATTATTATTACTACTATATCTTATGTCTTTTATCCATCTCTCTTTTCCTTATCTATGTTTCTCTCTTATTCAGTATATGTGTTTGTATAGTACAAAACAGATATAATACTGATTTACTAATTTCATAATTATGTCATTTTAACAGTAATTATTTCTGATGTTTACTACAAACTATAGAAATAGAAATCACTGTCACCTTGCTATCTAACCTAAATATTAATTGACTACTAACTGCAAAGCAGAATAAATGAGAGGTCAAAAAAAAAAAAAAAAAAAAAATACCTGATATCAGCACCTTACACCTGTTTAGGAGACAGCAACCTAGATCTCAAAGATTTAATTTTCTTTTCTTTTTTTCTTGATTTTTCTTGTTTTGTTCTTTTTTCAGACTCACCAGAAACCATACCTCTGGTGAAGTGATGATAAAAGGGTCTGTGGATTATGAAACCAAACAGACATATTATCTCACAATTGTAGCTGCTGATGGCAAATTAATAATAAATTTTAAAAAAATAATACAATTATACGAATATTATTTATATCATGTAATAAAAAAAAAAAAGTTTAACAGAGCTGTTCAAATTAAGTCTTTCGTTTCTTATTTCATAATTCCATATATAATTATTATAATAAATTCAGATATAAGGAATTTTTTTCGTAACTACAATCCTCCACATTAAAGATTTTTTCTTTTAGTTTACGCCTGGTTTAATTCATTTTGTTACCAGTCTGCCATTTTTTTTTTTTTTAACAGAACAAGGGAAATTACTGATATCTATTAAAATAATTTACTTATTGATTGCTCTTTCGTGACTCTTTATGTCAAACAACTCTCTCCGTTTTTCTAATTCTCGAATCCAGTCTGAAGATAAACTGCATTGCACTGAAACCAAAATAACCAGACCAGATGAATTTGCAATTTCAGTGCAGGCATAGCGAACAAATGAAAAAAGAAAAAATTAATAACAAAAATATAATATTATGTTGTGTTATATGGAAGAGTTGTTCTGGGTTATGTTGTTCTGTACTGTGAATTCATAGGTTTTATAAATTATTTAACTCTAAAAAAACATCTGGTACACATAGAAAATGTCCTATTTTCTATAATCTAATCATGAATTGATTTAAATCCTCAGGCTGATATATAGATATAATGTATATATTTATATTTTTATGTACATTATTGTAATTCCACCATTTTGTTATGATTGTTAAAATTATGTTATATTTTATATGAATGTATTCTCAGATACAATAGCATCCGAATGTGAATTATGATCAGTAGTGCCACAGCAACACACACACAACACACACACACACACACACACACACACACACACACACACACACACACACACACACACACACACACACACACAAACACACACACACAGACACACACACACACACACACACACACACACAAACACACACACACACACACACACACAAACACACACGACAAAGGGCAAACACACAAATTATATATATATATATATATATATATATATATATATTACTTCATCATGATCATCATCATTATAATTTCTAGGTTATTTTTATAAACTACGAAAATATTAAAGGAAATAAAATGTTATTAAATGCAATCTGTCTATAAATAATCCGAACATAATAAAATTATTGCAGCAGTTAAAATATTAGTTCAGTTTCTAATCTGGGCTTTCAGCAAGTACTGGATATTTTACCTTTCTGTTTTAAATTTTAATACATGATTATAATTTAATCTGTCATTTCAAAACTGCTGTAAAAACATTACAGTTTCACAAACATAAAACGCAAACTTGTCAAACTGACAGTTTTATATGTCTGTGTATCCCAAACCTGACGTATTCTCAATACTTTTTTTAAAAAAGAAATTACGACCATACTGAATAGCAATGGCGAACAAATTTATAATATTATGAAAAATAATACAGTTTAAATTATTACTTATGTTATTATTATCATCATCATCATCATCCCAATATCAAATACCTTTATATTATCACCAAGACATTTTTCAGAACGTTTTGTAAGTAATGTGAACAGCATGATGAATCATCATTCAGTAAATGGGAAAAAAAATGTCGACAGGGAAACTGATTAAAACGAAACATATTAATTTATATATTAATAATAAAGTAGCTTCATTTTTGCACTAGGTTTGGCAAGATATTTTAATAAAATATTATTTCATACACCATTTTGGTTCAGAACAAATAGAAGAGGATTTATTAAAAAAAAAAAAAAAAAAAAAAAAAGACAATTACTTTTAGTTAAATTTTGTTGTGCTTTACAGATCTGGGATTAAATATCAGCAAACGTTTATAAAAATGCACTATAGGGACATCCCATGTCGAATCACACAGTGGATCTAACTCCACCCTAGCAGACTTTGGTGGCATGTGTTTTATAAATCTCAAGTATTAGCTCAGAGATATTGGCCGAAAAGAGCATTTCTGGCCCCCAACGTATGTTATAACTTAGAACAACTAAACTCCTCTGTCAAGGCTCTCGGAACCTTGTTGATATAAACAGGACTTTACTATCTCTCATTAGAACAAACGATGTAGGTAATCAGCCATTTATTTACACGTGAAGTATGGTGGCCATGAATGAAGTGAAATCAACAAGGTTCAAAACAAAGTTAATTTCTAGGTTTGAAAACTGAGCGTTGCATCTTTAGCTCTGTAGGTGAGTAATAATTTATAACAAACAGAACATAAAATCAGTTAAACACGTTCTGCAGACAGAAAAAAAAAATATGATTAATATGACATAATTACATAAAGAGAGTTACATTCATTATATATAGCTCGTGAATACGATATTGCACATATTCTTACAGCTAGATCATTGAATACTACAACGAGTTTTGGTAAGTTATATTCACTGTATAATTATGTATTTTTTTTACATGTAAAATTACAACAGAAGAATTAGAGTTAAACGTAGAAAATGTTTCGAATACGACATACGGAAAAAGTTCAACATCTTAACGAAATACGTTAAAAACATGAAAGAGAGAGTAACATATTCATTTTTGTTTCTCTTAAATATTAAATAATGTTAGAATTTAAATATTTTTCCATTTAATCATCGCGCTAAACTTTAAATTTACACATTTTTCAAACAACATAGACAATAATTTGCAATAATACTGAACATTAAATTGTGCATGGTATTCAGTAAAAATAATGGGATTTTAATTTCTTGGCGGGGGGAGTTCTTTTGCAAAAATTATCTTCTTCTACCTAATCCCTGCAGGTCTCCAATTGACGTTGTTCACCATGTCGTCGTTGAAACTGCAAATTATCCTGCTCTTGATTATTTTGGGATCAGTGCAGGTCGAATTAATGGGTATGCGAGAATACCAGTAAGTCTCGTTTTACAATGAAAACGGAAAAAAATCCAAATGTTTATTATTTTATTTAAACTGAGTGAATTCCCTTTTTCTTTTCAACAAATGTCTGATGTGCAAAAGAAAATGAAAAAGAGATGTAATGAAAAAAATTTTTTTTTATTAAATCTCCATTTTATTCGAATATTTACATTATACGGAATTATGAGATAAGAAATAACACATTTCATTGGAACAATTTTGTGTGTAAAACTGTTCTTATTATATTTCACTCATAATATAAATATAATTTTAATTGCATTTATTTATTTATTTATTTATTTATTTATTGTTTTGTTGTTGTTCAATCTGCATGATTAATCACATGATGTTATATTCCTATATATTATTAAATTAAATATTTGTATTTCATTTACATTTGATTTTGCTTTACGTTATTATGACAAAACATAGTGATATATTTTTTTTTTTTTATTTTTTTTTTTTTTTTTTTTTTTTTTTTTGCTGAAAATTATACGTAAGAATAAAACAGATACAATATAATTCTAGTTAGGAAAACTATTAAGATGGAAAACTAAACTATGTGAAATAAATCGTAAAACTGAATACTGTTTTCTGCCACTTGAAGTCTAATAAATGAATTATTTGAACTCGGAGTTACAAAGTTCTTTATGATTTTCTTGCTGTCGTTAGTTCATCATTTAACAATACAAATTCGTAGACCAAATTTGGTAATATCACTCACTGTGTTCATATTAATACTCACCATGTTACAGACCCAAACCAGTCATTAGAAATGTATTGATGACTTTAAAGCAACAAAAAATACTATACAACATTATCGATAATCGAGTACTGGAATCATGATATTATATTACGAATTTATGTTAATAATAAACACAAAGTTTTACGTTAGAATGAATATTAATTGGGTTAATAAATAATAATAAAATGAAAAATCTGTTTTCTGGTAATCCGATACTAATAACTGAATTATCTTTATTAAGAGACGTTAATTAATTCGTGTTCTCTGATTCTTCTCTCCTTCAATACTTGTCTATTCCACACACAGAACCAGGACACATTTTGCTTATCTACTACGACGTATTCATCACAGTTTTCTCTCTTTTCAGATTGATGTGGCCGTGAGTATCACTTTATTTATCTGCTGCAGTGCAAACAATCAATAAAAAACGACGTGAAACGTTTTTATGTGTTACTAACAGCATCACCAGCAACAAGAACTATTTCTATTAGGATAAATACATACATACATACATACATACAAACATACTTATACATGCATACATACATATACATACATACATATATACATATATATATATATACATACATATACATACATATATATACATATATATACATACATATACATACATACATATACATACATATATATATACATACATGCATACATGCATACATATACATATATACATACATACATATACATACATACATACATACATATACATACATACATATATATATGCTTACATATATAAAAATACATACATACATTCATACATATACATACATACATATACATACATATACATACATATACATACATACATATATACATATATACGCATATACAAACATAAATACATATATATACATATACATATACAATAATACATACAAAACATACATACATATATACATACATTCATAAATAAATAAACAACAACAATAATAATAATAAAAATAATAATAATAATAATAATAATAATAATAATAATAATAATAATAATAATGATAATGATAATAAAAACAATAACAGCACTAACACTAATCGGTGACTGCTAATGATGCTCATTAACTGACTGAAGTAAGAAAAACAACAGCATCAACAATATGCTGACGGTAATGAAGATGATGATAATGATGACAATAACAATAATAACAGTAATAACAACTGATGATTATGATTGTCATGTTAATGATGTTTTATGATAATTATTATTATTAATGATGAATGTTAACTTTAAGGAAAGTGTCATTTCGTCATATTTATATTAAATCTTTATTTTTATTTTTATTTATTTTATTTTTTATGTGCACCCCCCACCCCACCCCCCCTCAGTTTATCCATTATAAATATACTTTTCTTTTAAAAGTACGAAGCAAATATTTATGAATGAATTGCCTTTTACTGAGAGTTACAAATTAGTTCAGGTATTTTCTCTGTGCATATTTGTTCATTGCCACAATACAAGAACGTAGACTTGTACTGTTTATCGACCACGTTGTATTCATATCAGTTTCCAATCATTTCAGAAACACTTTATTTGCAGACCGGCGGTGAGTATCACTTTATTTATATCCTACAACGGAAAGAATGAAACGAAACGACGTAGAATAATTATATATATATATATATGTATGTATGTATGTATGTATGTATGTATGTGTGTGTGTGTATGTATGTATGTATGTATGTGTGTGTGTATGTATGTATGTGTGTGTGTGTGTGTGTATATATAAAAATGTTCAACTGATCCTTGAATTTAACCAAAATCAGTAATCTTATATGGACTATTAATAATAATAATAATAATAATAATAATAATAATAATAATAATAATAATAATAATAATATATTTTAATCTTTCAACAGATCCGTTCTCCATGAAAGGTCTGGTTTCAGAAATAGTAAGTGAAGTTTATTAGTCTACGTTAATACTAAGAAACAAATGTAAATATCTGTCTGTATGTATTTTGTTTCGGTATATGCATGCATATAGATTTACCTCTGTGTTTATTATCTATGAATGGATGGATGGATGGATGGATGGATGGATGGATGGATTCAGAGGAACAGATTGCTAGAGTGACAGAGAAAGAAAAACAGATGAGCTAAAGAATGAGTGGATAATGAATAAATAAATATATTACTAAATTATTTGGTTATAAGCAAGAGAGAGCTGATATTTATTTACTTTACTTTACTTTACATTATATTTTTATTTTATTTGCTATAGAGCGACATAAGAAAGGATTATAATTCTACAAACTACTGAAGAGAGATAATAAAATATTGCAGAAAACACTGAAGTCACTGTTATGAATCTGTTTTAGCTTTCATAATTTTCTTTACCTTCATGATTTACTGAAATGCTAGATAATGAAATCATGTATCATTTAGCCTACCATTGTTCTCTCTCTCTCTCTCTCTCTCTCTCTCTCTCTCTCTCTCTCTCTCTCTCTCTCTCTCTCTCTCTCTCTCTCTCTCTCTCTCTCTCTCTCTCTCTCTCTCTCTCTCTCTCTCTCTCTCTCTCTCTCTCTCTCTCTCTCTCTCTCTCTCTCTCTCTCTGTCTGTCTGTCTGTCTCTCTCTCTCTCTCGCTCTCTCTCTTCACACTAGATTCTGATTTGGAATATAGGAGATATCAGACATAATAAAGAAACTATTATTTTTACTATTTCTCTTAGACTTTTCTGTGTTGTCATTACTCATGCTAATATCATTAGGAGGGTTTGAGGGTTTTTTCGATCCATTGTTGTTTAGCCACATATGTAGCGGTTTTGATTCAAAATGACATTAGTTATCTCCTTTTTTTTAGCTTTAATATTCCATATTTTATTAGAAACAATGAATAAATAGCATGTAATAAGCAAACGTCAATGATATCTACTGTCATATTTACAAATAATTTTCAGAGCTATTCAATAATTACGAGTGAATTTTGATGTAGTAGGTGTGTATATATATATATATATATATATATAATGTAAATTGGAACACGTTTAGAAAACATCTATGCAGAAATGTAGATGACATGAACGCATGTAAAATTTTAATTTCAGTATAAAGCTGAATAACATCAACAGTTTTATTTCACCATTTTCGAGAGTAGCAGATTAAATCGTTTTCGTCTACAAAAGCTACGCATCAAAACAAAACAGTATTTAAATAACAATTTATTCGTTATTTTTTCTAATATGGTCTCAATATGGTCTTTTAAAATCTAAATTAGCAATTAAATATTAAAGAGGTAAGTCTGAATAATATATATCTAAATAAGAAATAAACATCAATATATTTATTTTGGAACAGTTTACATAGAAAACTGAAAAGTTACTGATTTTTTATTTACTTATTTATTTATTTATTTATTTGTGTGTTTGTTTGTTTGTTTGTCTCTTGTTCAACTGACTAACAACTTGCTAGCTGTGGATTTTAAAATATATGTGTTTTATACATCTCTCGTTTCAAATCTCTCTGTCTGTGTATAAACGTCAACACACAAACAGACACACAGACACACAAACACACACACACACGCACAGGTTATATCCAGCACAGGAGACTTAGAGCATGTGGGTTTATTATTAAATTTTTCTTTTTCTTTAAAATTTTGTATTGCATTAGTGAATCACCATTATAAAAAATAAAATAAAAAAACTCGTGCAGTCGATATCCTTGACATACTTAGCACTCGATTACTGAATACGAAAACTACGTTTGGAGTCATACATCTTTTTTTCCATAAAATTATTATAACATTTTTTTTCTTTCTTTTTTAAGTATTAATCGTAAAAACGTTTGGGACAGTTAGTTATCTGTTCAAAATGTGACAGAAAAAGATAATACTCAGAAACGTGATACAGAGTGTGACATTGATATATGTTAATCCAATTTATATATATATATATATATTATTATTATTTTTTTTTACTCTATTTTATTTTATTTTTTTTTTTTTTTTTTTTTTTTTTTTTTTTTTTTTTCAAAGTTCATCATGAAATAAGATATTACTACTATCGTATATAAAAATTTTAGATATATCCCGATAAAACAGTCGAGATCAAAAAGGAGGTTTGATTCATTTCGCGTGAAGTATTTTTATCAACAGAAGTCACGTAGGGAAAACATCTGTTGACTGCGATCCTGTAGTAGATATTTCGTATATCACATTGGTCATTATATTAGTCAGCATAAAACAAATACTGTATTAATCACTAACATTAAATTTATTTTAATAGAATTTTACATGTTCCAGTTGACATGTCTGTCGGTTACATATCAAACAATTGATTCCTAATTATCGCATCATTACAAATACCTCGTGCTCACGATATTGCACATATTCTTACAGCTAGATCACTGAATATTACAATTTTTTTTCGGTAAGTTATATTCACTCTATAATTATTTTTTACATGTAAAAATCTAAAAGAAGTATACAGTTAAACGTAGTAAATGTTGCGAATAGTTGGTTACTACATACGGACAAATTTCAAAATCTTAGAGAAATGCGTTACAAACATGAAAGAAAGAGTAACATATACATTTTCGTTTCTATTATTTCAAGATCTATATTTAAATCATGTTAGAAATTAAATAATTTTCTATTAATTCAAGCGCTAACCATTAAATTTATACATTTCTCAAACTTAACAGTTTGTCATTACTATATATATATATATATATATATATATATAAATTTTCTTTTGCAACGAAACTAAACACTAAGTGCGCTTGGTACACAGAAAAATTAATGTTTCGTCTACTTTTGTCTAAATTACCTTCTTTTAACGAATCCGTGCAGTTTTCCAGTTGTCTGCGATGAAACTGCAAATTATTCTGCTCTTGGTTATTTTGGGATCAGTGCAGGTCAAATTACCTTTAAACTGAGTGAGACAAGGAACATCCTATAATTCATTTTAACACTCAAGTTGAGCTAATCCAAATGTTAATTATTTCATTTTATAAGAGTTATTTCTCTTGATTCTTTTCAATAAATATCACACTGTTAGCAAACTGATAACTGTTAGCAAACACACGAATCAAGATGAAAAGAGGCCCACAGCTAACAAGACATCAACAGTGTAACAGATTCTGTGTTGTTTGTTTTAGAATAAACTAGAGAAACACTAAATATCAGAACCTGTTGTTGGTAATGTTAAAGCGTTATTAAGCATATTTTCTTTGAGATTCTTTAATCTAAAACCATAGGAAAAACTGATTATTAATTTTATTGCATAGTAATAAATAAATCGTATTAAGTAAATAAATCGTATTAAGTAGTATTTTGAATCAACACACTTTCCCTTGTTTGTTCTTGAAATGATTTTATCACTATTGGTGAAAGTTGTGATAGTAATGATGATAACACTAATACATCACACACACACACACACACACACACACACACACACACACACACACACACACACACACACACACACACACATGGTCTGTTAATTCACTACTTCATCTAATTCTACAAATTTTTCTTAATTTGTTCATTGTTATTAATAAATTAAAAAAACATTAGTTATAGTTAAATTATTTTATAACTGTAGGCTTCTGAAAACCCATTTACTGTTCATGTTCATTTATAAACTCAGTCTAGATAGACTTTGGATAAACATGTGCTCATACATTTAACAATAATTTTTCAATACTTTTCTGTGCATGGAAAATGTTTCTCCAGAAATTTCTTTAATGTTAATTTTGTCCAATCAACTGAAATTGTGTAAAAATATATCCATACCATTACAGTGAAAAAAAAAAAAATGAAAAAAACTAATGGCATTACCTTCCATTTATTACTGTAACGGTGATAGAAGTTCAAAAATATATATATTATCATCATCATTATCATCATAAAATTATCATTATTAATAATTATCGTCAAATTTCATCTACCTTACATTCAACGGAATTCCATATGATAAATGAAAATACTTTTTTTCTTTTCTGCCAGTCAAATATGTCATTATCATATTCAAATGTTGTAAGAAAAAAAATTAACTGGATTTATTTCTCATAATTAAAACCTGATTCATTCGACATTGCTGACTTCATTAGAGCTTGGTGACTAGATATATCAACTCTAGCTGCCGAAATACGTTCAGTTTAAACCTGAATACTGATAACGATTACTTATAAGTATTGATATTTATTAACTAAAAAAAACCCAAGTATTCCTGTTAAATGTAATAAATGTTTGGGACAGTTTGTTATATTTAAAAGTTAGTATTATGAAGAAAAAAAAACGTTCTAAATGAAATTCAGAATGAAATGGAAGCTTTCTTTCTTTCTCTTTTTTTTTTCTTTTTTTTTTCATAATTCGTGGTTATAATCCGATTAGTTATGCTGTGTTCCAGACTGCTTGTAATATCATTCGTCTCAGCTTGAATCTGGTGCATGCGTGCGTGAGCATTCCTGATTGGGAAAAAAACATCATCAACGAAGATGTGGATATTAAGATAATTGTCATAATACATTTATAAATAATTCTTAGCTTTTTACTTTCAGATCAGATTTGTTAATAAAACAAAAAAATATATGTGTGTTTTGTGTGTGTGTGTGTGTGTCTGTGTGTGTGTGTGTGTGTGTGTGTGTGTGTGTGTGTGTGTGTGTGTGTGTGTGTGTGTGTGTGTGTGTGTGTGTGTGTGTGAATCCTTTACAGTAAAAAGTTATGTACGTACTTTTCAAAAATTAGATGATGGCTAGTCACTAGTTTTGTTTTGTTTACAAGTAATTTTTTAACATTATAAGGGATTAAGGCTATAGTATGTCTGTCTGTGTCCGTATTGCAATGACCGGTGTAAAGATAATTAATAGACCTTCTTTGTTTTACTGCAACTTTTTAATGACAATAAACACAAATATCCTTCTTATGCCATCCTTTAATACAGACTTTTTTCTTTCAACGAGTCTCTCTCTCTCTCTCTCTCTCTCTCTCTCTCTCTCTCTCTCTCTCTCTCTCTCTCTCTCTCTCTCTCTCTCTCTCTCTCTCTCTATATATATATATATATATATATATATCCCTCCATCCTTCCATTTCCTACCATCAACTAATTATGATTCCATTACATAAAGTGAAAAAATAAACAACCTACAACAATATCGTTTAAAACAAACTTTAATACTCTTCTTTATACAGAGTAGTTTTAATGCTTGCAAAGTTTCTTTATTCTTAAACACTGGCAGTCCCATCTTGTCAGCCTGAAAATTAAAAGCATAAATTAATCCGTTCAGTTCAGTTACTCTCTCTCTCTCTCTCTCTCTCTCTCTCTCTCTCTCTCTCTCTCTCTATATATATATATATATATATATATATATATATATATATATATATATATATATGTGTCTATCTCTCTATCTCGAATTACAGCTAGACCTTTTGAATGTTTCATAGATCTCTCTCCATCAGCCATATATATATATATATATATATATATATATAGAGAGAGAGAGAGAGAGAGAGAGAGAGAGAGAGAGAGAGAGAGAGAGAGAGAGAGAGAGATAGATAAATAGATATAGATATACAGATATAAATTTATAGATATACACATATATATTCTGTTTTTCATGTTTAATAAATTATAATAAATGTTTGACTTACTGTATCTGAACTGTGATCTTCGAGAATGTATGGATCGCTTACCTTTCCTGAAAATACAAAATTAATAAATAAACAAACAAACAAACAAACGAATAAATAAATAAACAAACAAATAAATAAAATAAATAAATAAATAAAAATATAAACAAACAAATAATCAGATAAATAAATAAATAAATAAAATAAATAAATAAATAAATAAACAACAACAAAAAAGGTTTTCATAGGGTAACAAGAAGTTTACGATGCACGTACTTCGTCTTTATTTAATGTATAATTATGTTTGTTAAGTTAGTGTAATCATTCAGTTATTACAATTAACTTTTAAATTTGCTTCAAAGACTCGCTACACGAAATAATCAAAATTGTAAGTGGCTAAGAGATCAATGTTTCTCTACAGTTCCGTTTTAATATAAATATATTAATAGAAAAATTAAGCTGAATACATAATATTTTTCTGGTTAAAAAAAATACATTATATATATATCAAATATTATATTAAGTGATACATGATTTCTTTTCTACCAGATTATATTATATTATATTATATTATATTATATTATATTATATTATATTATATTATATTAATTATATTACATTATATTATATTGTATTATATAAAATTACATTACATTATATTATATTATATTGTATTGTATTATACTGTATTGTATTGTATTGTATTATTTTATAACGAATTATTATTTACCGAACCGATTGATTATCTATTTATTTATTTTATTTTATTTTATTTTATTTTATTTTTTTATTTTTTATTTATTTATCTGATAAAAATGTTTTTGTTTAGAGTATGTTATAAAACTGTGTGTCATGTTTTTTTTTATGATCACATATTTAATTGACAGTGATATTAAAAAATAAATAAATTTAATAAATAAAAACATTTGTTTTGACTCATAATAAGCGTTAATTATCTCCCTTTGCACCAGACTTTATTATTTATTATTCTATTCGCTGTAGTCAACATGAACCTTAATAACGTCCAGCTTATACAGGAAAAACAACAACGTATTTATGATTTTTATGTTATTCTTCATTCTATTATTGCTTTATTCAGTTCATAAATATTCAAATATAGATCAAATCATTAGATCAACATTTTCTGAGAAATGAAATGAAATAAATATCTGAACCTCCATATTTAAAAAACAAATGTCTGGAAATTATTATTCGTTACGAACACTTTTTAAAAATAATAATCATGTCATTTTAATTATATATTTATCCCTTTATTATCATGTTATTTCAGTAACATTGTTTTATGTAATTTATTTCGTAGTATATTACAGTAATTACGGTTACACTTATCTATTCATTAACTTCAATAACTGCTCAGATTTGTCCTTTATTAAAGATTAAATATTCATTTAAATATTTTATTTATAACTCATTATTTTTTATTGTTTTTCTTTTTAAACAATTTTGTATTGTGATTTAAGGGGAAAAGACAAAATTAATATATTTTGAGAAATATTCAATGATGAAGCAAGCAAAACATTTTTTTATTCACTTGGGATGAAAAACCCAATTTGGTATTCCAAAGCTGTATTTTTTCTTTGTGTGCTTATTTGTGAGTGAGTGTGTATGTATGTATTTGTGTGTGTGTGTGTGTGTGTGTGCGTGTGTGTTTGTGTGTGGATGTATGTATGAATGCGATTATATATCATTTTAAATCAAAATTAATATTGTATTTCTGTAGTTTTAATAAACATTCTAAATCGAAGTAATATTGTTATGGAATTTCGGTATATTTAATATCTATTCTAAATCTAAACCCTGTATAATTAGACACTACTGTATTGTTGTAGAGTAATAATAACACCAAACTCACCACCAGAAAAGTTCACTGGAAAATATCCTGTTTAAAGAAGAAAAACACTTATAGGAATAAATCTTCGGTTCAAAAAAAAGTTAAATTAAATTTAAATTACATTAAATAATAAATGTTTGTTTGTTGATTTTTCTTTATTTTATTTTTCTGATTTGTTTTACTACAGATATAAACCAGACAGAAAACAAAAACAATAAAAAAAAAATAACTAAAATTATATATATTTTTTTGTTTCTGTTTTGCCCATTTGCAAGGTTATCATAATTATTATTGTTGTTGTTGTTATTTACTTCTTGTACTTGTCAGCTTTGTTGTAGTTTTAATGTTTGTTTATCGACTGGGTCGTTTTTTTTTTTTTTTTGTTTTTTTGTTGGGTTACTTTGTTGTTGTTTGTTTGTTTTTTCGGGGTTTTTTTGTTGTTGTTGTTTTTTTTTTTTTTTTTTTTTTTTTGTCGTATTTCTTATTATCTATTACCATCTCTTATTGTTATTAAAATTATTATTATTATTTAGAAATAATCCATACTCACTCATAGTCGCTGGGTTTTTAAAAAAAAAAAAAAAACGTTATCATATATAATAAAATATTGCACATTTCCAAGATTATTATAATTATTATTGTTGTTGTTGTTGTTGTTGTTGTTATTATTATTATTATTGTTGTTGTTATTATTATTATTTAGAAATAATCCATACTCACGGATCATAGTGTCTGTTTTTAAAAAAAAAAACGTGAACATATATAATAAAAAATATATATATATATATATATTTTTTCTATTTTGCACATTTCCAAGATTATTACAATTATTGTTATTGTTGTTGTTGTTGTTGTTATTATTATTATTATTATTATTATTATTATTATTATTTTTATTATTATGCTGTTGTTGTTGTTATTATTATTATTATTATTATTATTATTATTATTATTATTATTATTATTATTATTATTATTATTTAGAAATAATTCATACTCACTGGTAATTGCGACTGTTTTTAAAAAAACGTGAACATGTGCATTAACAAACTGTTCTAGATTAGAAGTCTTTTTACAGAGACAGACAGACAAAAAGAGTGAAATATAAATAAACAGACTAATAACATAAATCATTTTTTTATTATTTATTGCTAAAGTTTCACAAAACAACGTAATATTCTACATATTTTTGGGCAGGTTGCACAAAGCCAAAGTAAAAAATAATAATAATAAAAAAAAAAAAATGAATTTCATTTCTCATAATTTCGAGTGAAATTATATAAACACTCTTAAGATGTAAAGAGCCATTTGTATTTCACTTCCTTTAATCTTTTGTAAATATGAAATTCATGGAACAGAAAAATCTGATTTAGTTTAACACACACACACACACACACACACACACACACACACACACACACACACACACACAACCACACATGTAAAACAAAAGAATTTGGATTTGTATTCTTTCGTTTTTCTTCAGTTAGCGAGACGTAGATTAACTTAACATAAAACAGACAAACTAAAACTCTTTTAAATTCGACTCTGTCAATGTGCTGTACTATTCGATGTAATACTGAGAATACGTAATATTAAGAACCAGATAACGCTTACATTCGCCGTTTCCGTATGGAATGAAAAGTATTACCGAAATCCTCATTCGCTGATCCCAAAATAAGCAGGACCAGAAGAATTTGCTGTTTCAAAACACACATTGCGAACAAGGTCATCTGAAACAAGCAGAATTTTATTAAAATAAGTTTAACGTTAGTCATTAACATGTTCAGTATTTGTTTTAAGCGACCTAGTATTACTAAAATTATAATATATGATACATCTTACATAGGATTACTATTCTAGTGGACTTTATCATTTAACCTAACTAGAATTTTTGGGGGGAGAATTGTTTTCTGATTTTGTCAATAATAAATTAAATGTTTGTTCAAATAAACTAACCAGCAGATAGATATCCAACTGGAACACGTAGATTTTTATTAAAATAAATTTAAAATGAGTAAACATACGATTTCAGTGAACTTCTAAAATAATAGTTAAAGTTCATGAATTTCAATTACAGGGTCATAGTTTCCTATTCGGTCTGGCTTCTCTGCCAACTCGAAAGCTGCAAAATGTTCAACTTTTATAATACAAACTATTTTCTAGTCGTAAAAGGCGAATATAACCAAAACATATTAAAAAGAAGTTAAAATGATTTTAAATATAAATATAAAATTTATGTACTTGTCACCAATAATAATAATAATAATAACAATAGCAGTAACAATAATAACAATAATATTAACAATAACAATAACAATAACAATAACAATAATAATAATAATAATAATAATAATAATAATAATAATAATAATAATAATAATACCTGTAATAATATCGACTGCAGCTCGAAGGGTTGATGACAAGCAAATGCTATAAAACACATTTTAATATTATGTAACACCGCAATGATCCGAAAAATATATCAAAATATATATCAAAATTATTTTCAATAAAAATAATCATTAACGAAAAAAGAAAAAACAATAAAAAAAAGCCTCAAACATCCCACCCATAAACAACAACAAATGACAACAACCTACGTACTATATATATATATACATAAATACATAGACACATACACAGAGATTACATAAACAGCAAAAACACATGGCAACAACAACATACACACATATATGTTTGTGTATGTCTGTATATGTGTGTGTGTGTTATAATTGTTTTTAAAAAAATAAAAATAAAAAAATAGAAAAAACTTCTTTTCTTTTTATTACTAACTGGGCAGGTCTGTGAATAGCCAGTAGTTGAACACGATCTGTACAAAAAGCCATGTCAGACTGCACACATGCTTTAAAGTTTGCTCAAATAACAAAATAATGGCTTGAAAGTGTAGTGAATTTTATATTCTGATTTCAAACCTATACGACAACATTTAACGTATGAAAATAAATCCGATTAATATAGATGCTTACCTAGACAGAGAGACAGATAAATAGACATACGTACAAACATACAGAGAGATAGACAGACAGAAAGACAGGTAGATAGACAGACATACAGACAGACAGACAGATAGATAGATAGTTAGATAGATAGATAGATAGATAGAGATATATAGATAGATACAGATATGTGTGTGCGTGCATGTGGGTGTATTGTAAACCAGTTTTCTGATAATTATAAATTTTAGAATTTATTACAAATTTTTATACAGTTTTGTAATTATTACAAATTATGACTGCTTAAATATAAGATCGGAGTTGAATAAATTGTTCAGTTTTGTATCAGATTGTTTTACGTTCACAATGTTTTATTATATTTCATTCTCTCTCTCTCTCTCTCTCTCTCTCTCTCTCTCTCTCTCTCTCTCTCTCTCTCTCTCTCTCTCTCTCTCTCTCTCTCTCTCTCTCTCTCTCTCTCTCTCTCTCTCTCTATCTGTATGTATTTCTTTAAAAAAAATTATACTGAAATCCAGCTCTATTTTCTGCTCCTATAGCCTTCGGTAATAGAGTAATTAATGCATTGCTCTTTTTGTATTGGGTAACTTCATTCTCGATCGCCGCGTGGTTTTAATTAAACTAATATCTTACGGCTTTGTGAACAGCGTGATGCATATTTTTTCTTGGAAATGCTGTACAGAACATCCATCGACTTGACCATTTCGTGTAGAGAATGAGTAAATTACCTAGTGATCTCGTTAATGAATGGTTCAAAAACTAAACTGCTTTGAAAGTGTAAATGTAATCAGTTTGTGTATTAATATTGTGGTTAATACTAAACAAAAAAAAAAAAAAAAAAAAACATCAATTACAAAATCATGTTGTTATACTTTTCTTGTGTATTCGAATATTAAAAAACTTAAAATTCCATAACTGATATTATTGAATATCTTCACATGGTGGATATTTAAATATGTTTCACGCATTGAATTTGCTACCATTAATTTTGATCTCTATTTTAATTCTTAATTTTTTATTATTTTTTTATTTTTCTTTTATTTTTCTCTTCCTCTTAATATTGTTTTTCTGTTTTCATCAATTCCTCTCAATTTTCTCCTACATTTTCTCCTATAATTTCTCCTACATTTCCTCCTTCAGCTCCTTATTAATCAATTTCTTCATCTCACTCTTCTCCTTCACTTTCTTCTTACCCAGTCTAATCCTCATCGTTCTCCTAATCCTTTCTTTTCTTTCCTATTTCTCCAGACTCCTTCGCCTTCTGCTCCTCCTGGGTCATCATCTTCACCACCTCCTCGTATTTCTTGTTTTTTTAATCTTCTTCATCTCCCCTGACTCCTTTTCCGCCATTATCTTCTCTATCTCCTTTGCCTCATCCTCTTGCTCCTTATCTTTCTTCTTCATCATCATTTCTCCTTCCTCCTGCTCTTTTTTTTTTTTTTTTTATCTTCTCACTTTCTCCTTTTCTCTGTTTCTTGTTTTTGCTACTTCTTCGTTTTGCTACTTCTTTTTTTTCCTTTTCCTCCTCATTTTCTACTTCGTGTCCTTCCCCTCTCCTTCGTAGTTTATTTTTTTTTCTTGCTACTTCTTATCTCGTTACTTCGTCTGTATCCGCTCGCATTTCTGTTTTTATATGCAGCATCTACAAAAGTCTTGACGAATGGGACCTGTAATCAAGGAGACGACAGTTTAATCTCCAGAGATGTTCCCGGCTTTGTTTTTCACATGCAAGTCCAGAAGCTGCGGGAAAAGTGAGTGTGCGTTATGAATACAAAACAAATTTCTTGAGTAAGATAGATCTAGAATATTATTACCTTTTTTTCAGAATTGTTTATTGATTATGTTTTTACTATGATGATGATGATGATGATGATGATCATGATGATGATTATTATAACTATTGCTACTACATCAATAATAGTTCTTTTTGATATAATCGAAATAGTATAGTTTTAAAAATATTGGACTGAGATTGTGCTAATAGACATTTGCGCTGTATACCGAGACAGATGAAGACCGTGTAAAATATACATACATACATACATACATACATACATACATACATACATACATACATACATACATACATACATACATACATACATACATACAAACATACATACAAATATACATACGGGCATATGCATTCATACACATACACTCGGTTACTTATTTATATTCACTCAAACAATACATGTAATTAACTATTATTGGCAAGATCACTATTTTCTCTCCAGATATAACTAAAATCGTCATTCTTTTTCCAAATCGGATCTTGTTAAAACACCTATCACAATATAACCTGCCGAAAGAGGTGAATAATGCGCTTTTCCGAAACGAGAAAACGGCAAACTGATGTCATTAACATCGTGTCTCCTATTGTCTTGTCCACATTAACGACACGTCGCTGTCGTTGGCGAATTTCTGACCTTGCACCGGTGTCACAGCCGCCTCCGGTTGCACGTGGTGGTCGTTGACGTGTTAATGAAGATTCCCAGGACATTCATTAATCACAGTACGTGATGTTTTTTTATTCACCAGATCCGCCTCGAAGAAAAATTATTTCTGTTTATAAATCCTGAGACCATTGTTTGGCTTAATACTCGCCGTTCTCTAACCTTGGGTCTAAAACACCACACAGCACTTATTTAGTGACGTATTGATTTCCGGTCAACAATTTTGTATAATGAATGACACGACAATTAACACGTTTTGTTAAACGAAAGCAGCGCCCGGTCTGCTGAACCCAAACACATTTGTGTTTATTTATCCGTTCACATCTATAAATGAAGGTTCTAAATTATCCGACTTCAGTCACAGCCCGATGGAATAACAAGAGTATCTTTTTCAAAATCTTAATTGGATACCCACGCTAAACTGTTTTAATTGTCCACGTTTTATTAATCTTATTTGCATTAATAACATAATGCCCTTTCTTTCTATTCCACGAATAAAATATCTGCAAAATCCGTATAAACACAATTACTTTTTCAGTGGCGAATCTAAAGAAATTCGACGGAACATGCACTATTAATATAGTTCATATTCATATATTATTACATAAAAAAAAAAAAAAAAATTAATTTCATCATAACGAAAACAAACAGGTCTATTATTCGTAAATAAATAGAAACAGTTATCAAGAATATTTGTATTTTACCTTAACGCTGTTTCGGGAAGATGTTGTGAATATTTTGATGATATTAATATTTGACCAAAATCAGTTATCCGACATGTTTCTCGCAGTCGTTTTGTTTTGTTTTTTCGTTTTTCTATTTCAGGTGTTGACGGTCTATCATGGCGAAAGGAACTCATAATTACCGAGTGTGCAAACACAATGCACTACATACATATTTATTACAATACATTACACGTTCTTTTATCGTTTATCTTTTAACATTTGATATAACTCCGCAGTTAAAGGTGTGTTCTTGCAATATGTATAGCTTGTCGCGCGGACAATAATTACGAATTAATTATCTTATATTAAATATATATATATACATACACTTATTATTAGTAGTAGTAGTAGTACTAGTAGTATTAGAATTAATTATCTTATATTAAATATAAATATATACACACTTGTTAGTAGTAGTAGTAGTAATATTACTTGGTTCTCCTTTATAATGATACAAATGTGGAAAACTGGTTTTATAGTTTAATGGTTGCCAACAAAATTATTATAAAATACATCATATTCCAGTGGCTCCCATCGTAATAGAATAGCTTCAGCTATAACAGTGAAGCCGCCATTCAAAGGAAAACTGCAGTATCTTGGTAGTAAAGACGGAGGATATGACACGATTGATCATTATTAACTTTCTTTATTAACTTTATATATGCAGTTATTAAGAATTGCTGTCTGCGGCTTGTGGCTATTTTCGATGTATTGGGTCACAGAAATCGGTTTCGGAAAAGATCGAACTCTGAAGTACTGAGATGAAAATAATATCGTTATAAAATATGTTATTTTAATCCGTATATTTGTATAGGTAGTTTTCAAATTCATGTAGTAAATTCTAAAAATAAGAATATGAAGCTAAACGACAAAGTGTGATATCATTTTAAATTGATATCTTAAAATAAAACTAACCTGTTCGGATATCATGAATTGGCAGTATAATTTGAAATGTTTTGTTTATTGATACTGTTAGAGAAAAATAATTTCTGCTCAAAAGTGGATTAAATTTTCTCGATAAACTTCTTCACCGTAAATACACTTCTAAAAATGTAATTAAGTAATGAAAAAAATAGAAAAAGTATTAGTTGTAGCTTTGAGGTAGTAATAACAGTAATAGCAGCAGTAATAGAAATAGCAGCAGTAGTAGGAGTAATAGTAACAGTAACAGCAGTAATAGTTGTAATAACAGCAGTAGTATAGTAACAGCAGTAGTAGTAGTAGTAGAAGTAGTAGTCATAGAAGCAGTAGTAACAGTAGTAGTAATAGTAATAGTTGTAGTAGTAGTAGCAGCAGCAGCAGCTGTAGCAGTAGTGGTGTAGTAATAGTAATAGTAGTAAAGCAGTAGAAGAACAAAACAAGAAGAAGAAGTAGCAGAGACAATAAATGTCAAACCTGTTACTGTCATGTCTCCATTGTTCCTTCTTCTTTTTCTTTTCATTTTTATTTTTGCTTACTTTTTTATTTTTTTAATTATTTGTTCACTCGTATCCTCATTCTGTAACATTTCCACTGTAAATGCGATTCCAACATTTAATCTGTTTGCTCCCAGAAAAGGATTGCGCTTATTTACAATATTTCATTATTCATCAAAAAAAAAAAAAAAAATTACTATCGTAGTCGGAATTGGAAAAAAATTGCCTTGACATTTTCGGCTGAAAATAATAAATCTCCATTTTAAGGATTTTCGAGCTCTTTACTACCCACACAGATGTTCTAGTAATAAAATGGTATATTCCAAAACGAGGTCAGACAATTGGTTGTAAATGAAACTATCTGTAAAACAACTGGTTTGAAGAGATAAATGACATCTAACCTATTGAGAATCTTTTGTTGTCACGATTTTAACTTCCCATAAAGACAGCTTTAGTGAGTAACCAAAAAAAAAAAAATAATAATAAATCTTGTTTTTGTCATTTTTGTAGTATTGTTTGCTTCTAACATGGTTCAAATTGTTTCATATGTTTTGACGATACTGACTTCATTAGTTGAACAAGTTAATCGGTTGTCATGTTTAAATTTGCGTTTTTCAGAGTTTCTTTGTGCATTGTCGACTATTAAAAACGTCTCTTTCAAAGCATTTGATTATTATAATTTCTTTAAAATATTTAAGCTTCATTTCGTTATTAAAATATTTATCCACCCCCACACACACAGAGGGGGTTTTTTTTCAAAATATTTAACGATCATTAAATTTGCTTCTTGTTTTGTTCCTTAATAAGTCTTTAGCCATGAAATTGTTTCGTTGAAAAGAGGAAAAAGAAAGAGATAATCCAGCTATTGTGGAAATCGACTGAGTTTCGTGAAGCGATATTTAAAAGCGATAAAACTCAGACATCAGTCTGGGAATCTGATTTCGCTGTAATAAACAGAGATATCCAACAAGGCATGAGGACAAAATGTCGCTGTTTAGGTCAGAGCACTGTTCTACAAAACGAAAAAAATCAGTCATTCAAAAGTGCTTGCTTGTATCGGTAATTCTAACCTATTAGGGAACAAGGTGAAGGAGTCAGAGTTGTCTGCCCGTGTTATAGTTAAAAACAAATATTAAAAATATTTTAAAAAAAACAATTAGAAAACTGTTTAATGATATTTGTTGTGATCAATAAATAATACGTGACGTGTTTAGGTTCGGTTACGTTCAGGTTAACGTATAATCTACTACGCCAAATTTATATTTCGATTGTGGATAAATATAAAGTTTCCATTGCTCGTCATTGCAATCTTTGACTAGATGCCAAGTTAACAAAACTTTGAACTTTCACCGTTACACAGACTGCGTCTTTATTACCTGTCTGTCTTTACTGCTCGAGAGTTAAAACATAATCTGATTTCATATTCTGATTCAACGTTTAATACAAGTTATGGCGTATTTAACAGTTTCGAAAGAACAATTCGGTTGTTGTTATAAAACAAAACGCCTATAAACATGGGTATACGATCATAGAAGACATTAAACCTTGTCAACTTCGAGTTTTAAAGCAGATAGCTCAGTGCCGCTTATGAAATTATGAAGAATTAAAACTGCACAGATGAAGAATTAACATGATTTCCATTTCAGATTAATAATTTAATATAAAACAGTGATTTTATTAATACTTTTCAGAATAACAAAACGTGAAATTAAAACAACAGCGAAAATCCAATGCACGAGACGAAATCGATAGAATCTGCTGCCTTCTGCATAATTCTATAAGAAGAACAGAAATTTAATTTAATTTCTTTTAAATACCCCTAAAAAAAAAACCACATGATCTTGCTGCGTACGACAACTGGTCTTTTTGAATTCGAGGAGGTTACGTAACTGTAGATTTATTATCGCTTAACGAAGAGTTTAGCCAATCTGAACCGAGCATTTTCCCCCGAGTCGTCACAGAATATGTATTTAATTAGCGCCTGCAACGGAAGTTTCTCTTAAGAACTGTAAACTGATGCTGCGCTTTCGCTAGTCATTGCCACAGATATCGTTTGCTGACGCAAATGAAATACAAACTTGATATTAACAGTCAAAAATGTCAATTTATTCTTCTTTCTTTCATCTTTCATTTATATATATTTTTTTGGAAAAATAAATAATATTTTACATCACAAAAAACAAAACAATAATTTTAAATATGGATTAGCATGTTCAGAATTATATTTCTGTTTCTATCTTTTCTGTTCGTAAACGAAATGCTACGCATCAACATGGCGTTTTGCAGTCGAAGGTTCTGTCTGTATACCAGTCGAACCAACATTTGTCAAGGCTTGTTTTAGGTTTGATGCTGAACCTTTAGATCCATCAGTTTTCAGCCACCTGATAAAAAAAACAATATTAATTTCCGCATTATGAATATCCACTGAAGACAAGAAATCCCTCTTTTGACAATGGCTTCACAAAGAATGACAGCAGTTTACATTGTGACCTGTATTCTGATATATAATGCACATGATTCAACGCTTAACTTTAATCATATATATATATATGTATGTATGTAAGTATGTTTGTATGTATGTATGTATGTATGTATGTATGTATATATGTATGTATATAAGTATGTTTGTATGTATGTATGTATGTATGTATGTATATATGTATGTATGTATGTATGTATGTATGTATGTATGTGTGTGTGTGTGTGTATATGTGTGTCAATATGGATAATCTTCTTCCTCTTCTTTTATTTATTTTTTTTGATTATATTTTTTGATTATAATTATTTTAATCTTCTTCAACAAAATGAAAGGATTAGAATACATAAAAGAGAGAGAGAGAGTCATCTATAATTAATATGAGAACCAGTTTATTCTGAACATGCAATCAGACAGAGAATTATTTTTTAAAAGAAAAGGAAATGAAAGATAAGAAGAAAAAATGGCAGACAATGCATTAAAGAGAGAGTGTAATTTTATTTAATTCTATCTATAACTATCTATTTATATATAGATAGATAGGTAGGTAGATAGACAGATAGATAGATAAATAGATAGATAGATAGACATATAGATAGATAGATAGATAGATAGATTTTCGTTTGTATGTTTATGGGTGACTTGTTAAAAACATTTTCGATGCGAATTGCTTCATCAAGGCAAACTCTAATTAGTTAATTAGGTTCAAGTCAAAACGGGTCAATGACATCTCAGCAAACCTAACAATTGCACAAACTACAGCCAACAAAAGTCTGTCTGTCCCAGAGATTTCTATTTCTAGCAAAGATTACTTCAAAGGAGCAATGTCAAAGAAGACTTATTATAGCAGCTTTTAAGATTTAAATAAAAACAGATTAGGTTAGAGTTTGCTGATGTTTAATGTCTGCCTAGCAAATCGAAAACAAAAATTAACCTTTAACCAAAACAAAAAGGATATATAATTGCTATTTTAACCAGAGATATTGACGTACTTTTAAAATATACCTTTAAATTTGGAACTGAATGATTAAATTTTAATTTTTTTTTTTTTTTTTTTTTTTTGGTATAATTGTTTGGAGTTTTTTGTGTTGTTTTTTTTATTTATTTATTTTTAATTTTTTATTATTTTTAATATATTTTTTTTTTTAATTTTGGGAAAGAACGATACTGATTAAGCAGTAACATTTCAAATGAACAAAAAAAAATGCTACGTCACAATTTCTAAAAAAATATATATTTTAGTGTATACTTACCAGATAAATAAAACCAGGGAAATTGACAGCATAGCTTATTATTTTTGATGTGTATATTATTATTAAGTTATATTTTACACAGTGAAATATTTTTTTCTCAATTTAAAAATCACTTAGGTGATTCACAGACAAACGTAGTGGAATAACAGAATTTAAAATTCACAAAAATGGGGAGAAAATTATTGGTATACTGTATAAAATCAATAAGCTGTCATTTGAAATTATGTATTTTCTTTTCTTCCTTTTTTTTTTCTCTCTTTAAGAAAGAAAAAAAAAAATAAAGGAAAAGAAATGATAAAATAATATAATATAAAACAAAATATAAAAGTAGATAGGTTGACAAGCATACCTAGTTTCCATCTCTCGTTGAACTTTTTTTTTTATAGCTATTTTAGATTTCGAAAACTTAAATGGCCTCATGAACTTCCTTTCAATATTAATTATTCTGAACAAATTACCCGAGCAAATTATTTAGCAATTAACAAACTAACTACATTTTTCTTTTCTGTTCTTTTCTTTTCTTTTCGTTTTTTTTTTTTTTGTTTTTTTTAAAATCAAAGAATTCTTTGTTCGCCATTTTAATTAAACTTTGTGTTTCATACAAAATCGACAAACAGACTTCAACGTCAAACAAAACGAAATTGAAACTGTGCTCACTCTGACCTCGGGGTCAAATTACGCGAATAAATCACGTGGATCGGATAACTGTGACTAAAGCCAGCCGGTGGCAGGTCATTAACGTTGTCTATTGGTCTAGCAGCCGTGATTCCGTGGCAAACGACCTCCGCCGTGATCCTCATTCTAATTTCGCGAGCACGTTTAACAGCAAATAGCTGTGTTTTTCACACACACACAGTTTCAAACAAACCCTGTGTAGGAGGAAGATGAATCTGTTCATTCCGTTGTGTTTGCTTCTTGTTCGTTCTTGTCAGTCGTGTTGTTGTCGTAGTTTTAATGTGTGTTTGTCGTTGTTGTTGTTTGTTTTCTTTTCTTTTGTTGGGTTATTATTGTTGATGGGGGGGTTTGTTGTGTTTTTTGCGGGGGAGTGTTGTTGTATTCCTTTTATCTTTTACCACCTGTTGTTGTTGTTATTTTATTATTATTATTATTATTATTATTATAACAATAGTAGTATCAGTAGAAATTGAAGAGTAATAGTTCTAAAAGCAGTGTTAGTAGTAGTAGCTGTAGTAGTTGAAGTAGTGTAGCTGTAACGGTAGTAGTGGCAACAACATCACTATAATCAGCAGCAGCAGCAGCAGCAGCAGCAGTAGTAGTAGTAGTAGTACAGTAGCAGCACAGTAGCAGCAGTAGCAACAGTAATAGCAGTAATAGCAGTACAGGCAATAGTTACTGGAGATTGTAACATAATATTTGGATTTTATAATATATTTAATCATGACGTCGTACAAGAAATATGCTGATCAAGTAAAAATCACTAATGAACAGTTTCTAGACAGTTAAGGAGATGTGGCAAATTTATTTTAAACTGCCACGCCCTCCATTTATCAGCTGTACTAAAATGGGGCGGGTTGTGTGTAGGTGTGGGGTTAGAGAGAGAGATAGACAAACATACACATACCCACACATACTGAGAGAGAGAGAAGATGTTATTTCGCAATAATCTATTACCCAACAGTCTAACAGTTTTCAAAATGTCTTAATCTACTGATTACCTCGTCAAATGTTTTATTATTATTATTATCATTATTATTATTATTATTATTAAATATTATTATTATTATTATTATTATTATTATTATCATTATACATTTTTCTTGTCTTCAGAAATACAAGTCTTCGGTTTGTGTTAAACTGAAGACCTTTAGCTGTTAGAATCTATTTTGTCATCCAGTGTTTACGTGAAAAACACCCACAAAAATAATCAGAACATGAGTTTGCACCGAGTACCTCTTTCTTTTTTTTTTTTTTTTTTTTTTTTTTCTTTTTTTTTTTTTTTTTTTTTTTTTTTTTTGACTTCTAGAAACTCGATCAGTTAGTTGCCATTATGTAAAATGCTCAAAATAACACGGAGGTGTTTCCTAAATACTAATTACATAGAAATTACATGAACTAAATTACACCACGTTACGAATTCTTCGATATTAAGACTGAATGAATGAATACGTTTCTAACAGATCATGTTAATTGTCAGTGTCAAACTGCGGTATTTCTGGAACTATACTCCAATAAGTTGACATGCACTTTGTCACAGAGGGAAAAGTACATACAACAACTGTTATTAAGCCATTCAAGGAACGGGAAATAATACACTGAAATAATAGAAAAAAAAGAAAAAAAAAATTATAATGATGATGATAAAAAATCACAAAACGTTCTTATTTTCTATAACTGCGCGATGCTATAACAAGTTATAATTTATTTATTACTGTAAACTATTTCTCAGCACTTCGCGATAAACCGTCATGCAGATCTGATGACCCCAAACAAGAAATAAGAATTTTTACACCACTGAGTTGTAACAGTAATTCTATATAAAACAAAAATTCACGGCCGTTTTGTTGCCGGCTAACAGTATTGACTACAATTACAAGGTGCTTTATAACCATATAATACCATTTCGCAAAGACAGGAAAATGTATCATAACGTTTATAAATCACTGGCGAAACACTGGTTACTGCAGTGGGCAGCGAGGAAGAAAGATCATGTACATAAAGCTCCTCTGGTCTGCGCTCTCACTGTTTACTGTCTGGTCATGTTCGTAAACGCGTTGATTCCTACATGAAGAGAGAGGCTGCTTCCAGTTTGTCGTTGTAAAGGTTTTCATTCTCACTCTGTTGTTTCAGCGATCCGTGTCAAATATCGATGAAGATTTTGCAAAAATAGACCGAATTCGAAGATCAGGGGGAAAAAAGAAAAAAAAAAGGAAAAGAAGAGAAAATCAACTTGTTTAGAACGTAATCTGATTCCCAGAAAATAACAAAGTTGAGGTATTTCGTTTTATAACATTTGTGAATCTCCAAAAGTTCGATTTTTATTTTTTATTTTTTTTTTTTTTTTTTTTTTTTTTTTATTTTTAAATTTGTTTTCTATTATTAAAATAGTAAATAGAATATATATATCTTCATAAATTTACCAAGTTTTATTGTCGCGAATAAGCTTCCTAATTGTTTTTAAATCTGAAAACAGATTGCGGAGTTTGGTTGCAGTGGATTCGCGGTGTTAATTTGTGGTCAGTGCGGACGAGCGTTCAGTTCTCGGCTGAATAACGATTCTAATACGAATCCATTAAAAGGATCACTTGCTCTGTCGTTCGTGCATCAGACTGCTCGCGAAATCTGCGGCACTACGGTAACTCATAAATCTGGAACCACTGGCAATTTGTAACGTGACAAATAACGGAAACATAAAATTTCGACATTTGTTTCTCTATTTAAAGATCCTAAACATCACTATTACGTCGGAACAGAAGCAAAACAGGATATCAGATCGTTGTTATTTTTAAACAACCAAGTTAAACAGTGTCGCACCAGCAATTACGAAACGTAAACATATCAAACGATCGGCAACGGGAGATGTCTTGTACTGTAAATTATAATTACGGTATGAAATTGTGCAAGAATCGAAAAACAAACTTATAAGACGAATTATCGATTTCTCTTGTAACTTTTGTCATCAGAGTCACGCACATAAGTGTGGCATGGGACCAGTGTGTACACTGTCGTAACTGATTATGTGACGTCGTTTAGCACGACCCTTGTCTCCGTTGACGTGCGGCAGTAACTTCCTCCTTGCTGGCGCACCCAGGTAATTTCAACAAAAGACTATAAGCGAGACAAAACTTCTCTTTTTTTTGCGCATCAAAATATTTACTTACGGTTAAAGAGAGTAATCAAAAATCGTCTGGAATACAAAATAAACTTTCAGGAAGAACTTTAAGACTCTTCACGATGGATGTTCAGGAGTCAAACGAAACTTTCGAAGAGCTGTTTTTCCCTGCGATCAAACAGCCGGACTACATGATAGCCATTTATTCCATAGCGTATTCGGCGATATTTTTCTGTGCCTTGGTTGGCAACACTATGGTGGTCCTCGTCGTCATCAGAACACCACGGATGAGAAACGTCACCTACTACTACTTCATCGCCAATCTGGCAGTAACAGATATCATGGTGGCCATTTTCTGTATCCCTATAACTCTACTCAGCAACATCTACAACGGTAAGATTTAAGCTAGTTTTAGATCTTCTGTGTTTTAATCACATTAAATTTTTATCTGTTTTTATAACATTTCTTTTCTCATAAACCATTTATTTTTATTCTAAATAATTGTTTGTATGTTTACTGTCAATAAATAGATATGACTAAAACAAATTTCTTATTTACCGATAAGAGTCCGAGATTTCTGCAACTACGATAACAATTTAGGATAATTTAATTACTTAACATACACTTACCTTCAGAGACTTATTTTCATAAACACCACTTTGCTTAAGAAAGAAACAGCTCAATTCTAATTCTGATACAATTATAGAGAATGTACAAGAATGTACAAGAATTGCTAGAAACAGATCCGTAGACAGAATATTAGGGTCGTTCTAGCGATCCGTTTTTAGAATTCTAGCATAAAACCAGTAATTCAGTAATGCTGGGGTTGTTAAATTTATTGCATTCTACTGTCAGTATTTATATATAGATTTTACTGTCAGATTTCATACATTCTACTCTGAGTATATATATATATATATATATATTCTGCTGTCAATATTTATAAATACATTCTACTGTCAGTCTGTATATATACATATTTATCTCTGTATTAATGAGTACGTTCTACTGTCATCCTTTATACAAACATTCTACAGTCGTTATTCATATAGACCTTCTTTTCATAAATATACATTTAGGTCTTAGCTGTTAACTGTCGATGTTTATAGCAGTTTGTATCTGTATACATGCATTCTACTGTTAGTATTTATACACACATTGTTAGGTCAGTCTGTAATTTTCAGTTTTCGTAATGTTTTTTCTTCTTCCTCCATTAGATACCCTCAAATGATCTATGTAAGTGAAAAAAAAACGGAAAAAAAAAAAAAAAAAAACATTCTCTTTTCGTTACAAATGATAAATTCATAAAATACCATCTCTATTTCACACTGTTTGCAATTTAATCATTTTGACTCCAGCCTTACAGGAACTATTTCATATCATAAATCTTAACGCTACGCAGAACAAAGCCATTTTATTTATTCTGTATGTAAATTCCTCCGAACGTGTCAATTAATCGTCGCACTAGCAACAAATACACGAAGCAGACAACAATACATACATTTTAATGGGGAAATCGTCCTGCTGCGGATGAATAACAGATTCTTTTATTGTTTTCCCGTTCGCCTTGTGTTCACTAAAGCATATCCTAATAGGAAACATTAATCAGTCTACTATGACACTAAGCACCAGTCACCTACGCTTCATATTACAGTATGTATTATAATAACAGTTGTATTTATTTAGTGACATTACAAGAAATAATTGGTTATTTATTTATTTTTTTTATCGTATGCTACTCTGTTTGTAGTACTGGATGGTTCTGATATAATTATTATAAATACCGAATGAATGGCAGAAAACGCAAGGTGTAAATTGAATATTCCAGAATGCCGTAGATGATTATTCAGTTTCAACTGATTCATTGTTTTTGTTGGTTAATTATTGTTGGAAATTAATAATAATAATAATAATAATAATAATAATAATAATAACAGAAGTAGTAGTAGTAATAGTAATAATAGTAATAATAGTAATAATAATAATAATAATAATAATAATAATATATACATATATATATGTGTGTATGTGTGTGTGTGTGCATCAATACATAGATGACAATACACACAGTGACGTTTAACAAACTTGTCGGCAGACATTGGTTGAAATTGACTTAACGGTTGGATGAAGAGTATCGATCCTGGATCGATAAGGTACAAATCGTGTCCTTGATATGTTGGCTTTTATGATTTTGCCTAATCTCATTTAGACAAATTCAGTAATAAATTTTCTTTATAAAAAATTATACCAATATCATGAAATCGGAAGACATTTTATTCATGGTGTTAATTTTTCATGTTACATCTATCTGCGTGATCAGGTTTCACGTTGTGCTACTGTTTGAAATGAAGCACAATAAAGCAAAAGCCGATATTCACATATAATAATAATAATAATAATAATAATAATAATAATAATAATAATAATGAACTTTTGATCTCTCTCTCTCTCTCTCTCTCTCTCTCTCTCTCTCTCTCTCTCTCTCTCTCTCTCTCTCTCTCTCTCTCTCTCTCTCTCTCTCTCTCTCTCTCTCTCTCTCTGTATGTTTATATGTAATCATACAACAACCAATAAAAACAATCCAGATTTGATAGGCGGACAGTTTTAATAATCTTTTTATAGTAGTAAATTACTGCATAATCATGACTTGGAGAAAAATGATGAAATTCTTCAACATTTTCGTAAATAATAATTTTTTTTTTCTGTTATTTTAAAATAGCAAAGCAATTATCGATGGTTCATAAAATATAATGAAAACAGTTGCCTTCCAAATGCCGCGCCTCTCTAAACAGTTATCTTATGCCCAAAGCCAATTCTATAAAACAATAGTAAGTAATGACATTCTTGGAAATGATTCCTTATTATTAATTTAACCCTAGGCGTCAACATGAAACACTCCTACGATGTCATGCGGAAATATTTTGGGACAAAAATAGCTTGAATGTTTGTGAGTATCAATTGAATACGACAACATTAAACGAGAGATGTAAACTTTAAATTAACACGTTTATGAATCTCTTGTCGTAGTTTGTTCTGGTCTTCGGGGTATGGGGCAAGAATGCTGCTTACATATCTGTAAGCGACTGTTTGATGAACGAGTGAACATCGCGAGTTACAGAGAAATGTAAGAGAGAACCATCGTAGCTGCTATATCGAAACAAAATTTTAACTTCAACAAAACATTAATAGAGAATGCAACAACTTAATTATGTTGTTAAAATAATAAATGGTAGTTAAAAGTTATACAAAACTCACATTTGACTCCGTGTCATAATGATTGTTATGGAATAACGACAATGACCAATGTGTCTGTGAAAGTTACACTGATGGATAGGGAAAACATGATGGTGTCGGTAGTTTCCAGATTATGATGACAGAACAATATAACAGTTACGGCTAACTCGGTATTACAGTGACTGTTAAAGCAATCTAACAATGACAGTTGGAGCAATTATTATTATTATTTTATTTCTTTTTAAATCTGATATATAAAGCAACATAACAATGGCGATTAGAGCTATGTATCAATGACGGCAGAGTAATATAAAAATGACTGTTAAAGCAGTTATATCAGTGTCGATAAAAGTAATATAACAATGACGGTTAGTGCCATTTATAATGAAGATTCGAGCAATATAAAAATGACGGAGCAATACAAAAATGACGGCTAGAGAAATATAAAAAGAACATGAAGAGCAATATAATAGTGACGGTTGAAGCAATATGAAAATGACAGAGCACTATAACAACGAAGGTTAGACAACAAATCACTAATAACTGTTATACCAAACGAAACGTAGTGGTTAGAGCGGTACTACACTGAAGATTATAAGACCATATTTATTTGTGTATTTATTTACTTACATACTTACTTACTTACTTACTTACTCTAATATTTATTTATTTAATTAAGCACTCGCCGGCTCGCTTACATAGCTATTTACTTATTATTTTGATACGGTCTACAATTAATTTGGCCTCTCTCTGTTGAGTGCAGTCTGAACGTGGCATATTGGATTGAGTAATAAAACTAATTCTGCCGGGTCTCGACTGTGCAACAGAATCAATTTAATATGGTCGCATGTTGATATGATAAAAACAAAGATTCGTACTGCGATTTCCTTTCAGGGCTCATTGATATTCAAGCCGCGGATTCTTTATACCGCCACAAAGGATTCAAGAAATAAAAAAACGAAAAAAACCGCTAGATTAATCGAAGACTTTCTGTCGACTTTTTACTGTCAGATTTGAAATAAGAATTCATCAGAGTAAAAACACTTCGTGTGTCAGAGGTTTTAGAGTTGAAACTGTGTCTGACAGACGTAACACGACGTTACATCGCTTGATGAAAAACACCTCAGACGGCATACATGAATTAGACTCGGGCCTTGGACTGAACTGTGTATTACGTCTTCATTTGATTCTCTCTCTCTCTCTCTCTCTCTCTCTCTCTCTCTCTCTCTCTCTCTCTCTCTCTCTCTCTCTCTCTCTCTCTCTCTCTCTCTCTCTCTCTCTCTCTCTCTCTCTCTCTCTCTCTTCTCACATACACAGACACACACACACACACGTAAGAGAAGAGAAACAAACAATTTATTTTTATTATGACGCCATTTTATAGCGGTCTTTAGTAGAATTAAACCATTATAATCATGATGTTAATTATCATCATCGTCATCATCATCATCTTTACAGTTTTAATTATAAATTTATTTTTATCATAATTTTCGTAGCTGTTCTAGGTTTTGTACTTTTTTTATATTCAAATAATTATATTTTATAATTTTCATCCTTTTTTTTTTCCTTTATACCCCTGTTTTTCTTGTTCTAATAGATTTACAGAGTTAAAGTCTTACAGTTAGTCGGTCATTCATTCGTTGATGTGTTTTGTCAGTAGTTTATTTTGATTCTGTCACGTTACCAAGAAAAACACAACCTTGTCACATTTTGATTCCTTTTAGGAAAAAATAAAAAATAAAGAATGAAAGAAATAATGACCGAAATAAAAGAAAAACAGAAAAGAAAAGAAGTCGTAGATTGCGTCCTCACAGTCGACTTGACTCTTATTTTTTTTCTCTAACTCCGAGTCGAACGAGCTCTTCAAAATGGCTCTAGGGCCGGTTGCCGGTGGGTGTCATAAATGAAAATAATTGGAAGAAGCATTTTCATATCTGCGCAGGCAGAAAAAAAAGCTTCTAATACCCACACCAAAGACATTTTGTGATCTACAAACTTAATAAATGTCTCAGTCTCGTTTTCGCGGCCTCAGATCTAAACCCAAACCTTTGATTGGTTAATTACCCTTTCATCGATTAGAGGCAAATTCAGAAATTGTTGTCTTACGAACATTATTATTATTATTATTATTATTATTATTATTATTATTATTATTATTATTATTATTATTTTTATTTTTATTATTCTTGTTGTTGTTGTTGTTGTTGTTGTCGTCGTTTATGATAAATCCTAATTCTGAATT
This sequence comes from Chrysomallon squamiferum, assembly GCA_012295275.1. Classification (NCBI taxonomy): domain Eukaryota; kingdom Metazoa; phylum Mollusca; class Gastropoda; order Neomphalida; family Peltospiridae; genus Chrysomallon; species Chrysomallon squamiferum. The sequence goes on from CM022679.1 coordinate 31,205,997, forward strand.
AAAAAGTATTAATAATTTCGACACATTTATTAATATTTGAAAAAAAATCAAATCTGGTAACATATGAGAGAGAGAGAGAGAGAGAGAGAGAGAGAGAGAGAGAGAGAGAGAGAGAGAGAGAGAGAGAGAGAGAGAGAGAGAGAGAGAGAGAGAGAGAGAGAGAGAGAGAGAGAGAGAGAGAGAGAGAGATTCACAGCCTATATTCTGGTATTTACGGTATTGACCAAAGGAAGAAAACGAGGTCAGTTCGTGATCATATCAGTGATTCCACACGTTCGTCAAAAACACCAATTACCAGTCTGATTCTGACGTCATAGTTCCCGCGCAAATTATCTGTACATGACAGAGAATTGCTAATAAGTGGTTCGTTATCTAGGCCACTCAGTAAACACGGGCTGACGAGTTTGTTTGACCGAACCGCTTCTCTCTAATTTGTAAGAACGTGTAGGCGATCGCTATGTCTTGTTGTTTAAGCTTGTTTATGTCATACATTTTTTTACAAAATGCCATGATCAAGAAGTGGTATGTTTAATCCTAGGATTATAAAATTAGTAATTAATTATTGTTTATTATTCATTAATCATCATCATCATTACTTACTTAAATCGAAACTGACGAGTATTCTTAGTAATAGTTTTTGCTGTTGTTGCAGGAATAGTAGTAGTAGTTGTTGTTGTTGATGTAGTAATTTCCGAAAATAAGAACTCTGAGTAATAGGATTAATCGTGTAAAGCAGGGTGTCAAACTCAAGTCTTACCTTGGGCCGCATAAGAAAAATTTGAGTATGTTTGGGGCCGCACCAACAGAACTAAGAAACAAAGTGTGATTATAATCAATTTTTAATTTATAGCATCTGCAATACGCTTAATCTATTAGTGTTTCAGCAATTTTGCAGCATTCATGAATACAAAGCAATGAAGTAGTTTGACAAAAAAGTTCAATTCGCTGTCACGGGCCCTGATGAAGATTGCCAGCTGTGCTGTTCCAGTGTTGTCGACGGTTTCATCAATAGCAATAGAAAAATGTCCAAACCTTGATGATGCAGCCTCCAACTGCAGTTTCAAATCACCCGTTCAGCAGCAGTGTTGCTGGTTAATGAAATGTCCTTAAATAAATGCACTTTCTCTGGACATACAATTTCAGCTGTTTTTATAAGACATTGATTTACGAAATCTCGTTCAGAGTATGATTTTCCCACTCATTGCAATCATTCGGCTGAATGTGAACTCAGCTTGCAGTAACGGAAGCGACATCCCTTTCTGAATATTTATTCTAAAAAAAAAGTTCTGTTGCTGCGTCAAGTTAGCCTTCAATTCCTTGAGTTTTGAAACACGCATTGAGCCTTCGCATTCATCGTAAGATCGACGGTTCGTTTCATAATGTCTTTTCAAGTGGTTCTCATTTGGCGCAGCGATGTAATTGTTGCAAATTAAACAATGGGTCTTTCCGTTAATTGTTTGTAAAAAAATACTGTAGTTCCCACTTTTTTCTTTCAATTCTTCTTTCAATTTTCTTCCTGGTTTTTTTTTTTTTTTTTTTTTTTTTTTTAGCAGGAGGAGGAAGAACATTTGCCATTACAAAAAAAAAAAAAAACTTTTAAAATTTTATAAGAAAGTTTTTTGTTTACAACTGTTATCGAGCTGCGCGTGATTCGCCGGAAGTTAAAAGAAAGTAGTTGACAAAAGTCGTACAAAAAAATTGAAAAGTTTTATTTAAAAAAAATATATTTTACGTGCTCGTGCTATACAAATTTTTGTACAGCCCGTGGGCCGCACTTTTGCTTGTAAAGGGCCGCATGTTTAACAGGCCTGGTGTAAAAGAGCAGTTGAGCAAAATTTTGAGTTATTTCCCCTTTCTGTCATGCACGTGCTTTGTTGTTCATGACAACGTCAATAGAAAATCTTATGCAGCTGACTGCCAAGAGTTGCGATGTCGTTTTCTCTCTCCTGTATTTTCATTACACAAAAGTGATTGCATAAACTGAACTAAACAAAATAGCTTGTAAAATAAACAAACTAAAATAAAATATCTCGGCGATATTAGCAAGTATATATCACGAAATATATCACAATTTAAACGACGACAAACACGAATTCATTGTAATTAAATATTACGTAACACGCAGCAGACATCAACGCAGTTTAGCTATCATCATTTTTGTAATATATACGTTTATAACTTGACTCGAACGGAAAACATAAAAGTGTTAAGGAAATTCTAAATTCTGGTAAAATCAGATCATGTTTGGACCAATACGTTTTAGTTACATCAGTTGAATACAAACGCAATAACGTTTGAAGATGTTTGTTTTCAACCAACGATCTGTAAAAAATACTAAAAATGCCCAAGAAATTTAATAAATTTCTGGCTTCGTCTCTTTTTCTCTTTATTGAAAGAAACCTCACAACGGTCACGTGGTTGCAGATGTTCTTGCATCAAAGAAAAATAATGAAATCTGTTACTCTGTTGTTGGAGCGTAATGCTACTACTATTTTCCCGTTCCAAAATGTACTGGTTTATCGTGTGGTAGGATTTTTATAAAATATCACTAGCTGCTTATCTGTAAGTTTATTCTATGAAACAGCGGCAGCGAGTTAACTTCATTCAGACAGAGGTCTGCAATAAAAGCATAAGACAACTAATAGCAGTTCACGTTAAACCATACTGAGGTGTCATAAAACGAACATTCATTGCATTACTCTTGTATCAAATTCCTTTCTCTGCGCATTAAAAACATAAATAGAAATTACTCTCATTCCGCTTTTACTAAATCAAGTCTGGAATGATGCTGACCTTTGAACCTAAGCCCATTACTGAAATGAGATCCTCGCTTCCCGGTAGATGGCGCTGTGAGATGGACGAGGCAGATGTTTGATATAATGAGATGACCACGATCATTACTACAATTTGCCTCTTGTTCCCTGTGGATGGCGGTCCATGGATTAAAAGAGAAGTAGATCTAATTCTGTCTGAATTCTCTAGAGTTGTGAAATAAACAGTCCTAACAAGATCCCAGGTGTTAATGAAAAGAATGAGATATAATCATAATTATCATAGTTAATGTAAAAATAATTTTGTGGTTGATTGGCATGAGTGTGTTCTTTATACATAAGAAATATAAACACATACGTGCATTGATAGATATTACACACACACACACACACACACACACATATATATATGTATATATATGTACAGAGAGAGAGAGAGACAGACAGACAGACAGACAGACAGACAGACAGACAGACCACTACTGAGAATTATTTCAAAATCAAGTTTCAAACAGAAAAAAGTTATGTCAGAATGATGTTTTATTAGAATATGTTTTATATGTATATTTATTTGACTTATGTTTGTTTTCAACTATCTTGTTTTGTTTTTATTTACAAACCACCTCTAGAGTACTTCTGTACTTTTTTTCAAATTTAAACTTACAGATTTCAGAATATAAACAACCGTGTTTCCATTAGTAACAAGGAATCAATCTTTTCCCTAGACAGGGCAGATCACACAACGACCTTTGCAGAACTAACAAAACTCCGGCACTTGCGGGTAACGATAACAACGCAATAGGCTGCTTTATCTCCATTACATAAAGACAATCCGTCAAATGCACTTTCACACATTAAGGAACATGTCATGACCTTTTTGGAAAAAAAGTGTCGTCGGAAATTGTGAAATATAGAACAGCGATTGATCTTTTTCACTGGGCTGCGCTTATCCCCTACATTAAGTTTTGATTCATTTCCTGTCACTACCACGAGCTCTTAAAAGTTACGTCAGAGGATATGGTTACGCGTTTTTCGGTTAATGAGGCAGACGACTGTAACAATGGCCGCAAACTCATTTCTTCACATTACCAGTATTACCCAGACACATACGACTGACACCTAATAACCGATGATATTAAAATATTTTTGACTGTTACCGAACATTCATCCGTTCATGCATTTTTGAGACTGGAAACTAATGGAAATTCTCAGTGTCGTCAATGCTGACATTTGTCCTTGATTAGAAATGTCAGCAGAAGTTCAAATGATTTGCTAGAGATAATTCTACGCATGTTTCAGAGATTTCGTTCTGCCATGGGGAAAAACTGTTAGACACCGTAACCAGAGCTGTTCTGATGGGCGAGTTTAATATTAGCAAACTCAGTAAAATCGCTGGTGCTAAGCTATAGCACCGAATAAAGAATTAAAATGTTGAAATATGTAGTCTGAAGAAAGCAGTGAGTGAAGTTTACAATTACTAAAATCACTGATGCATGGCGGCGGTAGCGCTGTGATAAAAGGAACAAAGAAACTGGGAACAGAGGAGCAGAGAATTAACATTTAGAACATGTGTTGTTTCAGAATAAAGTTATTTATCACTAAAGTTTCGCTGTGTAAGAAATAATTAAACATTTTGATACAATAGCATTTTTGATGAATAACATTATTAAATGTTGACCATTTATTTTGTACTATGTCACAGGAAGGTTTTCTTCTGCACCTCTATGGGTTATTCATATCCATATATATATATATATATATACATATACACATTATTAGGCATCTTAAAATTGAATATTTTCATAAATAGGGCAAAACACACTACTGCCGATCATTGATAAAATAAAACTCATAACAGTGAAACAAAAACTCGTTTCGTTTTTTTTTTTTTTTTTATTGTTATGTTATTGATTTTGGAAAGGTATTTTGCTGAAGGTTTTTTTTTTGTTTTTTGGTGTTGTTGTTATTGTTCTTTTAAATGTTAATATGATATGCATTTTAAACATAAACTCGATACTCAGTTTCAAACATTTACATGATATATTCTAAATATTAATACAGTATATAATTTATTAATAAGATACTGTATTTTTAATGAAAATGGTACTTAATTTAAATATTAATATTATTCCTGTTTCTGATAACAGAACTGATGTTTCGGTCACAGACGTTTCTCAAATGTAATTAAATCCAAAATCTGGACGGAACTAACTTGAGACAAGTCCAAAAAATTATCATTTTTATTCGATTTCCTCTCCACTTTGACGTTATCCGCAAACGAAAACACATTTACATTTGCGATCATTTCTTTCATTTCAATATCTAATCTAATCTGCAATTTCCGAATGGCTTCTTAATTACATCAGTAATGAAATCATGATTTTCGATAATTATAAAATATGACAAACAGAGTATCTGCTTAATGTTCTTATCCTTGATTAATGGATCCAGATTATGTTTATGGCAGAATTTTCTTAAGTCGCCTTTCAAGGCTGATATTGGCAAACTGAAAAAGAAAACTTAGCAATGAAATGTAAGTGTGTTTTATAAACCCAGCAGCTCCGTAGTTAAGTCTTAATTATCAGGTCATTTTATTTTTTTCAGTATGAGGCCGTCTCCACAGCTAATTATTTATTTTCATTTGATATCATTTCCTTTGTGAGGTTTTTTTGTTTGTTTTGTTGTTGTTTTTTTATCAGAGATGTTTAAGCTGCTTCTTTAGAATGACACCATTAAACACACATAAATCATTTTATTAGACAAAGTGTTTTGTTTTGTTTACAGTTGCAGACAATAAATGTTTATTTGGCTAAGTATTATTAATCTATATCTATCTATCTACCTGTCGATCTGTCTACAAATATATATATCTATATATATACACATACTCTGTAGTCGTAGAGGTAGTGGTATTGTTTGGAATAATAATAGTAGCAGCAGTAGCAGTAAAAGAAATGGTATTAACGTCGATAGTAATAATGGTAATTATTGTAACAGAAGTCGAAGTAGTAGAAGCTGTAGTAGAGGTTCATTGAGGAGTGATGTTGGTGATGGTAGCAGAAATGACACGACTGGTAAGTTTTAATTTGGATTAAATGATTTATAACAAACTATAAATCATTTCTTATTCAAATTGTTTTGAATAAAACAAAGTTATTACTATGTATAATTTAACATCACAGCCATTTATCTGTTTTATATATCTACAGCTTCCACTTCTATTACAACAACTACCGTCATTATTATCGCTCAAGCTACTACTACTGCTACTGTCATTATTGCAAACACTAACACTAAGTCTACGACTTCTATTAATAGCAGTTCCATTATTAGTACAGAGCTGTAGTAGTTGTTTTTGTCTTAGTAACAGGAAAAGTAACATCAACAGCAACTGCAATGGCAGTAACCAGCAACAAAAACGCTAATAAATTTCTACGGATATACCAACGTGAGAAAATTAAAGGCACTTTTCCCTTTTTACACTGAAAACCAAATTTGTCTACCATTACAGTAACAACACAGAGTTTTGTTACAGCTTCTATCTAGGGTTTCATCTGAGAAAACGTAAATTCTAGATATTCGTATGTTTCTATAATTGTTAATCTCGTGAAAGCTTAATTATCCGAATATTGGAATTAGAACTTACGCTGACCAGTGCAGATAATTCACAAGCAATTTACAGTAATTTGTGGTACTTTCAGGTTTCGCTTTTTTTTTTTCCATTAAAAAACGGAGCAGAATAATAACAAACACGCGTCCAAGTTTTAAAGAAGAAATGGCGTCATCATTGTTGTATAAATAACTTTAAAAAAAATAAATAATTAGTTTCTATATATATTTTTTGTATTAAACAAAAAAAAAAATGAAATAAAATAAAAGAAAGAAATAAAGAAAAGAGATGAATAAAAAAGAAGGTGAGAGGTGCCAGTAAAAAAAAAAAAAAAAAAAAAAAAAAAAAATTGATGCGGAAAATATCAATTCCGTTTTCCTGGGGCTGGGCATGAATAAAACATATTCATTTTTGTCAGTTTAGATTTCCGTTTTCTACCCCAGACTGTCGACTTTTATGAATTTAACTTATCACTTGTAACAAATGATTTTGCTGGGGTTTTTGTGGCTGTGTGTTGTTGTTGTTGTGGTGGGGTAATGATGGTGGTGGTGGTTATCATATATGTTCTTGTTATTTTTGTGGTTCTTCTTGTAATTATTATTATTTTTTAATTTTTTAAAATTAAAAAAAAAAAAAAAAAAAAAAATTTTTACCCTGCTATCATCATTATCATATCCATTATATAAGCATCAGCTGAAGTGTCAGAAACATACATTATATTAAATTCACCATCTTCAGTTTAATCCTACGGAAAAGAAACGTTCAATTATGTGTTCATTCAAGAAATATCACTTGTCTTAAATCTTAGATTCGACTCTTAAATTCCACTGATAATTACGTCAATCATGGTTTGTCACCAGCCTCGCGGTAAACGATTTTCCTGATCTTAAGACTGTTTGCTGCAGACGTAATTAAACGCTGGGATGGTTTCGTCGTGCACATTCTAATTGTTTTCTGTTCAGCCGTCAGGAAGCGAAACGTCAACCAACAGCGACGAAAATGAAACACACAAACAACAATTTCTCTGAGCTGACTTGCGGCCATATTTTTGAATTCGTAATTAGTGATAAAAGTAATTTTCTTTATTATTAACAGGTATTTTTAAAAATAATAATGGTACTAAATAATAATTGTGGTTGCGATTAGATGGTTGTTTGTTACTGATAAATAGTAATGGTGGCTGTTCTGTCGTCTGCTGTTTATTGAAAAAATAATGGTTGTAGGTGGATGGTTAATGATGGATTTATTTATTTTAATATTTTTTTTTTATTTGTTGGTGTTTTTGTTGTTGTTGTTGTTTGTAAGCAGTAGTTGCCGAAATAGCAGAAGTTAATAATAGAGAACTGTTCCAATAGCAGCAGAAGTAATAATAGTACTAACAGTATTACTACTACTCCCAATAGCAGGAGTAGTAGTAGTAGTAGTACAAACAGAAGTGTAATTGTTGGTAATAACCACACCAACAAAAATAACAACAAAAACAACAAAAATAATAACAACAACAACAATAATAATAACAACAACAACAACAACAATAATATTGATAATGATGATGATGATAAAATTAGTTTTATTGTCTGTTTTGTTATTATTCATCTGCTGTAAGTAAATTGATTTCTTACTGAAGATTGCTGTAACAAGCTGATATCTGTTAAATGTATTAGTGATGTTTTCTTCATCTGAAAACTCATTTAAATTAAATGTTGTCTTTGATGTTTCAAGAATTTATTTGGTCGATGACGCTATTTTGGACTGCGATAATAATGAAAGTGACAAAAAGACGGAAATAACAAGTACGACAACATTTAATTCAAAGATAAAACGATTGTCATAAAGAGGAAAATATTAATGATAATGATAGTTGATTTGATTTGGGTTCTTTTATTTTATTATTATTTTTTTTTTTTATGGGATAATTTTTATTTTGATGATGTTGGTAGCCTTTGATGATTATGATAACAGTGATAAGAATTATAACAACAATAAAATGATGATGACAGTAATGATGATTTTAATGATGAAGCTGATGTCAGTGGGTGGGTCAAAAACTACGGTCACAGACAATTTTGTACTATCACGAAACACGTCATACTGAGTACACAGATAATAATGTGTAGTTCCTGGTGTTTCCTGTAATGATGGCGATGACGTAGCCATCGTTGATAACAAAGATATAAATTTCTACACCAGCGGATCTAAGACTTCAGAAAAAGAAAAGACAGTTAGTGTAGTGGTTCCAGTTTTTAGATGAAACTTGCTAAGTTATCAGTAATAATAATAATAATAATTATTATTATTATTATTATTAGTAACAATACACACACATACATACATACATACATACATACATACATACATACATACATACATACACACATACATACATACGTACATACATACATACACAAATAAATAAATAAATAAACAAACAAACAAACAAACAAACAAACAAACAAACAAACAAACAAACAAACAAACAAACAAACAAACAAACAAACAAACAAACAAACAAACAAACAAACAAACAAACAAACGAACAAACAAATAAATAAATTAAAAACTGTCAAAGTAATAGGTGTAGGATCGAGACAGGGAGCCTACCCACCCCTGGACCCGCTCCAGTGTTCAGTGTGGAAACTATCTGCATTGAAGACCACGTAATTAAATGAGCGTCCTCAGTGCAGTGGTTACAAGAATCTCAATGGTTCTGGCGTCTGGGGATCAGGAAATCCTGATAGAGCAGAGAGATTACAGGTTCAGTTTTCAAAGCTTTTAGCATCGCCAAATTCACCCTTGATAGGTTCTGTAATAACATTCGAGTTCCTCGGGTGGGGGTGGGGGGGCCGGAGGAAAGAGTGAATCTAATTTCCTAGCTAATACAGGTTAACAATAATAACAATAACAACAACTATACAATAATAACAACAACAACAACTATTATTTATAAATGTGTACATATATTCGGAGCTTTAATCCTCGTCGAAAATCTCTCTCTCTCTCTCTCTCTCTCTCTCTCTCTCTCTCTCTCTCTCTCTCTCTCTCTCTCTCTCTCTCTCTCTCTCTCTCTCTCTCTCCATTTCTGTTATTTTTATGGAAAAACATTTTGTCACTCTGTTTTGCAATCTGACCTCTACCTTTTTTTTTTTTTCTTAGTTTTTATTATGAACTCTTTCTCATTCTCCATGGGAATAAGAATGAATGGGAAAAATCTCAAAGATATCGGAAAAATCTGGCTGTTTCTAATAAATCTTTTACTATCGTCGACTCGAGAGACGTTCATACAGAACAAATCTTTCACATGAATTCGCTATAACATTCGCAAACTGATTGTGTAGGTCGGTACGGGCGTGTGTCTAGCATTCTCTAATTATATTTTTTTACTAACTTTAGTACGTCAACATGTTTTTTTTTTTTTTTTTTTTTTTTATAAATGGAATCAGTGAAAGAAATTAAGTATAAAAAAAAAGTTAGGAAAGGAAAAAAGAGAAATAATAATAAGGTCAGACAATAAATATATGGGGTTTTTTATGTTTGGATCAATGAACCCTGAGTTTAAGAGGAAATAGCTATGAATAATTTAGATACTAGAAATCTTGATTTAATCAATAATATCAACAACCATATTATTGCTAATACTGTTAGTGCTACTGCAACTTCTGCTACGTCTACTACTACTACTACTACTAGCACTACTACTACTTCTACTACTACTAATAATAATAATAACAATAAAAACTAATAAAACTAATATTATTATGTTCATGATTAATAGCAACGAACATAGTATAGTAGTAGAGTAGTGATCGTGGTGGTAGTGGCTGTAGATGTAGTAGTAGCAGTAGTACTAGAAGTAAAATAATAAATAATAAATTAATACTAGTACTAGTTGTTTTATAGCTGATAAAGAAATTATTGTAATAACAACACTAACACTGTTCTCCTAATTATGTTTAGTATAACAGTATGCAGTATGTGAATGTCTCAGTTTAGCTATTCTAATATTGCTTTAACTTCACGTTTGTGACAGAAATGCCAGTGCTAATTATGTGTCAGTTTCAGTTTGTTGAAGACCATCACAAAGACATTATTTGATTGCCCATAGGTAATATTCTGAATAAAAAAAAAAAAAACTGTGTCTGTTTTTTAGATGCTATAAAGAAAATAGTAAATAACACACCCACACGCCCAATCCTGTACGCCTGTACGCGCACACACACACACATTTCACACACATTTACACACACATATATACACACAAAATGAAACTAATAATAATAATAATAATAATAATAATAATAAATAGTTAAACTTCGTAGACATTGAATCAAAAGATTTGAGTTTTTATTTTCATATATATATATATATATATATATTTCCTTCAATATGATGGTCATCTTGAACAGAAAAGTCTGGCTTCCTTCTATCCTAACTGAATCTACATATGATGGCAGTGTGATATTTTCTCTTGCAGTTTCAACAGTACAATGCTGCACTATTTACACATAGAAAATTAAAAAATTCTTACAAATTTCTCTCTAAGAAATAGTATTACGAAAAGTTTAAAACAATTCTTTTTCTTAATGTTATTAATATCATTAATTTTTTATTATTTTTACTTTATTTTTTTATTTTTTTATTTTTTTATTTTACAAAATTAAAACGATGGTCAGGTTTTTCTGGAATTGAAATAGTTCAGTGAGGGAGAATTGATTTCATGTTCTCTCGCTCGGCAGATTAGCATAAAACGACAAAGATGAGTCCTTCCTAATGTTTAGAGAGATGCAAGGCAGAGTTACGAAAATTCTGGGAGGTCCAACTACCTTCGTGGTAATCGAGACCACTAAAATTACCGAGTGAATTAGAAACGTTTTATCACTGCCAGACCCGCCTTGAGTTAAGTGCCCTTTATAGATTTCGTTTAAGTCATCTAACTAGAAACATCCTAAGTAGAAAAAGTAAATGAAAACGAAAATAATTTCACCGTTATAACAGTTTTAACTTAGTTTTTTTTCCACAGAAATGTTTCAATAAAATTCAAGTTCCTTTTAAATTTGTAACAACAGTTCACGGTTATTAACCTGCCTGGGTATTTCTCATGCATGTGACATGATTTTATTCGAACCCGAACCTTTCTTCTTTCTTTTTTTTCTGATTTTTCCGAAAGTCAAGATCAATCAGATTACTATCATAAAAGTATTGCTTTGCAGCCATAATCGACAACAGGGCTATTTCCTATTCTTGTCAAAGCTCAACAAACTAAATGAGATATGATCGTATGTGTTTCTCTGAAAGGTGGGTGAAAAAAGGTCGCTGACTATTGATCGATATAAGTTGCTCATCCATTAAAGACAGCAAGTTTTTGCCTTTAAATGTATTTTATTTGAAGAAAGAAAAAAAAGAATTAAAGAATCATTTTATTAATTTTGTCATCTGAGATTGCAGCAGTCTCTTCTTTTACTTGTTCATGCAGTGATTACCATTAATATTTTTATTCCATTCCCTGTTGACATGCTTCCAGCTACAGAATCAATGATATAATTTGCTGACACGTGCATTGACCTTTTGTTTACTTTATTGGTGTAATCATTCAGCCGTGGCGAAATGTCTACATCTGTTACACTGTTAGAGGGGGAAAAAAAAGACAGATCTAAAGAAATGCAATTTCGAAATCAATAGCGTTCACACGCTGCCGGAAATGAAGCCGACAAGCTGTAGATGGCGCTGATTTTATTCGACATGATTGGCGTAGAGTAAAAGCAAGGAACCGGAAGTGACCGTGCTAAATCCCGTTCTGTGAACATATTGCTGTTGTGGAAATAGATGATCATTTTAACGGCTTTGAAAATTGTATTGTGACGATAATCACTCCCATTCAGTTGCCGTGATCAGCCCGGTTTATATGAAAAGAAGAACACTTTTTTTTCATTAAATAATTGTGAATGATTCAGTACAGTATCATTGTTTTAGCTCTTATTATTCTGCACCGTACAACAAGACAACAACAACAACAACAACAACAGTCACAATAATAATAACGACAATGATAATATTCATTTAATAAACCAAAAGCTGCTCAGTAAACCATGGTTATGATGATCGTCAATATGTCACTCTGAGGGAAAAAGAAGGAAATAATAAATTTTGGGGCTGTAACTTTATAGCGTAATAAAATAAGAGAAATCGATACTGTCATTTTCTGTTTAATAAAAAAAAAAACGAAAATAATAATAATAATAATAATAGTAATAATAATAATAATAATATTAAAAAGTAAGTAAATAAATAAATAAATAAAAAAAAAAAATATTAAATCATAAAAAAAAATAACAATAAATCAAGAAAGATAAATAAATAAATAAATAAATAAATAAATAAATAAATAAATAAATAAATAAATAATAAACAGAATCGTAATTAAACAGCAGCATGAAGGACAGTAATCTGTTCCTGGTCGCTCGCATTATTCAAGAGAAGCAGTGGATGTTGCACGGTTAACTTTCAACATTAGAGTCAGTCAATTTACTTATGAGACGCGTCCCAAAAGGTCTCTGTTTTAATGAAGGCGTACCAGGAAGTTACATGTAAATAGAACATATATTACATTTTGTCTAGAAAAGAAATTACAGGGCTTAATGTGACGTAAAATGAGACTTTATGCTGTCATAAGAGAAAAAACAAATTGAGCATGTTGCTTGTTGTTCCTGCACTTGCCGCTGGCTTTTCCAACAGTTATTAAAATACGTCGTGACCCCGTAAATTGGGTGCTGCTAAGTGCGAAAAAATTAACAGAGCTTCCGTTTTTCAGATAAAGAGACTGTCCTCAAATTCGTGCAAAATTGAAGCTTAATTCCGCCCGGGTTAAAAAAAAGATTTAGTGATTGGTTCATTTGAAGCGCCCGTTAGTATATTCATTAGCAATTCATTGGTTAATCTCTTGCTTCGTGTGAATTCGGAAATCGACTTCGTTAGATAAAGGTTAAGAGGGTGCATCTCACTTGAATTCTTCTGAAGTGAATAAAATCTGCAGTGATTATTACATAGAATTTAATCCGTGTGCCACTGTATGTATGTCACTGTTTTTTTCAACAAGCTTTTGTTGAATATATGATGAGTCATCTTTGTTTTTGTTATTATTTTTGTTGTTATTATTATGATTATTATTATTATTCCAAAGATCTACAACATAAATACAAAATAGCGTTGTCAGCAGCAACAGCAACAACAACATCAACATCAACAACAACAACAACAATAATAATAATAATAATAGTAACGATAGTAATAGTAATAATAATAAAGATGAATATTTATTCATTAAATATTTTTATTAATGCTTTGTATTTCAGGATGGCCATTTGGAGCTTTCATGTGTAAAGCGACACCATACTTGCAGGGAGTGTCTGTTAGTGCGTCTGTCAATACCCTGGCTGCTGTTGCTATGGACAGGTAATAATTAATTGATAGTATTTCATTATGATATAAAAATAACAACAATAATGATAATAACGATGATAATAGTTTTAGTAATAATAATAATAATATTGAAAACAAGAAGAAGAACAATAACACAACTAAATAATTATTATTATTTATTTTTTAATTTTTTTACATAAATTATATATCGTTGTTTAGACCTATTTTATATAAAAAAAATTCCAACAGTTCCCAAATTCCATGATATTTATTATTATTATTATTATTATTATTATTATTATTATTATTATTTTCCAGGTACTTGGCTATTTGCCGATCACCAGAAAGAAGGGTGACCATTAAGAACTCAAAAATAGCGATTGCCATCACTTGGCTGATTGCGTTGGCCATTCCTGTTCCATGGGCTGTTTATTACTCGGAATTCGAGCGAAAGACGCCGCTGCAGGCTGTGAAAATGTGTCACCAATTATGGCCAAACTTCGAGTCTCAGAAAGCCTACTTTGTCACCGCCATTTTCTTCGGCTGCTACATCTTGCCGCTGTTCATTGTTCTCGTCTGCTACATATTCATTGGTCTACGCGTGTGGAATAGGCACGCTCCGGGGGTTGCTAAGGACAACTGCCTCATTAGAAAGTCAAAAATCAAGGTTGTGAAAATGCTCGCCGTCATGGTGGCGCTGTTCGCGTTGTCTTGGTTACCACTGCAGGTGATCTACTTAACACTTCATTTTGATCCGCCTTATGATCCAAAGCAACAGAAGTTGATTTTCGAAATTGCTATCCCGCTGTCGCAATGGTTAGGACTGTCTAACAGCAGCATAAATCCAGTTATTTATTGTTTCTTCAGCAAAAACTTTAGATGCGGCTTTGCTTCCATGCTGCATTGCGTGACTCGACGCAGAGAAAGGCACATGTCAGCGGGTTATTCCAGCACAACAAAATATATGACGATCGAATACGCCAACGGCCACGTGACCATAACTTTCAAGAAAGATAACCGAGAAGAAAGTTCTTCAACCATATAACATGACGGTCACGTGACCGTAATTTTCAAGAACGATAATCAAGGAAAGGCTCTCCAACTCTAATGTGAAAACAACACTTAGACCCAGTGGTGTAACAGAAGCTGGAGGTTTTGACTTTGACAAGTGTGCTAAAAATGACCCTGAACTATTTGTCAAAGCTGACGGTTTCAACAACGAATAGCGCACATGAAAAGTTATCTGATAGAAGCACGCAAAAACTGGCTCATATCCACATCAAAGCTGACAGAGAAGACAATCACAACTGTTGTTATAAAAAAAAAAAAAAATCAGTACCAATTTAAATCCTTACAATTCTGAACCTTTTAATTAATGAGTTTTAAACCCTCTTTTGTTGTAAAACGTAATCAATCTTTTTCGTGATATTTTTTTATTATTATTATTATCTATGTGCAATATTCCCTGTTTCTAACTTTTGAT
Source organism: Chrysomallon squamiferum (assembly GCA_012295275.1). Lineage (NCBI taxonomy): Eukaryota > Metazoa > Mollusca > Gastropoda > Neomphalida > Peltospiridae > Chrysomallon > Chrysomallon squamiferum. Next base: position 31,221,274 of record CM022679.1, read on the forward strand.
TTAGGAGAGACTGCTTTTATGTTTTTGCGAATCTCCAAAGAATTCTTTTTACAAATCAACAAGATCAGTCTATTAAATGGCCGAGGTAGGTTTCCTCTCCCCGTTCATCAAAAGCTGTATCTTTGACATCCGTTACAGTTAATATTAAAAAGGGATGAAGTGTCAGCTGATTTTATTAACATTTTTAGCATAGAGGGTTGAGATTTTATTTTCCCATTTTTTCGAAGATGTAAAATCGAATGATAAAATTAACCTAATGATGAGGTTAAACGAAATACAAATTTTTAAAACATATACATGTATCTATAATGCATCGCATACAAAAATTGTCGTGTTTGGAACTGATGGAGTTTTTCTTTTTATTTATTTATTTAGTATTATTTATTTTATTTTTTTAAACTTTTAATAATTGTCTTCCTGTTTTATTTATTTATTTATTTATTTATTTATTTATTTATTTATTTATTTATTACTATTACTATTATTATTATTATTATTATTATTATTATTATTATTATTATTATTATTATTATTATTATTACCATTATTATACTTTTTTTATTTTTTAGTCTAATAATAAATTATTTAGTTTACCGTAATTTTATTATTTTATTTTAATTTCGTCTATCACTAACAAATTTTTTAACAAACTGTAAATTTTGATGTCCTGTTTCTTATGAAGTATTAAAATGTTTAAGAAATTTTACAGAACTTTTTTCTTTTGTATTTTAACGCTGCACGTTCGTCTTGATGATAAGTTTTGTTGTAATAAAACTTATAAATGTTTTCTCTGTCAATAATGAGTGGAGAAACTATTTGAATGAATACAATATTTCATAAAACGCTACATATACTTCACCACAACCACAACCATTACCATGCTACAACCACCACCACCACTAATAAAATTATTATTAGTACTACATTAGTACTAACTACTACCGCTATACTACTGCTACTACTACTGCAACATCTACTAGTACCATGCTGCTGCTACTAGTTACTTCTATTACTATTATAGTTATTATTATTGATACAACTGCTATGCCACTACTCTGTGTGAGTGTGTGTGTGTGTGTGTGTGTGTGTGTGTGTGTGTGTGTTTATGGACATATAGATAGACATATAGATAGATAGATAGATAGATAGATAGATACAAAAAACACGGCATTAAAAATTAATTTATTAACTTTGTAATGATTTAAAAACACTGGTAGTTAAAAATGTTACTGTGCTTTACGGATATTTATTAAAAATACATGTCTAGGAAAACAGAATAGACTTATTTGACCAATATCTTTAATTATAATCACAAATACAAGAAGAAGAAAACTACTACTATTTCGGAGATATCTTCAGTTATTTTACGTTCATCACTTTGTTAGTATCATTCTGTGAGATTTATCTTTAAAGCCTATAGAGTTGCTTAGTGGGTGCTATTTTCGGATAAGCCGTTAAGTATTTCGATAATCCATGATGGATTAGTAACATTCATCTGAGAAAGACCATGATCATGTCTGATGTTCAGACTTAGGGATTAACCGCAAGATTTTTTATTTTCACACTTAAAACACAATCTTTTTTTATTTTAACCTTTTAAAATATTCAAAATTGTTAACCTTTTAATATTCAAATTTATCTCTCTCTCTCTCTCTCTCTCTCTCTCTCTCTCTCTCTCTCTCTCTCTCTCTCTCTCTCTCTCTCTATATATATATATATATATATATATATATATATATATATAACCGTCTCGCTCGCTGATTCTATTCATATCGATATGGCTTTCTCTCTCATTCTTAGTTTCTTTCTCTATATATTTAAATCTGTTATTCAGATTCGTTCTTTGCTATCTCTTTTTCTGGGGCTCTTTCAGCATACGAACAAATCATTAACGTTTCCTTTGCACTCTAATATGCCACACGTACAAAAATACTATTCAAAAATATGTTTTACATTTTATACGCACAAAATAATAATAATAATAATAATAATAATAATAATAATAATAAAATTTAAAAATTAATAATAATAAGAAGAAGAAGAACAACAACAACAACAACAACAATAACAACAACAAAATAAAAATAAATTAAAAAAAAAAATTCATTAAGCACTACAAGTAACAATTTGCCGACTTTTAAAGTAGGCTAGCAGGTTATCAATAATCATAAGATCAATAAACAGTAAATACCAGGAAGCCTTTACCGGGAAAAGGCTGAGTAAAAGAAATTGCTGACAGGAAAGTGAATTAGGAACACTTTTAAAATTAATATACTAATATACAGTGTAAGAGAACGAGCCTTGATTACATTTCCTGTTCCAGATATCACCAAAACGTCTGTTTTGACGAAGTTTTTAATATGCATTTCTTTACCTCAAATATAACGATACTAGCTGACAACCCTTAATCATGGAGTTGTAGTGGCATGTTCAATCTCTGTGATATGATTATGATTATTATTTTATTTGTTTTTACCAAAAGCGTAGAAAAGAAAACGGAACCAGTGTAATGTATTTAATTTTTATACGAAATAACAGTGAACATTAAAATATGCTGAGATACGATTCATTAACAAATATCTAACCATATATTATTTTACGATATCAGGCAAGATATTTTCTTTCAAGGCCAAGTTACCATTTTTTCTTCCATTCCACGCCATTGCGGTTTGCCTTCAGTATAGAATTACCTGATCAGAAAATGACAATTGTCTGCACCTGAGTAGCGCCTCCTTCAGTTTACAGAACTCGAATATAATTAGATATTTAATTTCTATCTCGTTTTAATTCGGTCTCAGTTCATAATGTTATTCTAGTTATTAAGCCAAACACTTAATTAACGTAACTAATTTCGACATTCAGTTTGTAACTTGTTTAATAATTATTATCGAAAACATACCAAACTGTGAAGAGTTGTCTTCCTTTTGAACGTGCAGACGACATGTTTTAGTATGCATCGTTTTCTCTGCTTTCGTAATTTACACAAAATATACAGTAACTTAATTACCGTTTTTACGCATTATTTATTACCGCAGTCATTCCTGTATTCACATTTAATTCGGTAGTGGAACTGGGACAGCTCGTTAATGCTCTTAAATAAAATCACCATGGTGTAAACTGAAATACCATGTTTTAAAGAGTGAAACGATTTTTTTTTAACTTTTTATTTTTTTTAAATTATATATACATGTTACAGAAAGACTGTGAAATTCCCTAATATTTTCAGGGAATTCGTGAAATCACTATTTAACCTAAAGATTTCATGAAATCATTATACTCTCCAGGGATTTCGCGTAATTGCTGGGAAGAAAAAAACAGTCGATGCTGAATTTCACATTTCTGCTGGACACAATAGTGATTCTTTTTATAATTATTTTTCGATAAGCATTTACTTCTTCCTTTTCTAATTTTTTTTCTTTTTTTTTTTTTCAATATGACCCCAAATGGATACTAATCGTAAAATGATTCTAAAGTTCTCAAAATATATTTTGTAACTGATTTTCAGTTAGACCACAACCATTGTGGTCATAGCAGAAATTGAGAATATCAACAATAAATATTTTTAAAGATCTAAAAATTATTTTCTTTTATCCTTTTCCATTCTATCAAGCATAGATCAGAAGTTACAAAAATGTAGAACTGCTCAAGGAAAAAATTACAAGAATTGCTCAAGGAAATAATAAGTATTATGTGTTATGGCTGTAAACCGCACTAACTCACAGAGACTGCTCATGCTCCTTTGCTTCCCAGTGTGGGTGACATTCAGCCATTTCGTGAAATAACTAGAAAGCTATTTCATTAATACGCAAAACAGACACGCACACTCAAGCGTACACACATACAAACACACAAATTCAGGGGAATACACACCGTACGAATTAAGAAATTGAATCTTTTAGTATTTTATTGTTTTCACGCAATTTTATTATTTATTTATATTAGTATTATTATTATTATTATTATTATTATTATTATTATTCTAATATATTTTAATTGTTTTTTGTTTGTTTATTTGTTGTTCTCTTGTTGGGTTTTGGGGGGGGTTTTTTTCTTCTTTTTTTATATACCGTAGTTGCTTTATTGATGTTGTTTTTTTTTTACTATATTTCAGTTCTGATCATAATTCTGTGCCAAATTTTTTTTTTAAGATTATCTTTAATGATCAGAATAGTCAGTTATTTTCTTTTGTGTATATGCTGGAACTGTATTGTAATAGTATATTTTATTTATAGGGTTTGCATGTAATTATTACAATGTTCACAGGGAATCAGGAAACATTTTATTGTTTTAATACACAAAATAATATGATTTAAATAGAAGAAAATTTAAATAATGTTTTAAATTATTATAACAACCGTATCTATTATTTTTTATTAATTATTCAGAAAACATTAAATTAAATTTCATTCAGTGTTATACTCTCTGTGTCGGTAAAATAAACCATTTCAGATTTGAGTCTCATTCTATTTATAACCTATGAAACTGGGATGTGAGACCGGAAGTAAAATACTGGTTTAAAATGTAACTCTAAAAACAGAAGATGTTTTGATGGGTTGAAGAAACTAAGACGAGACAAATAAATTAATTTCATAGTTAAAATGGAGAGATCAAAGTTACCACCAGCTAAGAAAGGTTCTAAACCGAAAGGTGAGGACTGTTTTTCAATGCTTTGTTATGTATTTATATGTTGTATGTAATATTAATACGTTAGTTGTCACCGAGTCAGTAGTTAATCTGACTGCGTCGTCTGACTTGAGAAGTTATCATGTTAATTAAATATTTAATAACAACCAGATGTAAATTTTCTGATACGTTATAGTTACATGCATATCAGAGAGAAATGATTTCTTGTATTAATACTCACTTGATAGTTGGTTAAACCAAGTTTTGATGATCACTACATGATATTGATAGTCATCATAATGATAGTCATAGTACTTAGTAGCTTAAGAAGTAAAGTTATAATAATAATACTATCAATAGTGTTATATCACTGTAATTTTATTTATTAGAATATTTGTGTGTATTATTATTATTATTATTATTATTATTATTATTATTATTATTATTACTTTATTTATTTATTTATTTATTTATTTATTTTTAATATTTTTCAGTACATGCACCAACAGGGGATTTCATTGCTCTGGGTAAGGGGAAAGCATCAGACTCGGATATCAGTGCAGTACGACGCCCTTCAAGTCCCCAAGCAGTGGTGCGTAAACTTTCGTCTACCAGTGAGAGGAAGAGGGAAGCCACTACTGCTGCAAGTGTCATTTTACCAAAGAAACCAAAGTTGATGAGTCAGACATTTACTCCTCTAGGTAGACATGCAACAGAAGCTGACAGAAAAGCATCCCCATCTACTGTGATACCACTGGCATTTGAGGAAAATGCTATAGAAGGTACAAAGATAATGTCTACAAAATGGATTGTGATGTGACGATTCTGCAAAGAAAATTTACTAATATGTGTAATGCAAAGCAGAAAAAAAGGGATATAAATGTTTTCTGAAATTTTAACAATCCCATTATTTTGTTTGCAACAACTGAATGAGTAACTGACTTTGTAATTATCATGGTGCATTCCTGTTATATAAATCTGTATTAAACTTTTAAATGACAAATTCAGTTACTCACAGATTATTTATTATTTATTGACTTAAAAAGAATATGTGTGTATATATATAGGTAGATAGATAGATAGATATTTATATATAAAATTTATTTTTTTACTTATTAATTATTATTATTATTATTATTATTATTATTATTATTATTATTCAGTGGAACCATGTGAAATGCTTGAAGGAGTGCTTGCTGCTGTAAAGTCAGGTGATGACCAGAAAATTGAGGGTATCTTATGTGGAGCAGTAAAAACTTTACATGGTAACCGAGTGAAACCTGACCCAGTGATTTTTCTTACTTTGATGTATTTGGCAAAAACTCATCCCAGCATCTTCTGCAGTGAGCTTGTTATTGAGGTAAATCAGAATTGTTTCTAAAGAAAATGACTTTTCAATATGGTTTATAAATTAGATTTAAAAAACACAGTATTCTTTACTTTATTTTGTGGATAAGTTTGGGAAGTGGAATCAACAAATATATATATTTTTTTATTTTTTTATTTATTTAATATATTTTTGAAATTAATTTCTTGCAAAATGTTTTTTTGAACTGTAAAAAAAATAAAGTATTTTACATTTTATTTGGTCACAGGCTTTCTGCAGTCTACTCAAGCGAGATCCATCACTGAACTTCAAAGCAAAAGGAAATGCTTTGGTTTCTGTGCTGGCATGTAACACACTGATGGCATCATTTTCTGATGAAGACAGCTGGCCAGATGATTTTGTCAAAGTAAGTCTTTTAGTTCACACTTACCAAAAAAAAAGTAAAAAAATTTGACATATTTGAATTATTATTTTTTAGTAAATAAATGATAGAATTTATATTTCAGTTGAATTAAGAAACTAGACTCTTTTTTTTATTAATTATCAGTTTGTTGTAGTCAAATGTACATACAGAATTTAGAGAAAGACATTTAATTATTATTTTATTATAATCTAAATTATCATGCATGTGAAGAAGTATATTTAATTATTTTATTATAATAGTATAAAGTATTTAAAGAAATAAATAATTAATTATGTTATTATAATATTAATAATCTAATACATCTACAAGAAGTACAGCTAACTATCATGCTATGTTACAAGGTGTATGTTGAAGACTCTTTGGGAGAGCGGATCTGGCTGGACAGAGAAGACTGTCGTTGTTTTGTGGAGAACATCCAAACTGCATTTAACACAAAAATCCCACCAAAAAGCATGTTGATATCATCAGCTGACTTAGGCAGGACAGAAGTATCGGGGTCATGTGAGAATTCTGTTATAACTTTTACTAATATAAAGCTATTGACTTAATGATATTTTTTAAACAAAGCTGCTGTCATATAGAGCACATGCTGCAGTCAATGTCTCTTGTTTTACTCTTTCTTGTTTATTTCTCATTCAGTTGTTTTCTTCTGATTTGTAACTGTTTTAACAAACTCAGAAAACGTTAACTGAAAATGTTTAAAGAAGGTTTATATTTGTAATTCAGATGAATAAAATGTGTATTTTGATAAATCATATTTATTTTCATTCAATAAATAAATAAAAATAAAAAAAAAAATTTTGTCATGTTTTAAAAAAAAAATCTTTTATAACTTCTTATTTTATTCAAAAGTATTTTCCCTACAAACATTCATTAAATAATAATAATAATCATAAAGGAAAAGATAAAATCATTATATTGTTGTTTTCAACTAGTTACATTCTCTTTACTGATAGAGACTTTTAGTTTCATTTCACTGTTTCATGTTACAGCAAGCCCTGTGCTGAATTTGTTTGAAGAAGAGGATGTGAGGAAAAGTCCAGACAGAGCTGATACAGAGTCTGAGAAATCTGGCAATTCTGTTGGTGACATAGGTGTAGTCTCACCTAGGTTAGCACACAGGTTTTTTTTATGTCTAGTTTGATAAAGAAGGTGAAACCACAATGCTCAAACACACAAACACACACACACACACACAGACACACAGAGAGACACACACACACACAACACACACAGACAGACAGACACAGTGGTTTTAGTACATATTTCTTGTTACAGCTAGGCTATGGATTGTTTTTCTTTTACATGTTACATTGTACGTTATGTTATATTATATTATATTATATTATATTATATTTATTGTATTATAATATATTGCATTATATTACATTACATTATCATATATTTTATTTACTATTTTTAACAAAGATATCCATTCCGACAAGACAGTATAGAATCGTTTATACACGAGGTTATTCACGAACATCTCAACAGACGCCAGCCAATGGATGCGTCAGCAAGAAATCTAATTCGACTAATGTCGATGACAGCAGGTTATGCCGAAGTGAGATCCATAGCAGCACAGAGACTAGAAATGTGGCTGCAAAATCCAAAGGTAAAGATTTTATTTTAAAGTTAAAATAAACAAAAAAAACATGCATACTTATCCTAAATATCAAAATTCATTTTTATTATATTTTGACTTAATAATGTTTTTTGTAAAAGCTTCACAAGTAGCTTTTGCAAGAACTGTATATACCTGTAACAGTTCTAGGTATTGATAAAGTTGTGTATTTTTCAGTTACACCAAAATAGCATTTATCTATATCTATATTTATATCTCTGTGTGTATAATATATATGTTTTATTTTAGTGTATGTGTGTGTGTGTGTGTAATATATGTATATTTTTTATTATTAAACAGCTTGCCCGCACTGCTCAAGACTTGTTGATGTCTGTGTGTATGAACTGTAACCAGCAAGAACACAGTGATATTGAAGTCATTGCTCAATTGATAAAGATCCGCATGAAGACAAAGCCACTTGTCAATCACTATCTCAACTGTATGAGGTGAACAATTTGTTTTTAACATAAGTTTATATCAGTCACTTTTTCAACCTTAAGTAGTAAATATGAGTTTAAAATATTTTTTATCTGCTAGTTTAGTAGCATTGTGTTACCAAAATAGATTTAAAACTTAAATAGCAAAATGCAAGATATTTATAATGTTTGTTTTTTCAGAATTTAAGTATGATACATTCCATGAAAAAAACTGTTACCATAAAGGTTTATGTTATTAAAGGTTTTAATTTTGGGGGTTTGTTGTTTTATTTTTTTTTTATTTTTTTTTTATTTTTTTTCTCTAGGTAACTAATTTAATTCTCATTTGTGCTGCTGTCTCAAATCAATGACAATTTTTAGTTTGTTACTGTCCTTGGAGAAGCATTTAATTTTACACGTTTTTTTACAAAAAATACATGGCAGTTATGTTTATTCTAAGATGTCTGATTATGGATGATCTGTGATTTCAGGGAGTTATTAGTACAGCACACAGATAATCTAAGGATTATCCTCACTCACACAATCTACAATGAGTTGTCACAGGCCAGAAATCCTAACAACATGTCGCTATTGGCAACCACATTTCAGGTGTCTGGAGATGCTGCTGCCAAGGTAGAATATTTCACTATTTTATATTAACAATGTCTGACCAATGAATAGGTTAAAAATAGAATTAATTTGTTTTTGTAAAAAAATGTATTTTATTTTAAATGTTTTCTGAAGCATTCTAACATTCTACTGGCTAAGAATTATCATTTGTTCTTCTTTTTTTTATAATTTATTTATTTATTTATTCATTTATTTCATTTATTTGATAAGAACAAATAAGATGCAAAAGAACATTTTCCATTAAAATGAATCAGATTAACTCTAGTGAATCTAAAATAAAATTACTTATTTGTTTCTATTAATTTAGATGTTAGCAGAAGTCTTTCAGGATCTGTCGGCTAACAAGGATGATTATCTCCGGGCTCTGAGAGCTCTTCTTCGTGAAATTGTCCGAGCAGTTCGACATGATCTCAACTTCCCTGCCTTCTGTCTCGGGCTCATGCAGGAACGCACTGAAACCAAGTTTGCTGAAATGGACTCAGTCTTTAAGGCATGGGTTTTACTCCTAGCTTGAAAAAAATTAACTCAGATATTTAATTTATTATGAAAAGGTTGATTTGAAATGATAAAAAGACTAATGTTAATTTTGAAAATATTTATGCAAAGCTTTTTGGTTGATAAATTTGAACAGTGGAGTGAGATTTCATCCTCAATTAGAAAATCTGTCTGTTTTGATATATATTCTTACACTAAAAATTGTTCCCTTTCTTTAATTTTATTTTTAATTTCTAAAATTTATAAATTGTTAGAACCTGAAACAAAATTGACTGGCTTCCAGTGAAAGAAACAAAAAGCAAAAGTATTAAAAATGGAAATATACAGTGCATCCAGGCATTATTTTCCTCTTTTTCTTAGAAAGCCTTGTTTACATCCCTGATAAGAAAAATAATAAATGTAATGTAGTAAAATTTTTAAAGTTTTGAGATGGTGTGCATGCTAAAATAGGTGTAAAAACTGAGAGAAACAATTAAATATTTTTATATAAAACAAATTCCTGTCATTCCGAGTGGAATTCTTATCATTCAGCATTACGACATCTTTTACATTTTATTTGTTGATGACAGAAAAGAACTTACAGGCCTTAACATACCAGATGTGTGGCATTGGCTGTAATGGGAAATATTGCAATGGCTGCACAAGAGAGATCTGATTTTGATTCTCAAGCACTTCATGTTCAGTGTATGATATTTTTATTATGCTTGAACATGTTTTAATTATGAAGTAACAGATTGTTTGTTTTACAGGAGCGTTTTGTTATGTCTATGACTGACCTCATCACTCTCAGTGTTCTGCTGGGAATTACTCCTGCTGTCAGGGAGGCTGTGGCTTCATTGGCCAAAGGAGAAAACAAAGGTTAGTTACTAGTTTTCACTGAAGTAGAGTGAGTGAGTTAGTGTGTGTGTGTGTGTGTGTGTGTGTGTGTGTGTGTGCATGTAAGAAAGAGAGACAAGATGCTTAGAGAGAGAGAGAGATAAAGGGAAAAAAGACAGAGATAATATTACAGAAAGAGTATTTATTAATACACTGAATACGTTTGATTTAGGACAGATATCTTCTGTTGATCAAATGTGTACCTAAAACTGAACAGTAATTTGCTATGTACTCTCTTCAGCTAATATATTTTTTTTTTTTCATTAAGATACTTAGATTTTAGTATTTTGAATAAAATATTTATATTATATTTAAATATTTATGTCATAATGATTGAGTTTTAATGTAAAAAAAATGTAATTAATTTGTTATTTCTTATGTTAATTGGGCATACAAAAAAACAGATATTAAATTCAGTATATGTTTTACATATATATGTGTGTGTGTTTACAAAAACATAATAATAATAATAATTGTAAATGAAAGATTAAAAGTATTGTATTGTTTCAGATATTGAAGTTCTGCATCAGTTTAAAAATCACTGTGCGGTCATTCAGCGAGATGCAGTATGGTGGCTTCACACAGTTGTACCTAAAATCATGGAAATCAAACCAGCAGAATATGTTCACTGGTATCACTTTATTTAAATGTCACATTAAATTCTGATCTCAATCATTTTTAGTTCCATATATTTTTATTCTTTATTTTTATATATATTAATGAATTTTGTTTTCCTTTCTTTTACCTCTTATAAAGTGTTTCTGAAGTTATATATGAATGGTGTCAGTAATTCTGTATATTTTTAACTGGTATGCTGATGACATTATTTGTTAATAATTCAGTATTACACTTTATAAAATACACAGTGAGGTGCATATCTTTATAGTGACATTATAAAGACATTTCATGTTTTTCAACTGATTATCTAGTTCTTGTTTCTTCTGGTAAAAATACAATTAATAGTCTATATTTTCTACATAAATATATTTTGCGTATTTTCAAATGTTTGTTTTAACTTTAACTGATGTCCAGCCTTTTCAAGTAATAAAGTATGACAGAAATGAAACATGACTACACAGATTCATTTTCTTGCCTCTGATATTCATTAGAAAAAAGTTTATAAAATAAAACGAATGGTACTGAAAAAGAATATAATCACTATCTATATTCCTAAGAGTTGTCTTTTCATAATTTTAATTTAAAAAGAACAAATGTTTGATTTTTCAGTTTACACAAAGTTCTCTTTCTCGAAGAAGCACAACACTACTACAGCAAGGACAACTGGCCACCAGAGGGAGACAGAATGTAAGTTTCTTACCCATAATGCAGCATTCTAATGACTGTAAATCAGAGGGATTTAGAATACAATGTTGTTGTTGTTATTATTATTGCTATTATTATTACTACTATTACTAATATAACTCCTGCTATCTTTATTACTACTACTATCACTATTCCAGTTATTATTATTATTTTTTTTTTTTTTTTTTTTTATTATTATTATTATTATTATTATTATTATTATTATTATTATTATTATTATTATAGTTTTGAAGTGATCTGTGCATATCCTGACCAGTGCCTTTGTTTCCACAACAAACACCATTATCATTCTGAGCTGATGACATTATTATTAACAAATAAACCTATCATAATCAGTTACAGTTTTCTCTGCAACAAGAATGACTAATGTTTAGTGTTGACTTTTAACAGAATGATGCTGCGACTGTCTGCAGAGGTTCCTATCCTGGAAGACACACTGATGCGTGTTTTACTGATAGGATTATCCAGAGAACTGCCTCTCAGTGCTGTAGATGCTGTAGAACTCGGAGATCAGCTCATTAAAAGAGCAGCTGCATTATACTATGGAGGTGAAAAAAAATTATTAAAAGTTTTACTTCTTTTTAATACATTTAATTATATTTGTTTTAGTTATATATACATATACACCAACTTCTTGTATTACTATATTTTTGGTTAAGAGCAAACAGTACTGCATGTTTCATTGTTTCAGTGGGTATGGAGGTACTACATGTAGAGAGATTACAGCTTCTGGATGCTTTGCTTAATCTGTGTGCATACCGACACCCAGAGAAAATAGCTTTGCCAAAAGGGTGAGAATTTTATGTGAATGTGTGTATGTAAAAAAAAAAGAACTATATATATATAAACACATAAACACACACACATTCACACACACGTATTTGTTGCGTTTTTTTGCGTTTTTGTTTTATTTATATATATATATATTTTTATTTTTTATTATTATTTACATTATTTGGTTAATTTCAGTTAGTTAATTAGTCAGTAAGCTGGTGAGTTAATTTTCTGTTGTGTTCATTTTAACTGATAATCAGTATTAACATGTTTTTGAGTAATTTAGAAAGTGCAAGAGTTATATTAATATTTGCCATAAAACTTAAATGTTTAAAATAAATACATACTATATATCTATTAATGTTCTTGCACATGTCTGCTTAGATTTTGTGTGAATGCAAATTGAATAAATGTAAATATTCAGTCTCAGTAATTCATTTTAAAAATAAACATATCATATTTTTTAAAAACAACTGTATTGTATGTTGCAGGTACCAGCCCCCAGCACTGGCTATATCAGCTCTCTACTGGAAAGCTTGGACAATGTTACTCATACTGTCAGCCTTCAACCCCACCACATTCGGTTTGTGTTTTATCTGTCTCTCTGTTTAACAGTGTTTTTGTTTATATTTGTGTGTTGCTGTCTGTATACATAATGTATGTTTGTATTTGTATTTGTATGTATTCATTTAAATGTGTGTGTGTGTGTGTGTATAATTTTCAGCTTTCAAGTACTAATATTGATATTAAAACAGTAATATACTAACAGGCTACTCTTGACACTTTGTTAATCTTTCAGTATGTGATCTTTTTAATGCATAGGTAAAAAAGATGAATGATTAGAGTTTTTAACTTATATTTGTATTATTTGCAGGTTTAGCTGCTTGGGAAAAGTACCCTACTCTGAAGTTGATGATGGAAATGTCAATGACAAAGTATGTTTGTTTTAGTAAATATTTTGTGAAATTTAATATACTAAATACATTTTGTTTAAATGTCAAATAATAATATGATGCAGTAATTATATAAATTGGAAAGTTTACAATGTGGAGTTGTATTGTAGATGAGTAATTTAAAGAGAGAAAATGAAGACAAGTTACACTTTTATGTAGTTATACATCATGTTGCTACATAATTTTAAATATGACTGTAACAAGGAGACAGTGTGTTATTTTTGTGATATTACATTAACTGTTTGTTCATAATATTTAAACTGAAAATACAACCAAAAAAATCCCTGTTAATTTGAGAAAGAAAAACTATAAATAAATAATAACAATAACAAATAAATAATAAACAAAAAACACAGATAATAAAAAAAAATAAAAAAATAAAAATTTAAAAAAGAAATATGAGTTTAATTCTCTTATTTTTATTTTTATTATTATTTTCTGGTTTTTATTTTATTTTATTTTATTTTTTTAATTATTATTTAATTTTCTGTTTATGTTTTTTTATTATTTTTTATATTTTTCAGTAACTTCACCTTTCCACCACCAACTCTGGCCAGTGATGAGAAAACAATTGAAGAACTGAAAAATCAGGAGAGACAGGTTTGTTGAAATCATCTTTTCACAAGAAAGACTCCATCTTGTAATGTCTGTTACCCACATTTATCAAAATACTTCTTCTAATAGAAACTGTATTTTAATCAATTTAAAAGAATTTTAGGGATTCAAATGTAGGACACCATTTTTTTCTTTTTTTTTCCTTTATTTTCTTTCATTATTATTGTTATTTTTGTTCCTGTTGTTGTATTTTTTCACTTGCAGATGAAGACTCTAAAACTGTCTTATGACACTTATGTGCATTCAGTAACTATTTTCAATAACTTCAAAAGTTTATTAAGTTAAAAGACTCACCTGACTGTTTTGTTTTAGATTCATCAGAGAGAAGTTCAGGGAATCCTGGAGTTTGAAAGTCACCTGGCTGCAGCAACCAGCAAAGTGACAATCACAGAGTCTAACAGTTTGCTGATCGATCAGGTCACATCCATGGATCCAAGGTACTCTTTACATTTTTATTTTAACTGTTTAAAATCTGTCTGAAAATATTCTCTTTAAATGTATTTACATTTGTATTTAATACATTATTTAACTGATTCACTGAGCAGTCTGCAAATTCACTGTTTAAATGTGTTTAAATTCATATTTAATTAATTTAGTGATCAATATTTTACTTTGTTTATATTCTGTTCAGTGAATTATGTAAGTATGTTAATATTTGTTCTCGGTGAGTGCAGTAATTAAATGTATTTAAATTCTCTTTATATTATATTTAATCAACTATTGATTGTGATTAAACTGCATTTAATAAACTATTTAATATGTTTATATTTAGTAAACTGTTTAATGTTTACACTATTTAATTAACTATTTATATTATTTGTATTGTATTTAATAAACACATTCATGTGTTTATGGTCTTTAGTAAATGGTATTAAGTGTATTTCTATTTAGATACATATCAGACTTCATCTGAGTTCACTATGTTAGTTTAGTTTATTTAATATAATTTACTATTTTATTTTTGTGTTTAGTGGTATTGCCCGCTGTCCACCTGCCAAAGTTCTGGAACAGCTGCAGGCTCTGAACAACTCACTGAAGATAGGACAGATGTTGTGTAGAAGCAGAAGTCCAGACTTCCTTCTTGACATCATTCAGAGACAGGTAGGTTTCTTCTTTAACTTACTTACTTATTGTTAAACTGTACAGCAGTGATACAAAAATGTATGTTAAATACGTTTTTTGATTTTTCTTCCAGGTAATTGTTTTATTCCTTTCTGAATTGTATCTATATATGAATAGTAAAATATATGAATAGGTGGCTAAATAAATTTGGAAAATAACTCAAAAAGTATTCAAATATTTATATACAAAATAATAATGTTGTTGTCAGATTAATGTATGCACGTAGTTTAGAGAAAACGGCTTGCTTGATGTGTAATAATTATTGATTAATCCTTATCCTATCTTTGGAACTATTTGGTTCATTCATTCCAGTGTCTGTTACAATTTTTGTTCCATACATTCATATGGCAAAGAGTATTCACCAACTGACAAACTTTCACACATTTTTGCCTTATTTGTAGACAATAATTGTGATTTGTCTGGATTATGCAGTGACTGCTATACTGAGATGTGTTTTTGTTACAGGGCACCTCGCAGTCAATGCCGTGGCTCGCTGAGATGGTGGAGTCCAGTGAGGGGTCACTAGACGTGCTTCCAGTCCAGTGTCTCTGTGAGTTTCTCCTTCATGAACCTCCAGAGCTCAACGAAGCAGCCGATGCCGAGGTTTTCAAAACCGAGAAGTATCGCCGACGACAGGTCCGTAGTTTTAAATATATGACGAAACTTTATTTTTTTCTTAGTTTAGTATTTAATTTTATATTTTATTTTTTATTTATTTTTTTTTTTTTGTATTAATTATTATTTTTTTTTTTTTTTTTTTTTTTTTTTTTATTTATTTTTTTTTTTTTTTTTTTTTTTTTTTTTTTTTTTTTTTTTATTTATTTTTTTTTTTTTTTTTTTTTTTAAATTACTTTTCAGAAATTGAAGAAACAACGACAGCTGTTGGGTCGACTTCAGACAGTGGTGCACGGTGATCACAGTGACTCCAACACAATGTTTGAAGTCCTTGACTATTTTCTCAAACGTCTGTCCTCCACTCAGTCAGTGTCCAGGGCTCAGGCTATAAAGGTTATTTATCATCTGTTTCATTATGTCAATCTCTGGTCTTTGCCTACAAATCTTCTCTTATGTATTAAGTCTGAAAAGTGAAAATATATTTGTGATACACCAAAAAGAAGATATTCAGCAATAATGTACATGACAAAACAGTATGGTTTGTAGTATCCCAAAATAAACCTGTGACATAAAACAGAATTATAATATGCAAAAATTGTAACTAAATCAGTAAATAACTATATAACTATCATTTGCTTGTTTTTAAGAATTACGGCATGTCGAACTAAACTTATAATTTGTACAAATAAATTTCATATGATTCCAAAATAAATTTTCTAATGTGCCATAAAGAAAGGTGAAAGATCCAAAGAAAACAGCAATATACTAAAACAGTTTATGGTATTTATTACTTCAGTTTTATCTCTTTATAAAACTGTGTTTCCTCATTTCAGTATAAAACTTATTTTCTGTTATGTAGGGTCTCTCTATGGTCCTGTCAAAGTCTCAGATTTCACAAGATTTAGAATCTGATGAAAAAATGGAATTGGATTATGATCCAGGGGACACAACTCATGCCTGGCTGCTAGAACATCTTCCATCTTTACCCTTGTTTGAAGAGGTCAAAGGTCGAGCCTGCCTTGCACTGCGACAGGTAATTCTATTTGTCATCTGTAAGAGATTTTGGGAGGGGTTGCTTTGTTTTTTTGATTAAATTTGTTTACTTAATTTACTTATTTACACTTCGCTGTTAGCTGTTTTTAGAATATGAAATTGAATGTGAAATATTTTATATGTTTTAAAGTAAAGTTGAAGTATTTAACTTCTTTTAAAGTAGATTTTAAAGATTTAATACATTTTAAAGTAAATTTTAAGTACATAAGTGTTTTAAAGAAAATTGTATGTATTTTATATTTTTTATATCAGATTTGAAATGTTTAGATTGTCTTAAACTAAATTTCAAGTATTTTGTATGTTTTGAGGTAAATGTGTATTATTTAACTTGTTTTAAAGTAAATTTGAAGTATTTCATATGTTTTAAAGTAAATTTGAAGTGTTTAACTTGTTTTAAACTAAATTTGAAATGTTTAGCTTGTATTAAAGGTAATTTCAAGTATTTCATGTTTTAAGGTAAAATGTAGTATTTAACTTGTTTTAAAGTAAATATTTAATATGTTTTCTTCTGCCAGGCATGTCAGATAGAAACTGAACCTTCCCTAGTTAGTGCATATGTGATTTTCTTATCCCGGCACGCCATGGATCAGAATTTACACAAGCTTGACGATTTGGCTCTGGTAAGTTTATTTTTACCGCTTTTGTACCTTTAGTGACCAAAAATTAGTAATCACTCTGTGTTTCAAATGTTTAGTGTTTAAGTATTTATTTAATAAAAGTCTTCTTTATGTGCATGGCATAACTGCAATGTTTATTTTTTCATCTGAACTGGTACACCTTTTCTAACGAATACAAATGAATGAGCTGACAAACTTGTATTTCACAACAGGACATAGCACAGCTCATTGTAGAGAGGACGTCAGTCGTCAACCACATCCTCCCAGCAGACAGCGATGCCACGAAGTGTGATGGTTTAAGAAACACAACGTTGTCGGCACTGATAGACCTGCACATGAACTACCTCGTCAAAGCA
Source organism: Chrysomallon squamiferum (assembly GCA_012295275.1). NCBI lineage: Eukaryota > Metazoa > Mollusca > Gastropoda > Neomphalida > Peltospiridae > Chrysomallon > Chrysomallon squamiferum. Next base: position 31,239,117 of record CM022679.1, read on the forward strand.
AAGGAACCAGACAAAGAGGCTTATTCGTGGGTAATTGACTTTTTTTTTTTTTTTCAGATTGTGGGTAATTCTCAAACCTGGGCTGATCTATTGTATATTAGTTAATTCTCTGTTCTTTGTTCCATTTACTGATTTTCAAGCCATCATTCAGTTCAGTGTTAAAATAATCGAGTATCAGGGTCAAATGACAGGTCCATTTTGATCTGTGCTGTTCTTTATAATTTCAGAGAAATACAGTATATATATATATTTTTTTTTTTTTTTTCTTTACTTCATCCATATATTTAGAAATGTGTTCTTTCTTAACAGTTAATTGTTATCAATAATTTATTTATTTATTTATTTATTTATTTATTTATTTATTTATTTATTTATTTCAGTCAAACACTCAGGACCAGATCATCTTGCAGTGGGAATCTGGTGAATCAGCTACAATGCACATTCTTGTTGTTCATGCTATGATCATTCTGCTCACATATGGTCCTCCTAATGGTTAGTAACTTCAAGTTATGATTATATGTCAGTAATAATTTCTTACAGCTCACTGAATAGACCTGATGTGTGATGCTGCAGAACTAATATTTAATCTTTCTTAACTATGAGGTTTTCTCTTTTCACATTTTGAGAAAACCATCTGATTTGATAGTAAACGAAATCTTGTAAAATGTCTTGATGTGTCATGAAAAATATATTATATGAATTTATTCATTTGTATTACTGAAGACAGGAAATATATAAAACAAAACACATTTCTGTTTTTAAATAAGGAAAGTATATAAATATATTTTTGTATTATAAAATACAGAAAAATAGTATCCTTATAATTCTATTTTATTATTTTTATACTCATATTACTAAATATTGACTCGGAAAGAGATAAAATAATAAAATGTAAATAATCAAAACATACTTCAACTGGTTGTTCCTACTAGAGATATATTTTAATACAAAATAAACAGAATAATTTATATATATATATATATATAACATGAGTATTGACTTTATATGAGCATCAATAGTTTAATAATAAAAAATAAACTTTAATTTGTAAATAAGTGAAAGATGTTTTAATTTATTTGAAATTATCTAAAACATTTTTTTCATTGCTGTGGGATTATTTTAAATTGTTTAATTTTGTTCTTACATTTTTATTATTATTTATTTTTTTTTTTTTTATTATTATTTTTTTAATTTATCATCATCATTTTTATTTTTCATCGTCTTCTTCTTATTATTATTATTATTTTTATCTTCATCATTATTATTTTCAGGAGAAAGTCTGTATAACGACCTCCTAGAAACATGGTTTCCTGAAAATGGCCATCTGCCTTCAGCATTTCTTTTGGATACTTCAGAAGAAGCTTTGCTATTACCTGATTGGTTGAAACTGAGAATGATCAGGTCAAGTGTGGACAGATTGGTCAATGCAGGTAAAACCGATTTTCTTGTGCATTGATTGATCATTTCATTACTTAAAAGAATAATACTTTTTTTTTTTTTTTTTTTTTTTTTTTCAGGAGACTAAAACTGTTTATTTAGTTATTAACAAATTCAAAAGTTGAAAGCATCAAAAGAATTTATAATGTTTAAGGAGATTTTTGTTAATCCATTTTTTTATTATTATTATTTTATTTATTTATATTTTATTGTTATTATTTATTTATTTATTTGTTGTTGTTGTTGTGTTGATGATGTTGTTTCTGAATTAAATTTTTATAGATTTTTTTTTTTTTCATCTCTTCTATTTTATTTTAGTTTTTATTTTTTGTTTTTAACAAATGCCACATATTACATTTTTTTTTATCTGATTTGCAGCACTACAAGAACTTGAACCTTCTCAGTTGTTAGTTTTTGTGCAGTCATTTGGAATCCCTGTTTCCAGCATGAGCAAACTACTACAGTGTCTTGACAATGCTGTTGCCATCGACTCTGCCAGTCTGGAACAGGCCGTTGTCGACAAGACATACATGGCACAGCTCATTGAAATTCAACACAAGAGAGGTGCACAAGGGGGAGAGAACTTCAACAAAATGCTTAACCAAGTAATTTCCCCTGTAAAATCAGGTATGACTTTTATCTAACTTTTTCGTTTTTTTTTTCTTTTTTTTTCTTTTTTTAAATATAATATATAATTTAAAACAATTTTAAGAATTAAATGCAGCAATTAAGAAATGTATTATCATTTTAAAATTTGAATTAAGATACTATATGAATGATGAATCAGAAAGATAAAGAGAGATGCAGAGTACTAGAATCAGTAAATTTGTTTAATGAAACAGCTCCTTTACAAGTGAATAAGTCTGTCAGTTTAATTTAAACATTGTTTCAATTAAAATTATAGATTTAATTAGGTTAGTAATAATATCAGAGATTAAAATTATTTGACGAGAACGTTTAACGTTTAAATATTATTTATTTATCTATTTATCTGTCTATCTGTCTGTCTATCTAATTAAATATTTATTTATTTAACTTTGTGATAATTAATTTTTAGAGAAACAAGATGTGGAGTCTATGGTTACAGAAACAAGTGTTCAGTCGTATTGGCAGGTGAAGAAAGAAGAGGAATCTTTTACTGGTGGTCAAAGTCAGATTGTACAATCTCTGTTAGATGTAAGTTAGTCCATGTGTCTGTATGTGCATCTGTAACACTTAATGTGGTAGTCCTAGAGCAGTATTGAGAAAAATCAGTTGTCTGTGTTTCTGTCAGTAATGTGTCATGTATAGTTCAAGTCTAATTCTGCAATTTGTTTTTGAGGTAAAATATCTCTTTATCTGTAAACACTTCAAAGTAATTTAAGTCTTCTTGAACTTCCTGTATTAAAGGTAAATCAGTGTGTTTGTGTGTCTCTGTGTCTGTAATATTTACCTGGAAGATAAATGTTGACTGTTTTGTCATAGTTGAGTTAGTAGATATATGTGTCCAAGGTGGATTAAACCTATAATTACTGCAGACAAGATTTGTAACAATATCAAATAAGCTGCAGACTACATATAGTGTGTGTATTTCTGTATTAATGTTTTTTTGCTGTTTTATTTACACATCACTGACTGGAAATAGTAACAGTCAGAAATATGATCAATATCAAAATCAAAATTTTTTATTTTCTTGAGAATTAACTTTAAATTTTGTTACTGATGAAATCATTTTCATGTTTAAATAGCTGTATGCATGACAGCTCAATTTATAATTTTAACAAAGTCTTTTTGTTTCAGATTTTTATGACACCAGGAATAGCAAGTCCTTCATTAAACAAGACTTTTCAGAATTTATTAAAGGTAAAATTAAAAACTTGCTTAGATGTCAATAAAACCTGTCATTTACTCATTGCTTGTGCAAGTATACAAACAAGACTGAGTAAAATATTAATAATTTTTTATTATTGTTATTATATATATATATATATATATTTAAACTTTTTAATATACCTCTGTTAGATACGATGTTATAAGTATTTGAGAATTTCATAGTAATGCACTAAATGATTGTTTGTTTATTTATTTATATAAATCTATCAGGTAATAACTGTTGATTTGTTTTCCAGGCAGTGTCAGGTGAAAGTAACAAAGCACAAGAAGTTCTTTCTGCTCTACAACAAATATTCAACTCTTCACAGAGTGCAGACTTCTGTTGTAAAATGTTTGACATCCCATCAAAGTCATGTCCACTCTTAAAGCTCTTTACAGCCAAACAGGTGTGTATTTATTTATATGCCCATCTACATTTCTGTATTATAACCTCTTCAAATTCTTTACAGCCAAACAGGTGTGTATTTATTTATATACCCATCTATATTTCTGTATTATAACCTCTTCAAATTCTTTATAGCCAAACAGGTATGTATTTATTTATATACCCATCTACATTTCTGTATTATAACCTCTTCAAATTCTTTACAGCCAAACAGGTGTGTATTTATTTATATACCCATCTATATTTCTGTATTATAACCTCTTCAAATTCTTTATAGCCAAACAGGTATGTATTTATTTATATACCCATCTATATTTCTGTATTACAACCTCTTCAAATTCTTTATAGCCAAACAGGTATGTATTTATTTATATACCCATCTATATTTCTGTATTATAACCTCTTCAAATTCTTTATAGCCAAACAGGTATGTATTTCTTTACATGTCCAGCTATATTTCTATATTATAATCTCTTCAAATTCTTTATAGCCAAATAAGTATGCAAATTTCTGTGTTAAAGCTCTTTATATGAATTAGTGTGTGTGTGTGTAAAAATTTTCATTAATTGTTCAGATTTTGTCTTCACAATTAAAAATATGTCTATTCTAAAACTTGACTGAAGTATGGATTATTAGTTTATAGACATTATTAAGATAACAAAACGTTAATTGTCATTCAAATAAATGCAATTGCTAATTACAGGTGAAGTGAAATACAACTTTCATTTGGTAGATCTCCTAGTCTGTTAGACAAAGATGTTTTTCTGTTACATTTCTAATCTTTGAAGAAAGAAAATGTATACACTCTTAAATATATTTCTCTCTTTTTTTGTTGTTTTTTTTGTTAACTTTTAGCTTGTTGTCATTTCAGCCATCATTGCATGGTCAGCTGAAGCCATTGATGGACAAACTGGAGAGTATGTCTAAAGGTCGAAGTTCACCACTGTCGTCCATTGTTTACCAGTTTCTTTCTTCATTTGGTCAACAGACAACATCACTCAAACAAGAAGAGAAAGTAGTCCCATCAAAAACATTTCAAACAGAAGGCAAACTGGATTGTCAGAAGTTTATGGAAGGTTGTTGAATGAAATAAAAAGTTTATAATCGGCGTTCCATCCATTTTCCTTTTCAAGGACATGTAATATTGGTCTTGATTGAAAAACAATAATAAATATTTCATTTTTAATTCTTATACCTCCAATAATTAATATCTAGATTAGTTCAAAACCATTCCTGTAGAAAAATTTTACTTGGAATCCATGAAACAGAATATGTAAAATATATTTTTATTAACACAATAGTTTAATAATCCTATTTGAATTTTTTGACTTATGATAAATTTAAATTTTGAAGATTAATCTAATAAGTATTAAATTTTAATAATCTTTGCAGCTTTACACTTAATATTTAGAATCAGTTATTTCATTAAAAAATATTTCATTTACTCTTCCAGTGATTTAATCATGTTTATAAAATAAATTGGGAATATCTAATTATTATTACAGCACTACAGACAGTGGATGAGTCAAACTTGGAAAGTTTGGTACAGCAGTGTATTGAGCAGTCAGTTGTGATGGAGGACACTAGGACCAGTGTTGGAATTGCTTGTAATGTGTTACTAGACTCTGAACAGAGGTATGTTTTCATTCAAGTATAATAATTATTAATCTGACTTTATTTTTATTTATTTATTTCTGTCTTTGTGGCTGCGTACAAAGCAATAGCATCTATTTTGTTTATATATATATATTATTTTTTTATTTATTTTATTTAATTTTATTCATCTTTTTTTTTTTTCTCAGATTTTTTTTATGACAGATTTAATTTTTTTTTTTTTTTCTTTATAAATAATTTGTCGACACTGCTTCAACTTTTGTACTTTTTCAGAGTACCTGAATCTGCTGCCTGTCTCTTTATTGATTGGCTGGAACTCCTTGACCCAGAAATCATCCACTCAAACGAAGAGCTTCAAGAGCAACTGTTGTTTGCTAAGAAGGTTTGTTCTAAAAGTGAGAATGAGAACATGAAGCGGAAGAGGAATCAGCCATATCTGCTGGCTCTTCTTACACACCAGAGTAACTGGACCACTCTACACAGATGTATTGACCGTCTGCTTCTACCTAAGGAAGGCAGCAGGTAGAGAAACTAATTAACTATTTTTTATTGTTTGTATAAAATGAACAATGAATTTACCTTCATTTATTATTATTATTATTATTATTATTATTGTCATTATTATTTGTTTTTTTGTTTAATTTTTTATGTGTTAATTTATTATTTTTATTATTTATTTTATCATTTATTATTTTATTACTGGATGAAAAAGTTACTAATTTTTTTTTTTCAACTTTTGTATTCTATGATTTGTTTTTGTTTGTTTTTGTTTTTTTAATTAATTTTTAATATTATAATTAATAATAAATTGTTTGATATGTATCATCTTTATTCTAACATATTATATAATTTTTTTTTTTTTTTTTTTTTTTTTTTAAACAGGTATGATCCTACTGCTGTCCTTGACTTCCTGTGGGCTTGTCTTCACATTCCAAAAATCTGGCAGGGCAGAGAGAGAAAACTACAGGTAACTTATCTCACCTGTAATTTTATTTAATCTGATAATATACAACACTTTTGAATGTTAACCATATCAATAGGTTTTAAAATTCTTATCAAAGGCACAGTAGTTAATAGAATGCATTCTACTTGGATATTATTCCTTTCAGAAAATAATGATTATAAAATGGTTTTCTTGCCAATAATTGTCAAAGAAGGCAGTGGTTAGGTAGCCCTGAATTTATTTTTTGATATTTTATTACATAAAAATACACTTTATTACCCAAAAGCGTTAACACTAAAATATGAAGCCTTTGATTTGATTTGATTTTTTTCAGAAATCTTTAAACGAGATGGTTACATTTTTTTTAATTATTTAAACTGGCAGTGACGTTAGATTGTATTCTTGCAAATTGTGTTTTATGCTGATGAGATCTTTATTTTATTTTATTTTTTTTTTATTTTTTTATTTTATTTTTATATATTTAATTTATTTTTATTTTTTTACTTCTTTTTTTTTTTTATATTTAATTTTTTTTTATCCATAGACTCACATCAGTGAGGATTTATTTGATCTCAGTGAAAACCATGTGGTTGCTGTGGTGAGCTTCATCATAGAGGAGGCATCATCTCTGTTAACATCAACTACTACAACTAAGTGTGTCAGTGATGTCACAGCGTGTGTGCAGTGCAGACTAGACTTGCTGCTGTTGTGTCTGGCTGATAAAGATGACAAATTGAAAACTGTCATCAATTTCCTACAACAAGGAAATGCAAACAAGAGGTCTGTATTTTATTATCTATGCCACTTTTACACTCTTTTTCTGTCTGTCTGTCTCTCTTTCATCCTGTTTTTCTCTCTCTCTCTCTGTCTCTGTCTCTGTTTCCATCTATACCTCTATCCCTATCTTTCTCTCTCTCATCCTATATGAATGACTAATGTGTCTTTATATGGATAATATATAAATAGTATAATGTATTGGCACAAACATCCTATTCTCTTTAATTATCTTGTCATTACCAAATAAATTACACTTATTACTGTAGGTATTAAATTTTAAATGTTTTAAGGAAGTTTTAGACAAAATTCACTCCTGAAATTCTTTATATTTCAGTCCAAAAGAGAGTGTGTACCACAGTTTGTTTTTGGAACTTTATCTCCATCGGCCTTACATACTGTCCTGGTTGCCTAGCAACAGTCCATTTCTGACAGATCTGAATAGTGCATCTCTGAGTCAGAGTGAGGTAAAGTAAAACTGTGATATAATGTAATAGAAATAAAAAATAAAAAATGTATAAAATAAGTAAGAGAACTCTGCAAAAGAAAATGAATGTTACAGATCAAACTACATTGTAATGTAATAAGAATGGTCCAGAAAGGAAATGTTTAAACAAACAACTGGAATAACTAGGCTAAAGAAAATGAAAACATTAAATTATAATAGAATAAAACACTGCTCTTGTATGAAAAAAAAAAAAAAAAAAAAAAAATTGTCTTACATGTAACATAGGTAGGTGTGTGTGTGTGTGTGCGTGTGTGTGTGTATGAAAAGTCTTAATTTTATTTTTGAGGACTAAGACAGCATACATCTGTGTTAAAGTTTATCTGTCTGTCTATCTGCGCTAAAGTGTGTGTGCATGCATATGTCTATTAAACATTTTTGAAAATGAATATCAGTATGTTTAGATAAATATATCTGTGAGTGGTAGATGAATATATTTGTATCTGTATATGATGAGTTTACATGTTTTGTGTATATTCCATGTAAAAGGAAAACTTGAAAACTGTATTTTGACATCTACAGATGGATACTATCACCCATCGAATCATCACTGCACTGGGAAATGCCAGAAGTGGGAAGGTAGCTGAAAAGCGGATGTCTGACGCTAACCTGACTTGCAGAAAACTAGCAGCTGAGCATCCATCTTTGTTGTTGAGGTGTGGTCATTATTTTTCTATAATCTGAATTTATTATAACAATATTTGATATAACAGAGAAAAAGATATATTTTAAACCTAATAATAATTGTTAAATTACTTAATTATATTACATTAACATAAATGCATCAGTGTAGATATATAGTTAGATGTATGGAAGGAAGGGCACTGTTAGAGTTAACAAGTTTAAAAGAATAAAATGATAATATGAAAGCATACACAAACAACACCAAACACACCATCAACATACACTCAAAATACACAAACAGTAAAAACAAGCACACACCAGCACATAACATACATAAAAACTGACAAACAGTCACACAGACAACACAGAAGTGTAATTTTAATGAAAATTATTAAATTTAAACATTTATTTTTGCAGACAGCTGCCAATGTTAGCTGCCATTCTACAAGGGAAGACTCAGTTCACATTTGGCGAGATGACTCACAGAAATTTCATTCGACTGTTCAACTACTGCCTGGGACTTCTCGAGTTACTTCAGCCTCACATCTTTAGACGTGAACATTCCTGTCTAGCTGATGTACTAGAATCATACTTCTCACTGATCAAGGTAAATTAGTAATTTCTTTGGAGGATTTGTTTTTTTCAAGAATATTTTTAGTTTTTTTAATTTTTATTATTATTATTATTATGTTTTTTTATCACTTATGTTTATTCAGCAGAGTTTGAATACTCTGGTATCCTAAATATTCATCAGGGCACCTAATTAAAAAAAAATGCAATTTTACGTTAATATCCATGTAGCAGAAATATATAAATATGTAAGTATATTACTAACCTAAACTTTTTCAAATTCTAAGTAATTTTTTGGACCAAAGATAAATTAAAATTGGAATGCTAATGAATATATTCTGTTTTATTTATTTAATATTAAATTTTAATTATGACTACAACTTCGTACCTGGATGTGTTTTCATTGCAGACCCATGGCAGAGACAACAGACAGCTGAATCTTCTCATTGTCAAGTTTGTCATCTTCTTGAACAATTTTCTCAGCTGTGACCCACAGAGAGCAATTTCCATGTTACAGAAATACACAGAGGTTCTGAGGTCAGACTTGAAGACATTTCCTTTTTTTCTTATTCTTCTTATTATTTTATCTGTCTTACTTTATTGATGTGGTGCTTCGTTTAAAATTTTGTTAAATAACTTTGTGTTATTTATTAAGATGTATAAAGTGTTTGTAAATTCATTTATTAATTTATTTTTATTTTTGTAAATCATCTTCATTTACAAATATATGTTCATGTTTACAAACCAAATCCTTCACTTGACAGAAAGCAGACATTCTCAGTATTATTATAGCTTTTCACAATTTGTATTAATTTTTTTTTTTTTTTTTTATAAATGATTTTAGATTTATGGTTCAAAGAATAATCAGGTTTGCTGTGCTATTTGAAATGTTATTATTTCAGTTTACTTTGAAAATTAGTTTGTTTGTTGTTGTTGTTTTCAACATTTATTCCTTATTATTTATCTTTTTATTTTTTCATCTCTATTTAATGACTTTTTGTCCTATTTCAATAGTAAGATGCAAACTAAAACACATTATTGTTTTTACTTTTTACCTTTTTAAAAATTATTTTCAGTTGCTGTTTACCTTTATGATTTATTCAGTGTTGTTGTCTAAAAAAAATTTAATGTTTTTTAATTAACACAGAAAAGTGTTGAGAGTTATTAATTGTTGAAATGTATTCAAGATGTAATTAGAGAGCAGTCAGAAAAAGGCATATTTTGATTATAAAATGATTAAGTATTTGAAGTTCAAAAGGTTTACAAGTACATAATAACTCTAATATTAATTAGTGTTAATTGAATATGTTTCTTTTTTGGTCAGATATTGTATTCATTTACAAAAGTTTTTTATTTTTTTTAAATTATTATTATTTTTTTTTTTTATATTCTAAATTCAGCAATGTTTCGTTACTGTTTCCTGACCTGTCTGAATTGAAGTCACTATTGGCTGGACTCACACTTCCTGTTCAGAACCAGACTGAGGCTGCTGCAGCAGATGAAGACAGTTCTTCTCTTGGACTAACCATCAAACCAACCAGCCTGTGGACACCAGCTCAACTGGAACCATTCCACAAGAAACTGAAAAAGAACACCCCTACTGGTCTGTGTAGCTTTTTCACTCTTGTTATTTCTGAAGATTTATTTTATTGTAGTCATTATATGTGTATGTATATGTTTGTATTCATTACCCTTATGTGTAATACTTGTGAGGAAATGCATATTTACATGGTGACTAATATTTGCCATCAATCTTTAACTTCAGTTCTTAATACATAGTGTAATTAAAGTTCAAGTGCAATAAAGCATACATAGTTTATTTTTATAATTAAGCAGATATCTTTCTTCCATTTTTCAGAAAAATCTTTAACCAAATATCTTTGTTACATCTTACACAGGATTTTAAAAAGTAAAGTGAAAAAAGAATTAAACTTTCTAATTGTAAAACACATGGACAAATTTTAATTTCTACCATTTTATTTTATAGAAAGCATTCAGGTTTTACAAGAACTTGATGACATTTCACAAAAGAAGGTGGAAATTCTGGAACACTTTGAGGTAAATTTAATTAATAGTTTAAATATATATGTTTGTATTTTACAAGAAACAGTTTGTTTATTTTTAGATATCAGTTTCTTGTAGAATTGAAGTGCAACAAAAAAAAATATGCAAAAATAAGCAAGGATTCTGTTTGTCCATCTTCCCCAGCAACCATTTTGTTTGGCTTTGGGGGGTTGTTATTTTTTTTTTTTTTTTTTCATGTTATGATTACAAATATTTTGGTTATGGATACTATATTTTATTTATTTTCATTTTTTTTACAATTAATTTCATTTTTAAACATTTTTTCCTTTAAGGATGATCTGAAGAGGTTTATGACAAATGGAAGTGACCCACTTCGTAACACAACATTCAATCTCGTGATGAGATACCTCAAACATAATCCAAGGTATAAACAGATTTTGTAATATTTTGTTTTTCTCAAAATTACTATGTTCAGGTAACACTGTGAGAGAGAGAGTGTGTGTGTGTGTGTGTGTGTGTGCGTGTTTTTTTTTACATGATTTTAAATATGTATTTGCACTCATTCAAATAGATATATTCACACACACACACATGTGTGTATGTTAATAGATGATTTTTATCTTTTTTTTTTCATTTTTCTTTCTTTCTTTCTTTTTAAAATATAGTAAAATAACTAACTAAAATACAAAATGTTTTTCAGGAGAGCAGGTGACTTTGTGCCAGTGTTTTTACAGTGTTTGAATCAAACGTCACCAGACATCATCAACTCTGCCCTGACAAACCTGGCAGAGTTTACAGTTCTTTGTCAAGGTAATTAATTATATAACAGTGTTTGTCTGCTTTTACCTTATTTTTTTATTACTGTTTGTTTTTGAGGGGTTTTTTGTAAAGGAATTTTACTTCATATTGTATAAAGGTATGTTTGTTATTTATGTATTAGTAATCCAATTTAATAAATTCCCTTAAGTTTATAGAGCATGAGGCAATGACTGTCAGAAAAGTATCTTATAAAAACTTTTCTTTTTCTCTTTTTCTTTTCATAATGATAATTTAAAAACAAGAAAGAAAAACAAATAGAAAAAAATATATTCAAAAAATAAAATGTATGAGTATATGAATGCATTACTGAAACCAAATAAAAATACAGTGTTAATATTATATTAATGTCATTACTAGTCGTAATAATAATATTAATCAAAATAACAGATTTTTCCTTTTTCTTTTATCTTTATTTTTTCACTTTTTATTTATATTACTGATATTAATAACAGACATTTTAAAAAATCTTTTGTCAGCTCATGCCCAGGTGATTTTACAGAAAGTGTTCACCCTTGGAATCACATCATCAATAGAAACATCATCATACATCAATGAAACTTTACATCTACTCAATCTAGAGTCTGCCTTAACCTGAGATCTCACATCATTAAGAAATAACAGTTTAAAATTCAACCATAGTAAGCAACAAGGTGAAAGAAGTTGTTTCAAGCCTGTCGGTTAAAAGACAAAGTGTCCAGCAACATTCAGCCAAAAGTTGGTGATATATCACCAAAGTCACGCACTGATGAATATTTTAAGCAATATTCTAACTAAAGATCAGAAATTTATTTTGCTAAATGTACTGGTCATACTGAAGAATGGATGATTTCAAGAAAATTAAAAGAATTATAAACTGAAAAATCTCCTAGTGCTATTTTAAATTGTTCTTGTTAAATCTTATTCAAGTTGTACATTTAAAAAAGACTGAAAAAAAGACAAATTAATGTGCATCTGATACAAGAAACTGACATAATTTTGTAAACAAATGTTTAACTGTGTACATGAGATGTAACTTAAAATCCAGTAGTACATAAAACTTACATTACCCCAAAAAATATTTTACTTAAATAAGAAGCACTGAAGTTAGTGCTCATAGATATTGCATCTGTAAAAATAAAATTTCAAATAATCTGTGCTAAAAAGCAGTTTTATATTTGTGTATGTCCTACATTATTTACACATTATCTAGAAACAAAAAAGAGAAGATGAAATAAGACATTTTAAGAACCAATTCTTTTCGAGTGATGTAAGTTCAGCTTTAAAAACCAAGCAATTAAAAAAATAGTCACTAATTTATGTGAACATTATCAAAGCCAGTGTGTGGGTATTCAAAGCCTAGAAAAAATATGCATTATGTAACAAATAGTAATACTGTTATCCTAGGCATTATATTGTTTTAGCTACATTTCGAATCTGGATGTGTTTACTGTTTTATTCAATCAAATTTTGTTAATGAGAATCTAAATGAGTGTGTGTGTACAAATGTGTGTACTATTCTAAGCAAGTGAATGACATTTAAGTATTTTTGAAATGCATCTGTGAAATAAAACGTATTTCTAGAAGTTTTTTTTGTTATTTTTTTTTTCTGTCATTTTTCAGTTTTGGGAGCAATTTTTAATTATCTTTTTGAAATGAAAATAATAGTTCTATGTATGTAATGGTCTGCTACTTTTTAACAAAGAAAAAGACACAAAATGTTTTGCTTAAGTTTCAGCATATTTCATATTTTGATTTTATGATCAAATTGTTCTTCCCAACACATTTATAGTTTTGAGAAGTGAAGACTACTTGTTACAATAAAATAAGAAACAAATATTCAGTGATATACAAAAATTATTTAATATTAACAATTACATTGCAACGTGTATTTTTTTATAATACAGAAAAAAGCTGAAGTCAACCATGTCATTACACTAGAAGATAGATGATAAATTTTATCTAAAGTGAAACAAATATATTTGGCATCTATCCAAAGTATTTTTTGTTTTTCAAGAATCTCTGACAGCATATTCATCAGAGACAGAAGAAGATACGAATATCTTCATTTTATATTATTCTTATACTTTATTATTACCAAAGTGCCAGTTTATGGAACAAATAAACAGTTTCTTGAAAGTACAAAATTAGATTACTTGTTTACATCACAGATGCATGCAAGCAAGAAATAAATGAAATAATTCAATGAAGGTGCATGATGTCTTTGGTCACAAATTCAGAAAACTTTAACAAAACTTCAAGTGGTGTACCAAACACACATTCTGTGCGATTATAAGCATTTCTGAGAATTAACTCTATTAGTCTTGTTGACATTTTGACTAGCTTTATGACCACATCCTAATAATAACCTCTGCCCAAAGATAATCCTAATCCTTTAATAATGAACAATGAAGGAATAATACTGTGCTCAGTGCATCGACTTCATTCTTTAAAACATGTGAATACTTCAGCCAACTGACTGATTGAATTGAAGTTACTTCTGGTTCATTTTGTTAGCAACATACTCGAACATACTTCTTTTTTTTCTCTTCCTCCAGACATTTTGAATTGTATCTCATCAGTTTTTGTCTCATGATTTTTTGATCTGATCAATTTTGTCTCTCATCTCCAGGAGAGAGCGACAGTGAGTCTGTAACAAGGCAAACACACTAGAAATCTGTGACAGAATATTGTCCTGTTTGAAAGGAGAAAAATACACATAAATATAATTTTATTGACCTATGTGCATGTGTCAGTATATATATATATATATATATATATATAAATGACATGACAGTTATTGTGAATTTCCAGTTGCATTACTGAATGAATATATTAGAATCTAACCACTTTCACAAAATAAATAATTACATTTTGCTTTGCTTAATAATAACAGAGGAACATCCTGATTGATTTCTATGCTAGTTGATATCTTGAAATTGTCGACAACTGCTATTAATAATTATGTTAAAAATTTAAGTGTTGGAAAATTAAACTGAACCATACTTGATCAACAGACCTTTACACGTAACTAAAAAAAAACCTTTATGAGTAAACACACACACATGCACATATTCATCAGTCTACACATTTGATGAAAATTATTACCAGTTTTCCTCCATCCAGTTTGACAGCTGCAACCCAACTGATGTTGTCAAGATGCTGATTAAGATCTGATAGTACAGGAGTTATCTGAGAAAATAACACACTGGCATATCTGAAAACAGTACAGACAAAATCAGTTAAAATCACATATTTGAAAACTACAAAGTCAGTTAAAATTACATATCTGAAAACAGTACAGACAAAATCAGTTAAAATCACATATTTGAAAACTACAAAGTCAGTTAAAATTACATATCTGAAAACAATTAAAATCACTTTACTATACTGTATTTCTCATATTAAAAACTATTTAGAAGTATTGTACCTGAAGTACTCTAACAGTTTAAGATAAACAAAAAAAAAATTTTTGTTTTACACGAAAACAGTGAAATGTATAAAATATTATTTTGCACAGAAAACATCCTTACTTGTGATATGCAGCATCAAGTTTAATAAACTCTCCCACAAATGGTTCCTGTAACTGACTAATTAGCTGATCTTTGTTTTGAATGATTGATTCAATATGGCTACTAAGATCTGTTACCATTTTAATTTTTTTTTCTGAAATTAAAAAAAATAATTAAATGAAAAAAAGAAGGAAGAAAAACAATTAAAGATTTTTTTTTTTTTTTTTAAAGTAAGAATAAAACAATATGCATCACAGGAAATACAGTGCACTCAAATTTGGAGAACAAAACTGAAAAATTACTGAACTTAATTAGTGAAAAGAATTATTAACATAAGTTCACATAAGTTACTTAAGTTTGAAGATCTTTTGGGGGTAGTTCAAATTAAGACAATAAGGTTGTAAATGAATAGATGTATAGATAAATATTTTACAATACATCACAATTCATAAAATTTTACAATTTGGAATCAGATTTAATATGCCTTTTTTTAAACACTTTATCACAGCCCAAAACCATTAGTAGATATGGCTGAAAATAACTATATTTTGCAATGGCATCTCTATATGTGTCTCAAACACTCACCTAAAACATCAATATGTGTAATATCTCTGATTTCCTTGTCATGCATTCTTTTCTGAATCTCCAGCTGTAACTGCAAGAAAAATAATCTTATTATAAACATTTGTAAATATTACTGAAACAAAAACTGTATTTCAAATAACCCAATCAGTAGCAAACAATTAATTGTATCTATGCTATTTATTTGCGACTGACACAAGGAACAAAATCAGCAGATACTAATCAATTAATACCAGATACTAGAGTTTATTCATTTTTTTTATTATTATTATTATTTTTTTTTTTTTTTTTTTTTTTTAATAAATAGAAATATAGTCAGATTTAAGATTAACATATTTAACATATTATTAATGTACTGTTTAAACACTTACTTTATAATTTTCTTTCCTAAGTTCTGTAATTTTTTTCTGCAAAGCAATCAATCTTAGTGAAGGCAGTTCATGATGGTCCAAGTCTGAGAATGACTGAAACAAATCTCTACTAACCTATAAAAATTAAATTTTATTAGTGTAAATAAAAAATATTCAGAATTGTATTAATTTCAACAAAAAAAAAATTAATATAAAATATTTTCAGGTAAAAATTGATTTAAAGAGTACCTCTGACAGTGACGAGTACCTTAAATCATAAATGCATTATCTTTATGTGTGTCTGTGCATGTGAGTACACGAGGACGTGTTTGGTAATAATACCACCGGTATAATAATAAACTTCAAACATTATTTCATAAACAGAAGAAAAAGAAAAACACGTTTTTACTCTCTGATTAGATTATTGTAACTTTGTAAGAATGATGTTAAACAGGAAAATGTTATTCTTAAAACATCCTCTTAATTTGTATTTTTATTCTTATATGTTAGATGATCAGAATTTCAGATTCATGGTTCTAAATCTCACGGACACTCACGCACGCATATACACATGCACATTCACACGGTGACATGATGATGATGATATACTTTAAAAATTTACCATCGACTTGTTTGAACATGAAGGTATGAATCCCGATTTTTCGGCCAAGACTAGAGCATTTTTCCATGCCATTACAGTATCATTGTCTTTTGCCCACGGATTTGATACTAATGACGAATCGTAATAACCACTTCTCCAAGATTCTCCATCCATGTTGTTTCCGTACGTTAACGTTGTTTTAACGAAATTATACAGTTATTCAAAATTACCGGTCATAACAGCACTTACCTCCCTTAGAGGTCATATTTACAAACAGGTACCAGTCAATAAGTCTACGTGTATGAATACATCATTCCTGTAAAATGAAATATTGTATGCATTTTGTTATCATTATTAAATGACTTCGATGATGTATTTCTTCATTACATTACTTTAGTATTAAGACTTGAAACACATCGTTAACATATGATTCACAAAAAATATGAATGTCATTGAAAGTTTATTTTGATTAATGTAATAATATCCTGTTGATGTTGTTAGGCTCAGTTTTTTTTAGTTGTAGTTGTATATTTGTAAATAACACGTGTTCTGTTATTTATTTAATTTATTATTACTATATTTAATCTTTCATTGTAAAATTCTGTAAATAATACAAGAAAAATGTGTTAGGTGTTGGTAAATAAGTATTTATTATATATTTAATATGAAACGGAAATATACATCTGTCACCTTTCTTGCCCTAACCCTTGTTTATTTGGTTATTTATTCAATAATATTCTTAAACACTTACGAAACAGGACACAGTATTTAGTTTTGTTGATAGTAAATATTTTGTAATAAACGTAATGATACATGTTTAGAGTTAGATTCATAAGATTTAGATTCACTCTCTTTCTCTCATCAAGAATTATATTTATATACTAATTTGAATCAAATAATCGTGTATTTTATTAAATATATTTTATCCCTTTATGAAGGGGTGTCAAGGAAGTTTACAGTGAAGGAAATGAACAAAATAGTTAGGTTAGAGAACTTGCAAATTCTTATATTTGTCCAATACCATAGGATGAACAGTGAACAAAATTAACTAAATTATTATAAAAAATATTTTTCATTTACAGATAATTAAGGTAAAATGGGAGATAAAAAGATAGAAGAAAATCCATTTGCAGCACTGTTTCCAACTGTCAGCCAGGCTCAGCAGTTTGTAGGTACTCAGCTTGTGTCTCAGAAGGATATCAATAAAGATTCATGTTGTACACAAGGTAAATCAGATTTGATATTTACAATAAAATATAAGAAAACACAAAGCTGTAAAATATGAAATATTCCAAATGATACAGTTACTCTGTATAGTTGTCATTCTATCCACAATTGTTGTCATTAAAAACAAAGTTAAATAAATTAATTTTACCATTTACCCCCAAAATACTATTTATAATCTGTTTATCTTTTTTATTTTTATTTATTTTTATTACTTTATTTTTGCTAGTTATTGCATCTACATCTCAAAGAGAGACAAAAAAAGAAAAAGAATCAAAAGATGTGAAGGATCAAACATTTCAAGTCAGTCGTCTTGTGGAAAAGATTTTCTTGATCACATTAGACAATGGTATGTTCAGTCTCATTTTTTCATTTTTGTATAAATTGTCATCTAGCTTATTCAGGGTAATTTAGAAAGGGTTATACCTCTCTGAATAAATTAGTTTTTCTTTTCTTTAATTCAAAGATAGTGGCATAGCCAGTTCAAAAAAAAGTAAATGTTTTAACAAAATTTCACTTCATTAATAATTCAGTGAGGTCACTAGCCATTCTGTATGAAAGCACTTTTTTTTATTTTAAATGTAATAATTTAAAAAAAAAAAAATTAAATTCCAGATGATTATAATTCATTAGATGTATTTCATACATTAAAGAAATATCTTGGGTTTAAAAATAAATAAATAAATGGCAAGACTTGTATTTTGACTTGTATGCTGACTTACAGGATCATGTCTTTTACAATTATATGTTCATAATATAATTCTATATAAACTTTTGAAATGTTTCTGTGACAGATTTCCAGGCGGATCCTGATCGGCCTGTATGGTTGGTGTATCTTAAGGAACTTTCAGACGCTCTCGATTCCCAAACCTGGATTGACATAAACTGTCTGGGGCAGGTGAGTCTTCTAATAATTTTATAATAATAACAAAATTTTGTGTCGATATATCTATCTACTTGTCGCAAGGAAAGTATTAAAATGTTATTTTAAGTAAAATAGTTCGTATCACTATTTTAACTGGAATATCAAATTTTATAATATGTTGTTTGTTTGATTTTTATTTATTTTTGAGATGAACCAAAATTATTACATGTTTTTATTATTATGATGATTATGATTATGATTATGAATATAAATACTATTATTAAGATTATGATTGTTATTATTATTGTTATTATTATTTTTATTATTTTCAGTTTGTTAATTCAGGTTGTATTATTATTATTATTATTATTATTATTATTATTTTCAATTCATTCATTCAGGCAGTGTTTGAGCGACTGATGTTGGAAAATCCAGCTGAATACATCAGAACAACACAGAATTCTGGGAAGGATGTCACAAGTAGCAGTCAAGCAGCAGAACCAGATGCTTTGCGATATTTGTTTCACTGTTTCAAGCGCTGGCTGGACGTCATCATGCAGTGTGAGGTATATTCCTCCTTTTTTAAACTGTGTCTAATTTTTGCTTATGGTTATGTCATGTAGTTCATTTTAATAGGAATTTAAATATACCAAACTAATGACATTACAATTTGAAAAATTATATAAAAATTCACTTGAAGGCAGCTGTTAATTACCACAAGTGTAAAAATCATGATGATAAACAGCTAATTGACTGGTTTTTTAAATGGTTAATTTGTAATAACACCTGGCTGATCATAAGAAACATTATTATATACCAAACATTCATCTATCAAAAAGATGGTGAAAATAATTTTCTTTTAATAATCCAGACATAAGTGATTATTTGGTATTATTCACATTTTATAATAATTTGTGACCTAAGTTTCTAAATCTGTTGCTTTATGTCATCACTAAGCACAGTTTGTCCTTTTCAATCATTTTCCTTCAGCTATTTTTGATCAGTGGCTGTGATTGTGATTGATATAGGTTTGTTAAACTGAGTTTGGTTTTCTCTGTTTGCAGGACACTACACTTGCTTCGCACCTCACATCATGTAAAGATGTCATTTTGACCAATGCCAGAGTGTGTCTGCAGCAGCCTGAGTTGTTTCCATCTCAGAATATTCACCTGCAGTTCATGGACATTTATCATAACGAATGTCAGTTCAGTACAGGTTTGCTGAAGCTTTTTCAACTTTTCAACCATTGTTAATTTATAACCATAACATCTATCATGATCAATATCAGTTTAGTATGCGTGATTTTAAGTCTGTTTCACATAGTAGCTATTATTTATTTACCCTTACATTTAAGTAAAATAACCCCCCAAAATAATAGTAACGTTTATATTTTTATGGGTTTTTTGGAGGGTTTTTTTTGTTTATTTTTTTTAATTTCATTACCGTTTCCAAGTCATTAAGTCCATTATAAAGCACTGCTGTGGAAAATGAAAACTGAAACCCAGTCACATAGATTTTGATATACAGAGAATAGATAAACTACAGTTTATAAACATTCTGCTGCATTATTCATTTTTGCTTAATTAAGATCAGTAGTAAAAGTTTCTGACTGGTCTAAGAAAGCAACATAGGAATGGATGTATGGAAATTAAAAAAAACTATGATTTTATACAGATCTAACAGATGCAGCTGAGCAGTTTTTCTTGGATGTCAGTAAAGAAATTGAGAAAAATGAAGAAGATGGGACTTTGGCCGATGTGTTCAAGCCAGTTCTTGACCACCTCAAGAAAAGATTTACTAACGAGCTTTCCCTGATCCACTCAGAGACCTTGAGGTCTATCAACATGATGACTTTCTTCACCAAAACAGAAGGGCTGGCCAAGGTTGGTGATAAAATTTCATTTAAAATTTAAAATACTGTATCTGTACGTTTGCAAAAACATTTATCATTTTGGAGACATTGTTGCGTTATCCATAGACCAAGTCTTTTGTAGTGATTGTGTACCTCTTTTCAGCTGTAAATAATCTGTTAGGTTCTCTGGACAGTGACATAGTAATGAAATCAGGTTATAAATCAGTTAATGGTGATATAATCTGAAGCTCAATCTATTCTGGTTTTATTTGTTACTCAGTCTGTGATGATCGTATCTGGTACTTAGTTTATGATGATGTAATAATGATACTCAGTCTGTTTTGATATTTTATTATACTCAGTCTGTTGTGATATTTGATCCTCTGTCTGTTATGACTATGAGTTAATTTATGACCATTATTATTATTATTATTATTATTATTATTATTATTATTATTATCAAACAGCCTCCTCAGACAATGTGTATTATTCAGTTTTTGGAATAAATTTCTAATTCTGTTTTTATGCTGTTTAGAAATTTTCTTTTTCAGGCTTTCTTAAACTACAACACTGTCCTAAGTTCATCAAATGGCCGAGCGTACGAGAACACTTTAATTGGGTCTGTCCTGTCACTCAGCTGCATTCCCAAGAGTGAAACAGGACCTTACGATTTCTTTAATAACCCTTCCTCCTACACCAGACAGGAACATGATATCACTGAGTCCAATCTGTGGCAGGTTTGAAATTCTTAACTTTCTGTTTATGGTTTTGTGTGTTTCTGTGTGTGTGTGTGCCTGGGTTTGTCTGAATATATGTATGCATGTATGAATGTGTGCATGTATATGTCATGTTTGTCCTGCTGTCTGTCTCAGTTCTGTGAATGTTGTAAATATATTTTTAGACTGTTATTACATTACATAAATTCTATTTATTTTATGTGTCTTTTAATATTTTTATTTTATTTTTTTATAATTAGTAAAAACCATCATGAATATAATGATTATGAACAAAAAAAAAAATAAGCTTGAAATAAAGAAAGCTGTGATTCAACCAGACTTTCTATAGTATTTATCTTTCAGAATTTGCCATAATTTTGACTAAAGTTTATATCAGTAAAAGTTTAGAATATTACACACTTAACTGAAAAATTTTCTTTAATTTCATGGAAATGATTTTACCTATGATCCTTCAGTTAAAAAAAAATCCAGTGCTCCAAACCATAATTATAAATCATCTCCAGTTTAGAATTATTTTATTACCAGCACTGCTGTGTGTCTTTTTCAGCCTCTGTCTTTAATAGGAGAGCGAATACATCATTTATTTATGTCAATAATCCGAATCAGTCCAGATCTCAGACATCAGGTTATGTCCTGGCTTGCAAGATGTATCCATGCCAACTTCGGTGAGTTTCCTTTCTTCAGTGTTCATTTTAGTATGAAGATGTAATACAGAATGTCTATGGTGCCATTTTCATTTCTTAATGTATCAGATCTTTCTGATTTATTACCATGTTTTATTATTAATTAATCCCTGTGGGATTTTGTTTTCATTCCTGTGTAAGATATCATATCAGGAACATTTCACATTATTGAAAGAAGGCTTATATTAAAATTGAAAATAAAATATTTAAATGTTTGTTTTCTTATTATTTTGTTTTTAATTTTATTTTAAAAAAGAAAAAAAAGAAACAGCACAAGGTTTGTTTGTTGTATTTTTTTTTTAATGCAATGAAAAAAAACAGCAAATCAAAAGAGTTGTTTTAATTTTTAACTCTCTTTTATATATTTATTTGTGTTGTTTGTTTGTCCATTCATTCATTCATTGTTTTGTTTTGTTTTTAATTTTTCTTTTTTTTATAAATTATTATTGTTGTTGTTGTTATTATTATTATTATTATTGTCATTATTTTTTGTTGTTGTTATTGTTACTATTATTATTATTGTTGACTCTGCTATTATTAACAAGCAAGATTATTTCACGTCATTTTCATTTTACTCTGTACAACTGCTGGAGGTAAACAAAGTGATACTCACAGCTGTGCTATCCTAAAAAAATAAAAAACACTGATATGAATACACTGTAACAGATTTTTATTTTGTTTTCAGGTAGAACAAAGATCTGGTCTAACCAGGTTCCTCAGTTGTTTAATCAGATGTACTGCTCTGAGGGATTCAGTCTCAATCTGTGCAGTGTGATGCTTCGTTTGTGCCAACCGTTCGCTGAGCCTCTCTCGCCAAAACTTTTAAAAATTCAGCCCAGCTACACCGCAGCCAAAGCAGTTGATGAAGAAGATGCCAAAAGAAGGGGAATACATGCCCAGGGTTAGTTTGGTGTTTTAGAATAAATATCAGGAATGTGTATTCATTATTGTGAATTTACTTCAGTTGGTTTTTTATACAGACCCCCAGGGCAAGTTTGATGTGGTAGAAAAAATTTGAAAAAATATATTTTTCTAAATGTTTATTTAAAAAATTAAAATATTTAAAAAAAAAAAGAAGAAAAAGTCTGTTTTGGTTCTTAAATTATTTCTTTCTTTATTGTTACAGTGATGAAATAATAAGTGGATCCCATTATTTTTGTTAAAAAGATTTTTGATTAATATATTCAATATCAAGAAGTAACAGGGATTTTTTGTATCATTTTTTTTTTAAATTCTGTAAGACCCTATAGTTCATTAAAACAGAGAAATTGGAAGATGGAGTGAAAATAATTTTATATTTCATCCAAATTACAAATGTTGATTACATTAATATTTCACCCAGTTTCACTGTAATATTTGATTGTGTTTTAGGTTTGAGTTCAGCAACCACACTCATTCCATCCCGGAGAATGTGACTCCCCCATCAGACACAGTCTACACATTCATCACTGAGTGTTTCTTTATGTGTGAGCAGTGTCTTCACCTCGGATTTCACATGGTGCATGACAAGATTCTCAAACTCAATCAAGATTTGCACAGAGTCCAGAGGTTGTACTCCGAGGTGCGAGAACAGGCAGTCAGCGATGAGGCTGAACCAGTGAGAAGCATCAAGATGCAGATGGATAAAGGTGAGTTAGAAACTTTTTTATAACAGTCTGAGCACATTGATAACTCTCCATGTTTGTCATCTGTTCCTGCCTACATGTTCAAAGTGTTAATAGTTACGTTATGCAAGGAAGAACTGTTTTTAACCTTGTATTTCTGTGTTGTGCAAGCATACAGCTGAATGCAATTACAATAACTAATTTGACAGTAATGCATTGTGAGATGTAATATAACCTTTTTATAAATGTACAAATGAATTAGTGTTTCGCAAAGTCCAGATAGTAATAGATATAGAAGCTGCATGTCATACAAGTATATTGTTTAGTTATATTCGTAAAAAAAATTGTTACTCAAAGACCAAAATTATTCATGGGAATAGAAGTAATTTTAATCAAACTAGTTTGGAACTTCACTAACTAAGTGTTGCTGTTAAAAAATAAAATATTCTGTTCTTTCTATTCTGCATATGCAATATGAACACCACCACTTTCAAGCACAAACATTGTTAATGAAATAATGATAAGAAACTGTTTTCTAATTATAGAACTTCTACAGTTTGTCCATTCATCTGGCTGATTATTCATTCATTCATTTATCACCCATCCATCCATCCATCCATAGATCCATCCATAGATCCATCTACCCATCCATACAACTGTGGTTTGTTCATTTTCAGGTATGACACTGTTCCTAAGCATGAAGGCTGCTCTCACAGAACCTAAGCTGATGGAGATGAGTTTGAACTTTCACCTCGCCACAGCAACCTGGCTGACGCAGGTTGCAGTTCACCGAGACGTCACGCAGTTCAGAGTGATCACGTTCCCTCTGCCTGACGACGTGCCCGATGCTGTATGCTACATACCTGAGTTCATCATGGGCAACATCACAGACTTTGTCCTCTTCTGTCACAGGTTCAAAGACGACATGTTCGAAGTGAGTTCAGTAAACTAGCAAAATGAATTTAAAAAAAATGATGAATGTATAATAAGAACAAATGAATGATATATATATATATATATATATATACTAAGGAACATATTTGAACGATATGAATATTTATTAAACAACAAATGAATGATATGAATATTTGTTAAGGAATAAATGAATCATATGAACATTTAATAAGGAACATATGAAAGGTATGAATGTTTAATAAGGAAAAATGAATGATAGAAATTTAACAAGTAACAAATATATGATAGGAATGATGAACAAATAAATGAATGAACATTTGATTAATAACGTCTTAATTCATTTTACTAGCAATACAGTTTTTTAACCATATTTTGTAGCATTTTTTTTAGCTATTAATATTTTTTAGCTCAGTTGGTTATATTTTATTACTCAGTTGGTTACTATATATTTATTTTTCTCCATTTTATGCAAACTGAACTATCTACAACATAAAAGTTAACATGAATTGCACTATTTTACAAACATTCAGAGACAGATGAACGAAATTACAACATAAAAAGTTAACATGAATTGAACTCTCTGTAATCGAAACAGTTCTGTGAGCTGTGTATTTCACATGCACACTGCTATGAGCTGTGTACTACACATGCACACTGCTATGAGCTGTGTATTACATGCACATTGCTATGAGCTGTGTACTATGACTATGAGCTGTGTATTACACACACACTGCTATGAGCTGTGTATTACACTCTGCTGATTTGTTTCAGCTGGCAGGAGGCAGAGTGGAACACCTGATGACGCTGATACTTGTGTTCATGGGAAGTCCACAGCGAATGAAGAACCCGCACCTCCGAGCAGAGTTTGCCGACATGTTGTCAGCTTTGATGCCACAAAACCCAACCACTGCCCCTTCAGCAGTGGGTTTGTTGTCAAGGTGGGTGAAGTTTTTAAAATATTATAATTAGATTTTTAGCAATCAAGACAACAGTTTAAAAGGTTGCATATTATAAATTAATCTGATAAAAGGAGAAGTAGTTTATTTAATTTTTTAATACTGTGTTGCTTCCTAAATTATTGTTCATATTATTAGATTGTTGGTCATTACTGTTATTTTATTATTATTATTATCAGTAGTAATAGTAATAATAGTATTAGTGGTGGTGCTAATAATAAAACAGCATGATAGTTTTTGTTAAATTATTATAATTATTACCACTTAGGTTGTTTTTGTTTCATTATGATAATGGTCAGTTCATTTTATTCATCAGTCCATCAGTGATCCTCCTAAATTACATTTGTAGTTGATACTGTTGTTGCTAATGTTGCTTCTGCTATTACTTTTATTTCAGAATTTAAAATGTAATTTTTATTTTTTTATTTCTAAAAGAACAGTAGTAGGAACAACAACAATAATAAAACATTTTTTTTTTTTAATTAGTGATTTAGTTAGAATGATTTTTTTAATTATTATTATTTATTTATTTATTTATTTATTTATTTATTTATTTAATTACAATGATTAATGTGTTTACCCCAGATTTCACAGGGAGCAGTTGTTTGTGAAACACCCACTGATCAGTCACTTAGCAGAGACGTTGCTGCACGTGTTTGTCAGTATAGAGATGACGGGACAGAGTGTCGAGTTTGAGCAGAAGTTCAACTACAGGAGACCCATGTACATCGTCCTCGAGTACATCTGGGAGATCGACTTGCACAAACAAGCAATCATGGTAATGTTTGTAATCAGCAAACATATTTCATAATTCCTGTACTTAACACATAAATATATTTTATAGACTTTCCAAGAAGATTCAGTAGGAGTAAGTTTGTAATAAGTCAGTCCCAATTTATAATTTCTTAAAATCCTTCACTTTATGCTTATAATCAGTAGACTTATTTTGTAAATCATTAAAAGTCTTGTACTTAATACAGAAATATATTTTACACACATTCCAAGAAGATGAACAGTCCAGATTTATAATTTGTTAATATCCTCTTTTCACATAGAAAAAGCTATCATCTTATGTTTATAATCAGCAAAGTCATTAAAAGTTCTGTACTTAATGCTTAAATACATTTTACACTTTTTCCAAGATGTGGCAGTGGAAGTGTTTGTAATCAATCAATCCAGAGTTATAATTTGTTAATATTCTCACTTAATCAGTTAATATAATAAAAAAAACTACCATGGTATTCAGACAATCAGCAAACCTACTTTATAAATTAGTAAAGATGCTTTGTGTATATATACACTTCAATTGTAATTCTTAATTGTATAAAATGTATTTCATTACATGTTAAACAGATAGTGTGTCTTTGTTACCAGTCAAAGCAATATAGATATGTTTGAGCACATTTCTGTAATTTTATATTTTATATTTCATTTCAGACACTGGCTGCTGAAGCTGAAGCCAATATGGAGGCAACTGATGCTCCATTGTTTCTCCGTTTCATCAATCTTCTCATTAATGACGCCATCTTCCTTCTTGATGAGGCTCTGTCTGTATGTAAACATTACTTTTATCACACATATATCATTATGTATTAAGTGTTCCCTTAACAGCAAGTTCTCTGTGATTTGTAATTCAATCAGCAGATACGTTTCTGTCAGTGGAAAGCTGTATCTGAAGATTCCTTGTTGTTAATTTTGTTCACCTTGTATATGAATATACGTCAAATGTGAAAAGAAATCACATGCATAAAAAAAAAAAAAATTTAAACACATTCTAAGAATTTTTGTTCCAACCTAATATTTGTTTTTGTTCATTCATTTACTTAATCATATATTTATTTATCGACTAATCATTTTTAATCTTTTTTTTTTTTTTTACCTACTTATTTATTTATTCATTCATATTTTAATTTTTCATTCAGTTTTCCTTTTAATCATTTATATTTTTATTCATTCGTATATCACAGTTTTATTTGCTACTTTTACTTAATTATCTATTATTTATTCATTTGTTTATTTTTTCCTATCACTTATTAACTTATTCATTTACTCCTATCATTTATTAACAAAGTTATTGATGCATTGACACAGTACATGAGTCAGATTAAGGAGAAGCAGCAGGAGAAGGAGCGAGGAGACTGGGAGCAGCAGGATGCCCGACAGAGACAGGAGACAGAGATGAACTTCCGCCACCTCGGCCTGCTCGCCAGGTACCACAACGTCATGGCCAACTACACCATCCACGCACTGGAGCTATTGACCACGTCGATCAAGTCCATCTTCTGTCACAACACCATGGTGGATCGCATCACCGGCATGCTCAATTACTTCTTACTGCATCTTGTACGTTTTCTGTTTTTTCAGTTTATTAATTGTTGTTGTTATTATTATTATTATTATTATTATTATTATTATTATTATTATTATTATTATTATTATTATTATTATTATTATTATTATTATTGTTGTTGTTGTTATTGTCACTGTTATTATTGTTATTCTTTTTAATGTTCTTTTTATACTGCTCTCATTTACATAGTCTGTTTACTGTCTACTATATTTTGGAGTTTTTCTTTTCATATTTGTTCCATTACAATTTTGCTACCACAATTGTTGTGTCTGTTGTTGTGTTGTTTTGGGAGGGGTATGTTTTTGTTTCTCCTTGTAGTATTTTAATGAAAATTAAGAATAATGCAGTACCAAAAATTAATACATTAAATTCGGCGTATTTTGTTACAAGTCTGTATCATTCTTGATTAGTGACTTAAAAATTTATCTTTTTATTTTTTTATTTTTTTATCTTTGGTTTCTTACAAATTTCACTTCTTTTTTCTTCTTTTTTTTTTTTATATATATATATATATATATTTATTATATAATTTTAAATATTTTTTCTTTGTCAGGTGATCTTTATTTATTTATTTAATTATTATTAAGAATATCCTTAAAACTTGATATATTTCAATTAATCATGTTTTTTTTGTTTTTTTTCAGGTTGGTCCTAAACAAAAAAATTTCAGCGTGAAAGACAAGAATGAGTATGAGTTTAAGCCACATCAAATAGTGCTGGACATTATAAAGATTTATCTCAACCTGGGCGACAGTGAAAGTTTCTGTACCGCAGTCACTCACGATGGACGTTCTTACTCTCCTGACCTGTTTGATAAAGCTGTGCAGGTGTTAGGGAAAATCTCAAATTCACCACAGATCACTAGTGATTTCCTAGCCCTTGATGATAAAATCAGAGTAAGATGATTTTTATTTTAAAAATTCTGATTTTAATTTTTTTTTTTTTAATTCTAATTCTAATTTTAATTTTTTTTTTTTTTTTTTTTTTTTAATTTAAATTTAAATTTTTAATTTTTAATTTTAATTTTAATTTTTTTTTTTTTTTTTTTTTTTTTTTTTTTTTTTAGTTTTTAATTTTTTTTTTTTTAATTATTATTCCTTTATTTTTATTTATTATTTAATTCTATTATTTTTATTGTTTTTTTTTTTTTTTTTTCCCTTCTGAATGATATATACAAGTCAGTAGTTAAAAATATTTATTCACATACTATTTTATTATCACTCTCTTACATAAAGTTTGTGATAATTTTCCAAGAAGTACTTTATTTCTATTAAACAAATTACTGTTCAGACAATGGCGGAGGAGCGCAGAGAGGAGGAAGACATGATGGCTGATGCTCCTGAAGAGTTTCTGGATCCTCTCCTGGGAACTCTGATGAGAGACCCTGTCCTCCTCCCCACATCAAAGAAACTCATCGACCGATCTGTGATAGCGAGACACATTCTGAGGTAATTTGTTAATAAACAGGTTTAGTAATAACATTACATCACAGACACATATAAAACACTTCTCAGTCTCAATCACAGATACGTCAAAAAAAAAAAAAAAAAATCTACATCATTATAATTGAAATCAGATAGCATTATTGCTGTTAAAAATTTGAATACGGATGTCAAAACACTTTCCTTAAACAGATTTAAATTTCATTTTTATCCATAGCAACAGAGCTGCATTGTACTAATTTTTTTTTTTTTTTTAAAGTCTAGTAGCATCCATAAATAGTTTTTTTTAAAGTCATAAATAATTATTTTCTATCTGCTTTTAGAGTTTATAATATGTAATATAAAATAAACTTTGTGATTATCTCAGTGTCTATCACAGTGTATTTATTATTTCAGTGACCAGTCTGACCCCTTCAACCGGCAGCCACTGAGCATGGACATGGTCATCCCAGACACTGAAATGAAGCAGAAAATCGATGACTGGATAGCAGAAATGAAGAAAAAATTGCGATCAGCGTCATCATCATGACCAAAATTTTTAACTTAATAATATTTATTTTTCTCACTCTCTGCTCCAAGTTTTGCAACTGTGGAATTCAGCAAGTTTTATCTAAGACATTTGAATAACAGGAGAACCTTTTGACAAATTGGGGAATTTTAACTGGCGTAAATAATAGCTTATGGAGAAAATGTAGACTAAATGTTAGTGGTGATAAAAAAAAAATGTAGACAGCAAAAGTAGAATGAATGTCTGTGATTTGTGAATAAACTTTTGATATTTGTCCATAGAATTGGCACTGAGGGAATGTTTGCTCAAAATCAAATTTTATTTAATTTGTATGTGACAAAAAATCTTACTGCATATATAAGTATTCAAATAAACAATCATATAGTATTTACATAAGAGAATTAGACAACATGCTGCAATTATATTAAATATAAAAAGTTTTGTTACTGTTTTAACCAGGTGAAATGCAGATAAACTTACAGCTATAAACTCTTCTGGGAAATAATATTTTAAAAATAAACACAAATGGGAGATGCATATTAGTTTTATTATTTCTAAATTTCTAATCACTGGCAACTGGTTGATCAGCTAAAAGAATAATTCAAAAACTAATCAGATATTGCTATGATATTTATTGCAATGAAAGTAAATTGGCATAAATTTAATTAAATAATAGAAGAAAAGAGATGTATATATATATATATATATATATACATTACTAGCAAAATAATTATTGTTTCCTACATTTGTTTATACTTAGTGAATTAATCTGTTAAATGGACTGATATTTTATAATCGCCGGCTTTTTCTGGTTGATTGTATTTGTTTTCTATCACTTGACAAATCTTGTGTAGGCTGTTGTGTAATGATAATAAAATATTTAAATTAAACTGCTATTATTATTATTATTATTATTATTATTATTATTACTGTTTCTGTTGCTACTACTTCTCGTACTATTAATATAATAATTTTTGAAATTATATTTCTTGTATTTCTATGCAAAAAAAAATGTTTTCAACTAGTGAATGCTTCGAATTAATACTTACCTAAATCCAAAAAATAACATAGAAAATTACCAAACAAAATTGTTAAAAAGACAGCTACATAAATATTTTTTTTTTTGCTATATTTTTTTTATATATTTTTGCGATTACTATTACTGATACTATTAATTAATATTATAATTAATATAATCATTTTAAATATAATAATAATTGTGTACACAAAATGATTTCAACTTCTAATAATGCATTCCTAAACCAAATTTAATAATATCCGAAAAAAAAATTGTCAAAGCAAAAATATTGAAAAGACTGAGCCACCTTATACTATTATACTATAATAAAATATATAATCTTTTGTTATTATTACTACTACTGCTATTACTGCCAATACTAATAAAACTAACCTTTTCTTCCTTTTGTTTGTTTCGCTGTCTTGTGATTGTTATTGTTGTTACATTATGAGACATACAAAATATCTTGCTTTGATGTAAAATCGCGCACGTTATAGCGTATACGAACACCTTGAAACAAAGTATCTTGTAATTTAGCACCAAATACAATAAGCAGTTTATACATTATTTTGTGTTTTTATTGTTAATGTTTAACAAATAAATGACCCTTAAATATTAAACAGATGTCAGTGTGTTATTTGTTTGTCTGCTTTGTTTGCTTGCTTATTTAATAATTTATCTAATTTCAACTGTTCTGTCATTAAAACGGATTAGCAGTAAGCGATCTTTTATATGCACCTTCCCATAGACGAAAAAAAAAAAAAAAACATGGCTGGAAACTAGAATAGTTCACTTTCCGTCGGACTAACGCTGTTACTTTGTCAACAGCTACTGCCTTATTTTTATCATGATTCTATGTATTTTTACATTTTAGTTTGTTGTTGTCAAAGGATTAAAACCACGTTTACTGTGTTTTCCTTTCAGAATACTTTATTTTATGTTTATTTTTTTCATTTAATTCTTTCCTTTCTCTGGCTTTGAACATGGGGGTTTTTTTTACGATTGTGTCTGGTAAAAACATCGCAGTACTAAAAGAGGAGAGAGGCGATACTAAATGCCAAAGGCGCCTTTTTAATTTTCGATTAACGGAGCGAAGCGAGTGTGTCCAGGCTTCGTAGGGATAGATTTATCGTATCCGTGACCGAACACCGTTTTTCTCATCCAGTCCGAATATTTTGTCCAGTTAGAATTTCACAATGCGATCGTAAAAATGACAAACTGACATTTGTCATTGTGGGTATTCGTTATTTATTTATATTTTAAATGATATTTTGGGGTAAATAATGAGCTGATGTGTATGATAATACATTCAGAGTCGGAATGTTCTCAGTATGTTTTTTGTTTACAGAGTAAGTAAGTAAGTTATATTAACATATGTTGAAGTAGTTTTAGTCGATAAATCTTTAGTGACGTGAGAATGGTTATTTTGTTCTTTATTATCCTTTTTATTTTACACACACACAGAGATCATTCTCTCTCTCTCTCTCTCTCTCTCTCTCTCTCTCTCTCTCTCTCTCTCTCTCTCTCTCTCTCTCTCTCTCTCCCTCCCTCCCTCTCTCCTGAGTCTAATCTGTATTAACAATTTCTATAACAAATTACAAGTATGCCAAGTCAATATCCATCGAGGACTGAAAAATAGCTTTATAATTATGACACACAAGGGGAGGAAAGATAAAATGATAAAATAAAAACGGTTATTTCATTTAATAAATAAACAATCAAACAAACAAACAAATAAATAAATAAATAAATTCAGATAAAAACTAAAGAGACTAACAGAATGAGAGAGAGAGAAAGAGACTAAATAACTATCTCTCACCACAATCACCACCAGGACGAGGCCAAGCTCTTTTTGTAACCGCAAATAAATAGACTCACACATCATCTTGAAGATGGATGTAGTTAAAATAGTTAACTGCCTAAAATGCTTTCATGACAGAATCATAAAAGAAGAGGGATGATAAATTGAAAACGTCAATCTCTTTGTGTAATTTATCTAACCACAAACGATAAGCGACATTTCGCGAAAAGATAAACAATTATAAGTCACGGAGAATGTTTCTTTCAGAAAATTCAAGCCAGAAGCGGACCCAGGGGGAAGGGGGGGAAGGGGGTGTCGCTTACATGCTCCTTTGGAGAGTTAATAAAACCTACAAGCTGATGCTAGTTGTTTGAAGTTATAGATGTGTAAAGGTGTTTTTTGTTGTTGTTATTGTTGTTGGGTTTTGGGGTTTTTTGGTTTTTTTTTTTTTTTTTTTTTTTTTTTTTTTTTTTTTGTTTGTTGTTTTTTATTTTTTTTTTTTTTTATTTTCGTCTGTCATTTTTGGGATTTCAGTGTTAATTTTGTTTTTAGTTATTTGTTTTGGGTCATTTTTCTTATTTATTTATTTTTATATATACATATATATATATAATTTTTATCTAAATTTTGTTTTTATTTATTTTGAAACAACTGATTTTTGCTCGGGTAGACAATGAGTTTTGTTGCAATGTTAATCGTATGTAATAATAATCAACATCATCATATAAATAATAATAAATGCTTCGAATGTCCAGTAATTTAAAGTTAGTTTTAAAACATTTTATGATCATGAACAGGGTGGGATCCCAAACTCCTCGATTCCCTTACCCCAGCTAGAACCGCGCCCGACATTTTGAAATGTAATACTATTTTCTACACACCTGATTAAAGGTCAGTCACATTATGATGAAGTTACGGGTCGCAAGTCATTATCTTTACGCTGATCCTTCTTTTTATTCCCGTGATTACGGGAGACCCCGGTCCCTGGCCCCGCCCATACACACATACACGCCCACTTTCCATTTGATAAAGATTTTAACGCTGTGATCACAAAAGGTTTTCTAGTAAAAATTGACCCTAGATGTTGAAAAATTGTGACACCTGATAAGGCGTCGTTTGTAGTCGAGTGACAAGGTTTTAATTAGAAATATATTTCGCGTTTATCAGGAGACGCTAAAATAGACCACTTATTTCTGTTACAGCTGAGACAGACGTATGGAAATATGAGCTTGATAAAAAAAAAAAAAATTGACATTGGTGAAAATTACGATTATAATTATCATTAATCTTCATCACAAAGAGCGAGACAGAGGGACAGACATTCAGGCAAAGACAGAGAGAGATAGGCTGAGATACAGAGATACAGAGAGAGAGAGAGAGAGAGAGAGAGAGAGAGAGAGAGAGAGAGAGAGAGAGAGAGAGAGAGAGAGAGAGAGAGAGAGAGAGAGAGAGAGAGAGAGAGAGAGAGAGAGAGAGAGAGAGAGAGAGAGAGAGGGGTGTATTTTAGTTTTCTTCGCAACAAATGACTTGGTTTTAGTTTTGAAGAAAAACAAATGACTTGTGATGTTGCTAGTGACGCTGTTCCATACACAGTACAGCTGGGGTTCACCCAATTAATTCAAAATATTTAATTAAGGGTTAAACAAGATCAAATAGCACCTGCAACTCTTTCTTTTAATTACTGATAAACTAATATAAGTAATTATAATATATGTAATGAAATCAGGAATTTCCATTCGCTGTCATTAAATAAAAATAGTATAGCATATTCCAGTGATTTTTATAGTTATTCAAGATAAACACAGTATGAACAAGATAGTATTGTTTCAAAAAGCTTTAGATTTAATTTTGCTATTTAGCATCAATGCCAACGTTTTATTTAATATTAGTTTTAATGACATCTGAATGTTTATATACCTGAGAGAGAAATGTCACTTTCATGTTTCATTCAGTTAGTTAATCGTTTGGCAGTTTATAGTCAGTGTTCAAGTTTGCATACTGTAGATCATATGAGTATATCGAATTGTCTAAGACTGTAATCGTAACTCTCTCTCTCTCTCTCTCTCTCTCTCTCTCTCTCTCTCTCTCTCTCTCTCTCTCTCTCTCTCTCTCTCATTTATTCTAAAATGTAATTTGAGAAAGGATATATTTCACAATATTAAGTTCACGCAATATAATTCATAATGTTCAAAAACCCCAAAAAAACAAAAACAAAACAAAAAGCCCAAAAAGGAAAACAGGAAAAATATGATAAAAATAAAACCCCAAAACAAAAAAAATAACAAAAAAAAAAATCGCTTAAAATATTGGTTATGTCCGATCAACTTTATCGCTTCCTAGGAACCTGATGACGAGATGAAGTGTATTAACTCCTTGTTTCAGGCCCGGGTATTTCGCAGTCCTGCGGCGCGGAATAATACAACGATACATTGCAAAATCAATTTCACAGATGAAGTGTGTTTGGAATGTCGGAGTTCACATACTGAAAACAGCTATTTACACTCGTGGTGGCCATACTGTCTCTCTGTCCAGGTGTCTAACAGGCCAACAAGCCCATCAAACAACGCGATCATTGATTTTCGCATCTGAAATAATACTTAGACGGACAGTTTTATTGGTGGTAAACGAGAAATGGACATTGGTTTTTGTGAACGAGATAAAACACACGTGCGCTCGCTTTCTTTCGCAGCTGTGTGTTTTTCCGGACTGTTACATTTCGCATCTTTTGCCGTTGTGTGTGTTTAAGTGACGAAGTAAAGATTGTGTTTGCCAGCCCATTTACCATCTGTGAAAACAGTTCCACACAAACCGTCTTGAGAATGAAAAACAGTTATTATTCTCTACCACTGACCTGATTAATTACAATTATTATTACTTTTGTGTTTTTTCTTTCGTACTTTATACATAAAAAAAAAAAAAAAAAAAAAACCCAAAATTTTAAAATCTTATTTTTTTTTTTTTTTTTTTTTTTTTTTTTTTTCTTTCTTTCTTTTTTTTTTTTTTTTTTTTTTTTAATTTTTTTAATTGTAGTGGATTAATTTACTTCTTTCCTATGTTTCACTCTTTTCGTTTTTTTAATTTCATTTTTTGCATACATACATATACTTACATATATGGCAGAAATGGTTGTATTATGTTAATTTAACTGTAAATGGTTTTAGTTAAGATACCAGATGTACGTCCATACAAACAAACATACATACATACATACATACATGCATGCATGCATACGTACACATATAGATGCATACATACATATATACATGCATGCGTACATATATACACACATACATACATACATATATACATGCATACATACATACATACATACATACATGCATACATATAGATGCATACATACATATATACATGCATGCGTACATATATACATACATACTTACGTACATACATGCATACATACTTGCATACATACATACGTACGTACGTACATTCATGCATGCATGCATACATACATACATATATACATGCATACATGCATACATACATATATACTACATACATACATACATACATGCATACATACATATATATACATACATACATACGTAATGCATACATACATGCATACATACATGTATAATACATACATACATACGTGCATACATACATACATATATACATACATACATACATACATACATAGATGCATACATACACACATACATATAAACATAGGGACAGACACACAAATATATGTGAAAGAGACTGACATATGTAAGCCAGAAAAGGAATTTACAGGAAAAGAGATTTAACAAAATAAGTCAAACAATTTTCTCAATTAATCATATTTTGGCCCGTACTCTGTAAACATTCCTATTAATAATAGTTTTGTCACGTAGATGTATATACATTCTGCCTAATCTTTCTAACGCGTGTTAAACCTAATCGAATGTTAAGAGAAATTTTGGATAAACAAAACTTCAAACGGGACTTAGGAGGTCCGAAAGTAGCGGTCATTACGCTTGACCCCTCTTCTGGGGTCTTTCATTGCTTCAACCGGACACACAAAAGCCGACCCCTGCACGTGCAGGTCAGCTCGCGACCTCGTTCACGTAACGGGTCACCTTTCGTTTCGTGAAAGTTTTGAGATTTCCAAGTCTTCACAATCATATCGAATGTCGGCTTCACGAACTGAAACGAAGACTGGGCGACCTGGCATCGTGACATGCTGACACATGGAAACCGAGATGTTTTGTTTAGAAAGTACCCGGCTAGTTAGTCGGGATTGTATTGACAATTATCATTGGATGACCGATGACCTCCGCAGAAAACCCCCGGTGACCCGGTGACGTAACAGGTGATCCCAACCGACGTCTGCCTATGTTTGAACGTTTGGTGTCTCCTCGGTGAAATTGATTTCTTATTTACCTAGACCAAACGAACGCGCCTGCATTTATACCGCCATCTTGTCATATTTGACTTTCTGAACTGAATGGAAGAAATCGGAACAGTGTGTAAACATCATAAATGATTCAAATTTTTTCTCCGTTCGTGCGGTATTTTAATTGGCTTTGGGTACAGAGAGTAAAATTTCAATCTGACATTTTTACACATTGACCCGCTGCGAGATTAAATTTACCACCAGATTTATTTCCCTTTAATTTCTGTTCTATTGCACTTTATCGTGAACAAAGGAATTTCTTGATTAACGACAGTTAAATATTCTAGGAAAAGGTTATTTTATCTACAGGGAATATATCGCTTCCTCACTTTGTCTGTCTGTCTCTCTGTCACTGTCTACAGTTCTCTCTCTCTCTCTCTCTCTCTCTCTCTCTCTCTCTCTCTCTCTCTCTCTCTCTCTCTCTCTCTCTCTCTCTCTCTCTCTCTCTCTCTCTCTCTCTCTCTCTCTCTCTCTCTCTCTCTCTCTCTCTCCTCCACCTGTTTCTGCCCTCATTCCTTTGCGAAGAAAAATAAAGAGACTATTATGTAACCATATATTATACATGACATCTGACAATTCTTGTGTCAGACACTGTTTGCATTCTGAAACAAAACTATTGATAAAGTAATATTTGTCATAAAGCACCTAGCGTTTGATGATTTATTGCCCCTTTCAAATACTGAGAATGTTGTACTTCCGAATATCGTCATTACGATTTAGCGAAATATTCAGTTCTGGCAGCAGTTAAAGATGAATTTAATAAATGGAACTCCAGTGAATCTAAATATGTATCAGTCAAAATAGTTAATATATTCTAAGTAATTCTAGGACCTGAACACTTTTTAATATTTTTAATCATTATTTATTTATTTATTTATTACTTCTGTTACCAATACTACTACTAGTACTACTATTACTACTACTAATAATAATAATAAGAAGAAGAAGAAGAAGAAGAAGAATAGTAACAGTAATGACTATATTTTAATTATTATTATTATTATTAAATGTACATTAATTCTTCTTTTACCATGGGCTATTTAGTATCTTCATAATTATGTACATCATGTATTCTGTTTATGTTAATACACTTGTGATCACCTGCAGTCTTTCTTTCTATCTGCAACTTGTTTTAAAAGATGTAACTTTTTTTTTGCGGTTGGAAACGATGACCTGTTTGATGCCACCAGCGAAAAAGAAGTACCACTTCGTAAGAAGAGCAGACGGCACGAGAGATCACGTGACACTGCACGAGGCGTGGCGTGCTTTTCGAAGACCTCACACGTCTGATTTTGTATCTATGAATCTTTGATACATTTCTCTGTTCTCAGATTATGTTAGTGATACGATTAAACACGTTTCTTTGTAATTAAATTCGCACACAGGCAGCCTGCAGTCTAGATTACTTTAAAATATGTAAATTGTGTAAATATATCCACCCTGTCTTTCTCAAGTTATAATTATAGTTCTGCTCTTGGTTTGGTTTTTTTTTTTGGTTTTGGGGTTTTTTTTCTCTGTTTCTTTTTATTTAATTATGGAACAATTTATCAGTTATCTACCTACAAAGTTATCTATTACGATTATTATTTATTTAGTTATTTAGTTATTTAGTTATTCATTCATTCATTCTATGCATCTTCGATTCAGTCATAGTCAAACACACACACACACACAGAGAGAGAGAGAGAGAGAGAGAGAGAGAGAGAGAGAGAGAGAGAGAGAGAGAGAGAGAAATGCATCAGTTGTAAGATATGTAACTTAGAAAGGGTGAAATGAATAGATTTCCACACAGAATGAAGTTTATGTTTTCCAACTGTTTAAAAACTGCTCATTTTCTTTTCCTTTTTTTTTTTATTTTATTTTATTTTATTTATATTTTTTTTTTTTTTTTTTTTTTTTTTGTCATTTCGTTTCGGTTGAGTGTCAGGCAACGTGTATTTAATTTCATGGCTAATTTTATTTTACATGTTAAACGATAACCTTTAGAAAATTGCCTTAACAACATCGTTAACTTTTTAATGAGGCAAATTCAATTTAGACTTTCCTTTTTATAAGCTCTGACGCCAAGTAATTGTTTCATGGGTAAATAAAAGATAAAAAAAAAAAAATAAAATAAAACTTTTTAACTGTATTATCGCTTTAGGTAGACTGTTTAATTAAATATCTACTAAAATAATTTAAGTTGGAAAATAATTGACATTGTAAAAGTATCTAAATGAATGTGAGTGTGCGTGTGAGCGCGTGTGTGTGTGCTATGTGTGTAATAAGTTTATACACAAACACATACTAACATATAAACACCCCTATACAGGAAGGAGGGACAGACATATGATGACGCCGTTGAAACTGAAAAAAAATATAGATACTTGTAGACACAATAAGCAAAATAAAAAACACACACGATTAAGGCAGACAAAGAGAAAGACGCAAGCAAATAGAGGAATACAAAATCAGAGAAAATAATAATAGTAAGAAGAAGAAGAAGAAGAAGAAGAAGAAGAAGAAGAAGAAGAAGAAGAAGAAGAAGAAGAAGAAGAAGAAGTAATAATAATAATAATAATAATAATAATAATAATAATAATAATAATAATAATAATAATAATAATAATGGTGATGATAATAATAATAATAATAATAATAATAATAATAATAATAATAATAATATACTTTATGTCGAGAAATGACAATACCACAAGTCTCCTTTCAATATTTTATCTGTGTTCTTAACAAACACAAATTTCCTTTCATTTCTTGGAGCAATCTGATTCTACGACCAACTGGTCTTTGAGGTCACGTAACGAGGCGTTCTCCGTGGTTTTGTGGTGGCATTTATTCAACTGTATAGTGTTTCATCTTCTTATGCTCTGCATTTACTCAGAATGTAAAAAATACAAATTAACATTAAACTCTGCCAGATGTCAGTTTCACGTAAACTTTCCAGATCGTATTTGTTTTTTGTTGTTTATTTATTTTTTTTATTTTTTTATTTTTTTTTTCCAGTAATGGTTTTATACTGTTTTTGTTTTTTGTTTTTAGTTATAATTATATTTATTTATTCATTTATTTATTTATTTATTATTTCTGTTGGGGAATTGTTTGCTTTTTTTGTTTTCTTTTTTAAGGATTTTGTGTGTGTGTGTGTGTGTGTGTGTGATATTGTTGTTGTTTTATCATTTTCTCGTGAATGCTATCTATCTAGTTTATTTACAGATGTGAAGAAAAATAGAAATAATGTTTTTAAAATATCCTGTCTTACAGTTTATCTATCTATCTAACCAACGGTTTTTGTGTGTGTATATATGTCTGTCTGTCTCTCTGTAAATATCTCTCTAAATATTTATCTTTCTCCATATTACCTCTCTCTCTCTCTCTCTCTCTCTCTCTCTCTCTCTCTCTCTCTCTCTCTCTCTCTCTCTCTCTCTCTCTCTCTCTCTCTCTCTCTCTCTTTCTCTCTGTTATTTGTGCATCTCTTTTTTTATTCTTCTTTTTTCATCTCCTTTCATTCCTTAACGTTTGATTATTCTTTCTTTTATACTTAGTTGCTTGTTTCAGCTTCTTATGCATTATTATTATTTTTAATTTTATTTGTTTTATTATTGTTGTTGTTGTCGTTGTTTGCTTGTTTTTGCTATTTTAACATCACTAACGGTATTTACCACAAGAAGAAGAGGAGAAACGTAAAAAAAAAAAAGAAACAGGAGAATAAATCAACAAGAAATCAAAAACCACGGACAACGACTGATTTCAGAGATCGTCAGTTTGGTGTTTGCCGTG